>JARFJB010000113.1:5400000-5690000 GCA_036346205.1 Vesta saturnalis | reverse complement strand
CCTTTTGATACTCTATACTAAACTTAATGTGCTTATCGTGACTATTAAAAATGTGTAATACCTGATCGGCCTTGTCTTTAGGGAATTGCAGAAGTGACATAAAAATCTTAGAATAATATATATATATATATATATATATATATATATATATATATATATATACATATATATATATATATATATATTGGTTTACTGAATTGGCGTAAGAAAGATAAATAAATAGAAGTAGCTTTAAATTTTAATTGCTACACTATGTATATATTTAAAAATTGATTGTTCCATTTTTCAAGTAATGTAACCTTCATAAATATACAGTGTTATTTAAACGAAGTAGACTGTGATAGTAATTCGTATATATTGTTGTGCTGTGGTATTATTTATTAGATTAGGGAAATGTTTATAAGGCTAGAGCTTTAATGTTTTATATTATAGACTTGCAATTTTGTAAGTATGGTTTGCCTAATTTATTTTACTATTGTAACTAATTGTTTTTAGAACGTCTTGATAAAGCTTCAATTAGAAAGGAAATATTGGCCTTAAAGTAATTAGGATTTTTCTTTAACAAACTGCCCGTATTGACCAACTTCCTGAAAATTTATTAAGATTTTGGTTTATAACTTAATTAATTAATTCGGTTGGAAATCAATTATTAATTGATATATATATATATATATATATATATATATATATATATATATATATATATATATATATATATATATATATATATATATATATATATATATATATATATATATATATAAATCACACACACACACACACACACACACACACACACACACATTTGCGGCCAGACCCTTTTGGGACCACATTTGAATAAAAAGCTGGATACGCCAATGCTCATTGTTTAGTTCAATTAAAAAAAATTAGAGGAATTATATTTGAATCGTTCAAGAATAGAAGGCCATGAAACAATACGTCAAAGGCGCAATCGAATTTTTTCCCAAACTGGATTTTGGGGTTGCCTTCATTGGAAAGTGTAATAATTTGTTGACAGAATCTTCTTCTGTGTGTATCTACAATCGTCTTTTGATAGTGCTTAACCAATAATTATATCATATATGTGATTACGTTTCTTCCGGATAATGATTTTTATCTTGCGTTACGACTAAGAAAATTGGCAAAATTTAATTAGCTAGGTACTTTCGTTAATAAATAAAAGTGCACTGAAGCTTTCGTCATAGGATTAAGATATAAATAAAAATTTTGTGGTACTTGGGCTGACAGTTAATAAACGCCCCTGTTTACAATGTGGGATAAGTAATGCTAAATTTATTATTATTTTGAACGTCGATTTCCTTATTGAATACGGAAGTGTAGGACATAAGTATTGCTATAAACGTCAACCACATTATAAAGACATTCATATTCATTTTTACCTAATTGTACATGTGAGTCGAATTTTAAAATATCACATTAAAAATATTTTATCAAAACGTATATGTATTCATCACAAGGGAAATAATACACATCTAAACTAAACACAGGTATAATTAAATATTATGACTAATCTTAAGCGATAAAACCATAAATTTTGAAACTTAAGTAATTAAAAGTAAAAGTCGATTTATTACGTTTTTTTGTGGTTAAGAAACTATAATGAAAGTGCATTGTTTCGGTTTGTCATAAAAACTATCACAGGAGTGAGGAAATATCCAAATTACTAAGAGCGTCATCTCAGAGAGGGTGGGTGTACACACAAAAATTAACCTTGAAACGATACGAGTTGAAGGTTCTAGCTAATGTTTGTTATTACTTTGCTGCTCCTCTTGAAAATTGACCTAATTAGAAAACCGTTATAAATGACGCGTTTGAAAGCTAATCCGCATTTTCATAAAAAATAACGGAAGAAACGAACGTGTCTAAAAAATTAAACTTTTTGCACTTAAAATAAATATAAATTTTAGAATTCTTTCTTTTGTAAGACAATTACTAATTAATTTATAACATCACAAATTATTGTTATTGAACTATCATAGAATAAAAAACTGCGTTCTTTGCTGGTTATGTGGGTTTAGACAGAGAATTAGCAAGTTCCGGGCGACGCGACGGAAGGAACTTGACTATTTTAAATTGCTGCCTGATGTTAATCGCATTTCAGAATAAAATCGGTTAGATTCCAGTTACAGTGTGTTCTGCATGACGTTTTTTGACATAGCGGCATTGTTCCTCAAAATACTAGGGCAGTACCTTCCTCTTTAGAACCCTAACTACCGATCCCGTCCTACTCCTTAATCCACCCATCCTTAATCCCACCACAATCATTGTGACCGAAAGAGAGAGATTTTAATAGGAGAGGTGTGTCGTTCACAAGAAAACGACACACCCCCTCGCGTGCAGTGCTGACTTTTAAAAGTATTAATAATGGAAGTACTGCTCCGCTTTACTACGCTTTTAGTGCCCCTTTGCATCGTGCTGAATTCCTGCCCTTATTTGAACTACTATTGATAGAACTAGTTAACATCGTTGTCGCGCTTCATTGGAACATCTTTGAGCTTGCACTTGCACAACCGGTCGTTTTAAAAAACATTGAAGCAGTGCTGCCTCCCTACTCTTATTGGAAGCTTTATGGGTAGGATCAGCGTACATGTTTAGTGTTTTTAGTACCCTTTAGTGTTTTATGGATTGAAAAATCTGAAACACTGGAACTGTGGCAGGATCTGTAACAAACAAAATACATCCACGTTCCACACAAAATTAAAAAAACACCAAACGCGTTTCAATATCTACGCTATCATCATCAGCGGTCGACCGCTGATGATGATGATGGAAACGGTTGTTTCCAAGAAAGTGATACTCCCTTGTGTACTGGTGTCTTTCTACCCTTATCCAAAGCAGTAGCGACGGGACCAATGCGCATAGTTAATGCTTCATTAGTACCTTGTAGTGTTTTATTGATTTCATTAGCACGTTTCCATAGAAGGTGAGATCAACCAGTTCCAATACAAGCCAGAGATGTTGCTAAGGTATCTAGATAATTTGGCTACATGGGACAGAAACTAAAAAGGCGCCTAGAATTGTTGAACCACCGTATCCTTTCAATTAAATTCACAGACAAATCACGAATTGCGGACCATGTATGGGATCATAACCATCGAGTCAAATGAGAAACAACATGGGTGATATTGCGTAAACTGTATCCGTCCCTTTAACTCACTGAATTTGTTTCCAACTAAATTAGCAATTTAGAGAAAGGTTCAAATCGAATCTAATCGAATCTATGCACCTGCTATTCCATACATCGTGACTCAACATCTAAAATGATGATCTACAACAACCACTATAAAGATAGAAACTGTACTTCTTAGGCCTGACAGTAGGGACAGATCGAGTTCCTGAAACGTTGCACATTCAGAGGACGCAAGGAGTCGTTTTCTTGAAAACAGACAGTCGTGGTGGTTCAACCTACAAAGAATTAGGGGCATCAGTATGAAAGTAATGTATCTTAATTTTTAATAGCCACCCATTTAGTCGACCGTTTGGTTAATATGCCGTTCTATGAAGATGAAAAATCAAGCGTTCGCCCAATTCAAAGGGTTACACTCAAGACTGGGCCAATTATAGGTCAGTTTCAATTACTCGTCTGTATCTAAAATTTTTAATATGGCATGTTGGAGAGACTAAACAGTCACTTCTTCATGACATTATGAACAATAAACAACACGGCTTCTGAAGCGGTCACTCAATTACCTTCTTGTTTAATGATATCGTTTCCTTTCTTAATAAAAAGTAAAGTCTCTTACAATTAGTTATGATCTTAGCAGGGCCCTCAATGCCGTCGATCACTTGCTACTACTAAACAAATTAAATAGTTACTGTGTAAGGGCCTTGTTGTAGATTGGTTTTCTTCACATGTAACAGATAAGTGTCAAGAAGTTGAAATTAAATTCAGAAATGGCACAACAATTTCAAAATTCATATCGCAGCCTTAGTCTGAAGAGGTCGGAGTTCCTCAAGCAGCTGTTTAGGTTCCATCCTTTTGATATTATTCATTAACGATATTGTCAAGTATTTAAATGGACTAGTATTATATGCAGATAACAACTGGTTTAACTTCAACCGATTGTTTCTAAACGCGTTTTGTGACATTTTCTTGTCTCAGCAATAAAATGTTCGTTAATCCAACAGTTAGTACAAACCTTTCTACTCAGGATAGTGCTACATTTTTAGCTATATATATATATATATATATATATATATATATATATATATATATATATATAGAAAAATCTAAATTAGAAATGCAATTGCGAACACCCTATAAAGAAGATTAACATTTCTATCAAATACGGAATATCAAAGAACTGATAGATAGGCACTGAGCATACTTTAACATACTATTTTGTCTTCTAGCACCGCGATGAAACTATTTTAATTCAAAAGAGTTCGCGTTGGTGTTGATGATGTAGTAGTCTCAACAAGACTATTAGCTCGTCGTTTCGGCAAGATCCCACTTGCTATCTTCAGGATACGTTTAACTTTCGGATATTGCTTCTCAGTACTCATATAGAACTGATTTGTTGTGGTAGAGATTCCGTTTTATATCGCTGGTTAGGTGCTTCACTTCGTGTGATTGGTCCTTTTGTTGCACTTTCACTTTTTCCACTTTCCCTTTCATTGTTTTCTTTCTTTTCTGCAATGTATGTCGTCGTATTTGCCTGTGTTATTTTGATGTGTTCATTGATTATTGTTGGTTTCCACGTTGCTGGTAATCGTAATCCATCCTCTCTGGTGTTCAGCGTGTCAATGTGTTTTTCTATTCCAATGGCCTATCTGATGATTCGAGATTTGTAGTGTTCGACGTTGTTCGGCATTGTAGTATTTTCAAAATCAATTTGTGGCCTGATGTTTTTTCATGTTGTGCTAGCGATGAAGTAGTTTGGCCTTTTTTGACAGTATTTATGTGTTCCTATCTCCTTGCATGAATCTTTCTATTGGTTTGTACTATATATACCGAAGAACATCCGCCACATGGATTTCGGTGTGCTCCTTGCTCATTTAGATTTATTTTGTCTTTAGGGTTCTTGAACATTGAGTTGATGTTTTTGGCTGGTTTAAATATAGTTTTTATATCAAGCTTCCGCAGTAACATGCTAATCCTGACGGTAGTTCCTTTTATGTAGTAATGCTCTTGTTGTCGGTTCTTCCTCTTCCGGTTTATTTCTGATATTCTATTTTTTGTATTTATTGCTCGTTTTATACCTCTTGCATTGAATCCACTTTGTTGTCCTGCTTAATTGGTATATTTCCACTTGCCTGTGGTTCTGGTACGTTAACGTTTTAGAGCGGTGTATTAACGTTTTCAATATTGAATTTACTTGTGCTGGATGATGGTGTGAATCTGCGAAAATATCGGTCCGAGTGTGTGGGTTTCTTGTATATGGTTTAGCCAAACCGTTCGTTGTTCTTTTTACCAGCACATCCAGAAATGACAGTGGGTTATCCTTTTCAAGTTCCATTATGTTCTTATTATTTTTGTTTAGATGTTCCAGGAATCAGTACAAATTTTCTCTGCCATGGATCCATATGGCAAAATTGTCATCAACATATATCAACCAGAGTTTTGGTTTGTGCGTGGCTGTACTTAATACTTCTTAAAATTCCGCCATGTATCGATTCGCAATTACTCGTGATAGTGGTGATCCCATGGGTGCTCCGTGTTGTTGTTTGTATTTCTGTCCGTTGTATACAAAATACGAGTATGTATTGTTGAGGCAGTGCTTGCATTGTTAGACAAGTAATATGGTTCCAGTAAGACGGTACTCCTGTCCATTATTATGTTAGATTTTGACAATTATTAGAGCAATAACAGGTCTTTGATGCCCTTAGATATCCCGGAGCTGCAAGCGCGCTACACTGAAGGACTCAGCGTGTGCGCAGTATCTTCTTCAAAAAGCCCGGGTAACCGGGTGAAACTTCTTCATACTAGAGATTGCAGCTTGAAATTCTTCCCAATGAAGAAAGATTTACCAGTAAGCGCGAGTCGTAAGCTCGCGTTGAATGCCTCCATGCCCTTTGTACACACCGCGGACGCTACTAGCCATCGAACTATTTAGTGAGTTTTTCGGACCGACTCTCGGCTGCCTACGGTTGAAGGACACGCCTTAAAATCAGTCAAACTTGAAGTGTTAGAATAATATTGCCTACGTCCTTATCCAACTGAAAAAAACATTTGTATCGGAGCATACCCAACAAAATACAATTTGTTGCGTTGGGTTGTTGGATGCTGCATTTCGATTTCTTACAACCTGACTCTGTACGAGAGCTAAAGTTAATGGGACTCTATGAACTTCCTCCCACAATAACAGGAGAATAATATGGCAATGGTATAATAGTACCGTTAGAGGGCAATTAATTGTAATTGCGACAGAACATGTGGTTGACGCACTACGCTTTTCCCTAACATTTTGCTCCTCAAACAAAGAACAACCTTTTGGCCTGCAAAAGCATCCACCCAAGCGTCTGTTCGTCGGTCCGTCCGTCCTTGTAGATATTTAGAACCGGCTTAAGATATCAAAATGCGGTTTATTCTATTGAGTTCGGTACATCATATGCCAGAAATCCCAATATACAATTTTTGTACTTCCAGTTCTGTCACAATATCAGCGGATGTCCAACTTTACGTTTCTATTTCGTCGTCTATAAAAGTAAAAGATAATTCCTTTTATAGTGCAGACCTTTACTAGGTACTAATGTGTAAAAATGAAATAATAAAATTTAAACGCTTCCCTACTACGTCACCTCCAATACACAGAGCATTTCTTTGTTGTATCTTCATAACTATGTACAAAAGCATTTTGTAAACAAAAATGAGTAAAATAATTTATACCTGAAGCCGCGTGCGTGCGTGCGTGCGTGAGTGCGTGCGTGCGTGCGTGCGTGCGTGCGTGCGTGCGTGCGTGTGTGTGTGTGTGGTGTGGCTGTGGGTGTGGTGTGTGTGTGTGTGTGAGTGGGTGGGTGTGTGTGTGTGTGACGATGTGGGTGTGGGTGTGCGTATACTTAAATATAATATAACTCGGCCTCTAAACCATCAATTTCATTGGAGTCACGGCAGAATTAATTGCCTGTTTTCCTGAAGGTGTCAATATCTACCTGCCACTAAAAATAAAATCGATTCTCATGTGAATTTATATCATTAAAATAAATTCTCCCGCTTTAAAAACCTACAAAGCAATACTTGCAAAGTATCCCAGAATCGGTTCTACGCGTATTTTCGCATAAACCACTCTAATAAATCTTATCAATTAAGAGAAATCCAGCTTTGCAAGTAATTTTCAAACAAACCGCCTTACGCGCATTTCCAGTAATCAGATATATAGGATTAATACGCTTACAGAGCATTCAATCAAAAGCAATGCAGTTTACTGGTTTTTCTGGGCATTAAACAAATATTCGACAGGCTATATATATATATATATATATATATATATATATATATATATATATATATATATATATATATATATATATATATATAATAATCGGATGTAAATCAAATAGGGCCACCCTGTAACTTTTGAACGGGTCTTTAGATTTTGTTCAAATTTTCGTGGGTTATATTAGTGTCAGTTTGGGATTTTACATTAAAAAAACAATATGACCGACTTCCAGTTTCACCGGAAATGACACAAAAGCTGAAAATCTCAATGGAACACATTGTATATTTTTACCTATTTGGATTTTAGGGCTTCAAATACATACCAGTTCATCTGTCAAATGTCAACTCAGGCGCCATTTTAATTTTATTTTTTAAATATTTTTTAATTTTAGATCATTATCACGCCATCTAAATTATAGATAATTGACGTACAATTACCCTCACAATGTTATTTTTCCTAATAATTAATTTTGTGAAGTTTGTTTACGATCAAATTTAAAAATTACGGTTTTTAACTAAAACTCACTGTTCCCAATAGAAACATACATGGGCCCTGTATATTAAATAGCTTTGTCAAGTACTAGTAAAACGATATCCATAGTAATTTCCTTAGTTCCTAAATAATGCAGTAATGTTTAATTTTCGAATTTTTATTACAACATGCTCCTGAAGCCGACTCTGTCAAAGTAAAATGGCGTTTGAGTTCACATTAGACAGATGAACTGTATGTATTAGAAGCCATAGAATCCAAACATGTAAAAATATACAGGGCGTTCCATCTAAATTTTCAGCTTTTGTGTCATTTCCAGAAAAACCAGAAGTCCACCATATTGTTTTTTTTTAATCCCAAACTGGCACTAATATAACCCACCAAAATTTGAACAAAATCTAACGACCCGTTCAAAAGTTACACCCGGTATATATATATATATATATATATATATATATATATACGTATGATGTCCCCTTTTTACTTGATCAACTGCATATTTTTAAAGCAAAGGCGAAAATATTTCAAACAAAAGGAAAATCCTTGTAAATCTGTTTGCTGGAAAGAAAATTGCAAATGTTTCAAAAACTGCTAACTTTAACCCCTGCACTGGCTATACCAGAAGACAGATAAATTGATTTTACATAACTGGGCATAAAAAATACACGGTGTTTTATTGGAAAACACTTGGTATATTATTTTCCATTCAACTTTAATTGCAGAAGTTAGAACACTCTATATTCTTGAGCCGTGCCAAAAATTAAATTCAGATATAGCATATGACAAAAGTTATAACGCTCCTTCCAAACCTTTGCACCTATAAGTTTTCTCTTATTATGTTAAATATCTCCAATACCTTAGGGCTTAGCATAGAGCGCGACACATGTTATTGACTCAAATTTTTGCACTGTTTCCGAATTTCAAAAAATATATATAGGGTGTTCCATTTAAAATAAGAAAGTTAGTTGCTGTCCTCCAGATATGGAACACGCTACACATTCACCGATTTTAAAAAATGACAAAAAGGAACACCAACAAGCTCGGATAGCACACATTTTTCTTTGATAAGTAACTAAGGCGCTACAGAGTAAATTCGCACTAAAAACTCACCCTGTATATATATATATATATATATATATATATATATATATATATATATATATATATATATATATATATATATATATATATATCCTCCTTCGTCGGGCTTTAAACATTCCCTGGAGCCATAATCTCCTAATTAAGCCCTTGATCGTAAAAATGACGTTTTTTGTTCATTTCGTTAAAACCCACTTCCTTGGCAAAAAAAATCGTGTTATTTTTAAGTTGATCTTTACAATGGAATGATCTATTATTATTAGAGTACAATTGAAAACGACCATTAATCATATCAGAATATCCTTAAGTCATGTACTTAATTAAACTAAAATTTATTCCAGGGAGCTCTAATACGTCGTTTCAAAGTGCAAGAGAACTATAATTGAAATTGTTCTATTTTAAGATCCTCTAGTGGAAATATTATCTTAATATAATAATGAGCAACTTATTTGTGTTAGGACTACACTTGCATAATACAGTAAGATTTTTGGTTAAAATTCAAACATATAATTTTGAAAATAGACCGATGACAAACATTTTTGTATACAAACAGTGTTTAAAATTAAACCACATGAAAAATGGTTTCAATAAACACATTAGGTTTATTTTGGATGAGATAAAATATAAAATCTAAAAGTGAAATTTTTAATACAGTTTCATAAATATCTAATTGTATTACTAAACCTCACTCTTACTTCTTCACTTTCACTTTCAGATATTTTATAATTACGTATCTGCGATTTGAGTACACTTCGTCGGTCTACCTATATTCATATTGAATGCGTGGTTCGAACTTAAAATATTATATTATTTTCATATATCATACAGCAATATTTTTATAGTTTCGTTTAGCAATATCAACTTTCCATTCTTCAAAATCTTCCAGAAACCTATTGTTTCAGACATCAACCGGGAAAACTTTAAAATGTGTACTTTGGTATCACTCATTTGTCGTGAGTCATGAACAGTTGCTGCCGTTTGATGTTTTGTGGTGCCAACAAAACTGAACTATGATGCTCACCAAACTAATTTTGTATCATACTTATAAAAACGATAGTGTTGAGAGTATTCGCATTCGTAGGCCTCCATTTCTTTACGTTTTAGGTCGTGTATAGTAAGTCTCCGTCGTGTATAGTAAGTCTCCATTTCTTTTGATGAAAGTCGGACCACTCCATATACGCCATCCCTCATTTGGCTAAAATTATTATTTTGGAACAAAAAATGGGCCTAATCATTTTGGAGATGCCAGCACCATTGTTTAAGGGGACTTCGATATAAACCAAGCTTGGTTGTTTTGCACTTTCTGCACTTGTTTTCGAACAAGTAGATTCATTGAGTATTTTAGGACAACAAAATGTCCCTTTTTGATTAATATGCTCATTTTTATGTTAGTTATTTATGTTGTTTTGATGTTGCTGATTTCTTGGTGTAGCATTGTATTTGTGGTATTGTTTTGATTACAACGATGAGACTATTTTGTGTGAAAAGGGAAAAGAAGAGGTTAGTTTTTTTAGTTTGATAAGTAGTGTAATTTACGTATAGATGTTTGAGGTTATTCCATATTTGTTATCCAGGTATTAACGTTGGTCGTCATCAAATAGATTAAGGATTCGGAATAAATAAAAGGTGTTATCAAGAGATTCTTCTATTTCTTCGGGGAGGTCGTAAATAAGTTGGGAGGAGGATGTTCAAACTTGCATTTAGGTTTTTTGCGTGAGTGTCCATCTATTTTCCCAATTGGAGAAGTTTTGGAAGATTTTTCAAAGTTACTCTTAATGTTCAGTATAATCTGCAAACTGCGCTATGGAAAATCCAAGTTGGGAAACAACTAGAACGTCATATGCGTAGATGGTGCATATGAAAAGAGATAATTCAGAACCTTATTGCGGGTTGAAAAGGTTTAGAGATGGCGAGAACAAGAACGACTCAAAAACTAAATTACAATATCACTACAACAGAAAGAACTCGTATTGAAATCAGCAAAACTGTAATAGCAAACAAATTTTGACAACTAACTTACTAATGTCAAGTCGTTGCTACGGTGACGAAAAGATATCAGTAAAGGAGACGTATTTCTTGCCGTAAATGTACAGATTGATTGAAAAGTGAGGGACAAATCGTCAATTCTCATCTACTCTACCATATTTTTGAAGGTAATATTATGCTCTAAAAGTTTTTCCTAGGGTGTATTCCTGTAACAATTCAGTAATTAGTACGTCAACCATAAGTTTTTTTCATATCGTTGTGAAGCTTATGAAAAAAGGAAGTTTTTCCTTTATCGGCCATGTATCAAATCCATCTCTATTGGAAAAATATTCCTCTTGGAAATTTGTCTTGGGGTTTGAAAAAATCATTTCTGAATTCATTATGTCATTAAAAATATTGAATGATGAGTTTGTCTCGAATGAATTCAATATTCTTTAAGGAAATTTCATCTTCTACAAATTTCTCCTAATGTGTTTTCTTGTAACTCTTTAGTTTGGAAGATACAGCGTGATTTAAAAATAAGTCCACGAAATAGAAAAATTAAAAAAGTTAACATCTTGGAAACCATCAACAATAGACACACCCTGTATTAACAAGGTTTTCTTCCTTTTGGCCAGAGGAATCAGCTGTTTTCGTTTTGGCCATCGAGTTTGGGTCACCCTGTATATATACGTATATACGAGTGCACACGCACACGCACACACACGCGCACACCCACACACACACACGCATACGCACACCCACACCACACACGCACGCACTCGCACGCACACGCACGCACACACACGGACACACAGCCACACACGCACACACGCACACACACACACGCACACATGCACACACACACACACACACACACACACACACACAACACACAAACACTCACACGCACACGCACGCGCCACACGCACGCACGCGCTCACGCACGCACGCACCACACACACACACACACACACACACACACACACACACACACACACACACACACACACACACACCACACACTACCCACACACGAGATATTGTGCTGGCACCACACGGAATTAGGTTTAAATTGTTATACAAAATGGTTTTGTACATAGTCAGATAAACAATAAAGAAGTGTTTTATGTTTTGGAAACGGCATAGTAAGGAAGCAAGTTCGTAATTATGCACATTAGTATATAGTGAAGGTGTGCAGTGTGCACTATGAAAGGAATTATCTTTTGCTAGTGGAAGCGACGCAACAGACAAGCAAAATTAGGCATGCGCTGATTTTGTGACAGAGTTGGTAGTATTATTTGATTTTCTGATGAAATACACGAAGATATTTAAAAATGTTATATTGGTCTTTCTAGCTTAATTAAAAAGTGGATTTTGAAATACGTTTAGGAATCACTGCATGGGTAGGCGAAGGGGCAGGCTGCCGAATGGACGCACTTACGTTCGGATAAAGCGCAATAAAAAAATTCACTACAATGATGCTTTTGCAGACAAGCTATTGGGACTTCTTGTCTTATCTAATAACTGCGTAATATGTTATCAAAGTCGTTCCTTACGTGACGAGCCAGCGAGAAGCGTGTTGCGTCAACCAGATATTCCTTCGCAATTTCAATCAATCGCCTTAGAACGGTCCTGGTAAACCATAACGACATTATTCTCCTGTTTTTGTGGGAGGAAGTTCAGTTTGTGAAAAAAAACAATATTTTGTTGGGTATCCTTTGATAAAATGCTTTTTTTCAATTGGACATAGGCCATTTTTCCGGAGCGTCCGTCACGCTAGACCGCTGGGGGTCGATCCGAGGACCTCACTGAATCGTCGGTGTGTACAAATGTCACAGGCGTAAACAACGCGAGCTTATGCCTTGCGCTTACTGGGAATTCCTCATTCATGGATAAGAATTTCAAACCCCAATCACCAGCATGAAAGAGCGTGCGTCCCAGGGCATTAAGAACATCACAGACCTGTTATTGCCCTCTAAAATATGTTTTTCCGCAGACAGTGTAAGAACCGAGCGCTACTGGAACCGTTGCTTGTGCGAACTCTTTGGCGCTCCGAAACGGCGGCCTTTTGGAGCTATCGAAAGGCGCTTAGACGCGAGAGAGATTCGTCAGGAGCGCCTAAGTTCGAGATGCCTGCATTTGAGTCCGTGGTTGCACGTTCTTTCGGTTAGTACGTGTGATTTTTCGTGTCTTACTGAAATCCATTCTCAATTTAAAGCAGTTTCTCCTATAACCAAAGACCAATTTAATAATCTTTTCAACGTTTGTGACCCCGTTAGAATAGGAAATTCTTTGAGATATGTAAGTAAAAAGATCTCTTAGCATTCCTGTGCAAGTTACGACAAGGTCTTAGTGACAGTTTTTAGCGATTATTTTAATTATTCCACAAGACAACAAGCCAGTTTAGCTATATCTCTAGTTAGACAATCTGTTTCTGCAAGATTTGTACCACAAAATATTGGATTTACTGCTACAACATCGAAAATCATGTAACTCCTTTTGCAAATCGTCTATATAATCAAAACCTGGATCCGCTTCAAGTTATAGTGTATAATGACTGTACTTATCTACAAATAGAGAAAAGTTCTTGTTTTAAAGTGTTGCGACAGTCCTACTGTACTTATAAGGGTAAACATCTTATCAAGCCATCTCTGCTTGTTGCCCCGAGCGGATTTATTCTAGACATTCAAGGGCCATATTTCTCAAATTCTGAAAACAACGATGCTAACATACTTATAATTGAATTTAATAGAGATGTGAATGGAATGCGTGAATGGTTTAATGAAGGAGATATTTTCATTCTCGACCGCGGGTACTTGGATGCTATTCCAGCTTTAAATAGATTAGGTATTAATTTTAAAATGCCAGCCTTTTTGCCCAGAGATCAGCTACAGTTATCCACAGAAGAGGCTAATGATAGTCGTCTCGTTACGAAAACCAGGTGGATCGTAGAAGCACGCAATGGGCACTTAAAATCAATTTTTAAATTTTTTAGCTTTAAGATAAAAACACCCCACATTTGTAATATTGCTGATTTTCTTAAAATTGCTGGAGCAATTATAAATAAATATTTTCCACCCATTTTAATGCAAGATGCTACTATTGAGCTAGCTGAAAATATTCTTCAAAAGTTCAAGAGCCAAATGTTGTTCAAGCCAGGGTTGAGGAGGAAAACTTACGCGCTAGAAGGGGCAGATGGGTTGATTTAAATGAAATTATCGTTCCCTCATTCCCACGTTTGTCACATTACTATCTTAAAGAGTTAACTGTAGGTATTTTTCAATTAAAGCTTGCTCCTTCTTATATACAGGACAATGAAATAGAGGACTGCCAGGTTCTATATCAATTTGATGAAAACTACGAACCCGGTTTTATACGGGAAAGGATATATTCTCGCCTCAGAAATGCTACTCGTTACCAGTTGTGAATTGAATTTGTGCCGAATAATGAGGAAGATGAACCTAACCCAATATTAGGTACTTACTGCACCTGCAAGACTGGTGCCAGAACTTTAGGTACTTGTTCTCATGTGACAGCTGCACTATGGTTTTAGGATACGCTAGGTATCAAGAGCTAATCAAATATCCTTCTACAAATGTTTTAAATCATATACTAAATGCAAATAATGTGGAGGTGATAGACATTTAACATTTGATTATGCAACTTTTGATTTCTATGACAATGGTTATATCAAGACCAAAAATTATTTACTGTTTTCTGCCTCATCAGTTCAGTTAACTGATATCTTATTAAGCTTAGATATTTTTAATATATTAAAATACGTTCATTAACGTTTCTACATAAACATTTCTTATTTCCAATGGCTGTACAAAGCGGTAATGATGATGGAGGTAGACCTGCGAAACCGGTCTGTCGATGGTGTGAACAGTGAAGACACTAGTATCTTAAAGAATCTTCTTTTCTTAGTTTTGCAAAATAAAGATGAACTTCGACAAGCGCCTTCCTTATCAAAAGAATCTACTGAAAACTTTATTAGAAAATAATGAGCATAATAAATGAAGCACATCTAACCTTTCTATCTGTCAATCTCCAAAAGCTTTGTATTTCGCAACGACATCCAATTGCAAGGGATTTTTATGTTAACGGTTTTTTCCGTACCTATATGAAGTCTAAGATATCGCTTTGGTCCTTTGTACTTGGATACCCAGTATCAGTATAAACACATCGTGACTATTATGTAGGTATATACAGTTAGCAAATAGTTTATTTTAATATAAACATTTCAATTAATTTATTAGAAAATTAACTAGGAAGTATAATAATACTCAATTAAATCTGTTAAAGAAATGAAACACTCTGTATAACGTATGTCTAGGGACAACTTGCAATAATAATTTAAATGGACATATATATGTGCTAACTTCCATCTACCAAAATATCAAAACAATACCACCGAATAATTATTTCCAGATACATATATTTGGTCTCACCCTGTATATCAGGTGTATGTACAAAAATAATGAAAGTAAAGGTTGAACCAGTAGCACAAAAAAATAACATTCCACTAACTTTTGCGTTAATATTGGCAAAAATGTCCATTTTATTATATATTGAAACTTGAAAGTATCAAATAGTGATATTGCAGACCCTGTATATCAAAAACTGTTAAGCTTTGAGCTTTCGGACAATGAAGACATTTGATCAATTGGTCAAGTTCTAGAACATATAAAAATTTGGTTAAATTCTGACCGAAAGGTATTTTACATTTAAAACGTGCCCCCTCCTTTATAGCTACAAGCTTACAATGTATACGCAGTACTTATTAAGTTAGTTCCATTTGATCTCTTCTGATAATAGATTACATCTTGGATAATGCAACACATTTTAATGATTTCTATTTAAGTTTTTATTAATTATTTGGCCCACTGATCCAACACATGATTCATCATTCATTCATTAATCAATTACGTAATATCGGTGACCTTCTAATTCCCAATATATTATGTTTTGTATTGGTATACCTGACTTCACTCTGTATATAATTATGGGGTACCAACTTACCATTAAGTAAACAAAATATTTTAATGCTTTGCTCATTTCACAAAATTTAATCTATCTATAAGGATGGCGCTAAAATTGGTCTTCATACAAGAAATTCGTTATAAAATGAAACGGAAATGGTGATGGGATTTCGCCGGAAAACCAAGGTTATAACGATAGAATTTTTTTACAGTAAAAAATTATAAAACTTCCGTTATAATATGGTATAGAAATATTTATGCATTACTTACTGATAAAACAACATTCTTAAATACTGTATAGCAATTCTTTAGATAGAGTTATCATTATCACACATCCGGTATATATGGTTACGAAATTATTTAATCATATTCTTTAATTATTTTACTCATCCCAATTTGCCAGTAATAATTAGAGTATGTTATCTAACGATTCCTGCCCTGATAAAATGGATGGAATTAAACCTTATCGTCAAACGTGAATGTAATTAAATTTATGTAAATATTGGATTATTTTTTTGGCCCTCAAATAACTGTGACTTTTTTTGTGCCGCATTATAATAGTAGAGCTTGCAAATGCCATTTTTCCGTTCGTACCTTTTTATGACGTTTAGCAAGACATACAGACAGTTTTTATCAGTATATCTTCAATACTGTTGTATGAAGTGCCCACACTCACCCATATCTGTGAAGTATTGACAGAAAAGTTACACCTTACTCAAATTAACGTATTTATCTTATCAAAGCAAACACGTTATCAAACAGCACGTTTAAGCGTACAAGAAATTGATGAAAACGCTTCATCATTTTTCTTTTCAGAAATATCTAAATAAACGTTCATTTCACAGTTCGAAATATTATATTTTAATTAAAATTTTAATATTCAAGTTTATGACCGCCATAAAAAATCATGGACATTCTAAATAATGTCCATATCATTTTTATGGTCATCAAATCGAGTTGTTTTCTATAAGTTAATTATTCTAAAAGTTTTCTTTGAGAATACTTGTATAACCTTCCGAAAGGTTCTCAGATTAGATAACTATTGTAACCTACCATAAAGCAGTACTAGGTAAATATTTTTCTATTTCGATGTTACAGTGATCACATAGTACCGCTGTTTTTATTTAAAATTGTTTTACAAGAAAGGATTTTGAAACACTGAAAATGGAAACTTATGATACGCTGCAGTTGGCAACATCGGCAGCGCTAATGATGATTTTAAATTAGAATATCTCATTTTTTTAATTTTCAATTAAGGTAGGCTTTTAATTTTCAATTAAGGTAGGCTATGACCATTTCATAATTTCGGTACTTTAAACACAACAATAAAATAACCAATGTGCAATATAATGTCATTTTCAGCGAAAACCATTGTAGCAGTTGAATTAATTAATAAGTTGTGACAAATTATTTAATATTTGTTATCTATAAATAACTATAATTGAATTTTTTAATGAATTTTAATTTTTCTGTGAAATATGTTAGTTGTGTCTAAAATACCATGTTAACCTATTGGTGCATACGACTTTTTTTTCTGAAAATTAAAAATTTTTTCATTTTAACTTTACAAAGAGCCCTCTTAAAATACGAAACAACATTTAGAATCAAAGTTTTATTGTTGTTTTTTTTTATTAGGGTGCATTCGTTTAAACGGACTACATGCAGAAATGCCCAAATTTTTACGAATACAAATTATTTCGTGTGGTAAGTCCGAAAGCAAAACTTTGGATGTAATCCAATATTACACTACACTACAGACAAATTTTGCATTTTTGTTGCATTGTTTACACTTTTTATCGGTTTCAGAGTATTGTACAGTATGTCCAACATTATAGAACCGAACACAACATATCGTGGTTGGCGGTTTGTTCCGTAACGATTTTACGCCATGCATTTGTAGAAAACCTAAGGTAATGTACTTTCTGAAAGAAAGCAAACTAGAACAGTCAGGATCATCGGGGTTCAACTTTTTCATTAGTAGCCAACCATTACTATACTGGCATCAAAAATGTACTGGAAAATGGGCCAGTACCATTTTCGTTGCCGCATTCTGCTCCTGTAAACATCAATCCATTTTATTTACGCCACCCATTCTTTTATTGTAGTTGGCTATGATTTTCGGCTGAGGAATCGGTTTTCGTGATTTAGTTTCTCGGCACCAACGGCTTGCGGCAGTCATTTCATTTCCTTCAAAATTAGTAGCCATGGTGATTACTTTATTGTCTTTCTATTGACTAAACAATAATTTTCTATTTGAGAGAAATTTATTCGTACCCCGCGTCTCTTTCTTCTACCAAGATTTTTCAGGAAATGGAGAATCTTCCAGTCTGTTGAATTGTATCGTTCCCGTGGCGCAAAGTTTACTGTCCGACAAATACCCTAATAAGTTTATTCCTGTAAAGTAATTATCAAAATACATCTTGTATCCCTCATTTTCTGGTATTCCTGCCCGGTCTATCAGAGAAAGAACAACGTCGCCACCTAAACCGAATTGCCTATCCACATCAACAGATTTACCTGTATAAATATCGAATGCGACTATGTATCCACCACTCTTACAAAGGGCCCAGTTTTGTAACCAAATCGTATTGGTTTTCCTTTATATACTGCATGGCATAATACCTTCCATAATGAGGAATCATACTTTCATCTATTGAAAGACATTCTTCTAGGCCCCCATGCGCACGAAAACTTTGATTCAGAGCGTCAATGACAGGTCTGATTTTGAACAATTTGTCAGTATTGTTATTTAGATCGTTATGATTGAAATGCATACAATGTAACAGTTGTTCAAAACGATTGAGCCTTATTGATTTAAAAAGAAGTTTTGGAACATCAGCTGAGTTGTTCCAAAACATTCGCTTGTTTGGCAGCTCGTTGTATCCAGACTATGCGAATGCTCCAAGTAGTACATGGAACTCACTCATAGAGAAATAGGGATTTTTATTTTTTTGATTTTCATATATGTTTGCCTCTCCTAGAATATGATCCTTGAGGTCGTCGGCAAAGAATAGATTTAGAAAATCAATAGGATCTTCGGCTTGGTAGGCTTTGTCTGAGGGTCGTTCAGGAACACAAACCATATTCATGTAGTATTCTGGAATATCTCCTGACCACATATGGTTTGTTTTCAGCTTCGTTACGTGACGTTGAATTTTATATTTTAACGATTGTGGTTGTCCCTTAGATGTTGATGGTGACGATTGACTGTTTGATGTCGCCGATTTCATTTGACTTCGCAGCACTGGTAAGGGAATATTACTTTCTACATCATCACTACTATCAAACCCAATACTTAGTTCACAAGTTTGACGCAAAATACCTCGTGGCAAGTGATTCACGTTGCCGTCATCAACATCTGATAAATCACTATCTCCTTCTGTTTCAGCTGTGTCATTATCAGGGGGCTGAATATAGATATTAGCGTTATAAATTGCGCCCTCATCATTTTCAATGATTTCAAGAAGCTCATGAAGTGATAATCTGCAAAAAGTGACATATATGGGAAATTGTCCCTCAAAGTGCTTCTATTCATATAAGCCTTTATAACGGATCGTGATAAAATCGTCATGTTATGAAAATTTCAGGCATACAACATTTCGTCAAATGGTTTATTATCACAAAAGAAAGGTTATGTTAATAGTTTTTGAAATAAAATAAGTTCTGATAGTGATTTAAATGTATGGAAAACATCTACTTACCGGCGGTTTCTAGTTGAGTAAAGATTAGGGTCCATGACTTCAAGTATTTATTTCATATTTACACTTGTGCACAAATAACATCTATTTGCTTTTTCTTACGTTTGTAAACAACTGTTCTACATGCGCAATGCGTTTGCACATAATTCAGTAGCAACACTGGACATGAAGATAACGTCATCCGGACTGTATGCACTAATGGGTTAATGTGATATAATTCTGGCAACGTTGACAATCAACAAAATTGAAAAGACTAATAGTTTCAAAATAGAAAAAATAATTTTAAATATCTGGTGTGGAACAACACGCGACCTTCCAACCTACAAACTGGAAATTAAAAGAAATGAAATAATTTTAATAATAATTTTTTTAAGATAATTGTGCAACCTATTTTTTAATACGTTCATAACGAAAATGGGCAACATTGTAAAAAATCAAAAACAATAATCTATGCCAGATGGACGCTTGAAACTTCATGTCAGATAGAGTTTAATCAACGGTAATATAACAAGACCTCGATAAATAGTATTTTTATTGCATATAAATTTCGAATGTATTTTAAAATCAATTTATCGAGACGTAATTTTGGCATTAATAATCTGATAAGCCCTAGAGCTTTAGCTCGAGGGCTTTAATCTTTGATTATTAATGCCCAAATTATGTCGAGACAAATTGTAAAATACACGAAAAATTTAGTAGCAATAAAAATAGTAGCTAATTTATCGAGGTCGTGTTGTATTTAATAAGATTATTTCCTGAGCCAAGGACATTTCTGTATGTATACGGAAAAAACACAGAGAAAGGATATTGTATGAACTAATAAAATAATAAGTAAATACTTATGTATTAAACAACAACTAATACTAACAATCAATGTTACATTATTCCTCTATTTACAATTAAAAATACAGTTATTATTTGTTAAAGAATTGAAACTTTCGGGTGGATTCTTTGTTGTTGAATACCGTCCTGTCGGTCACAATTGAGCATGCTGATAAAACTAGTCGACTGTTTATACAGTCACACAGTCTGTTTATTTTATTTTGATTACGTACGCGATTGGTCAAAAATTCAAATTTGACTGGTAAGTGAAATAATCGACGGTAATATAACAAGACCTCGATAAATAGTCGACTATTTTCATTGCATCTAAATTTTAAGTGCATTTTAAAATCAATTTGTCGAGACGTAATTTTGGCATTAACAATCTGATTAAAGCCCGAGAACTTTAGCTCGAGGGCTTTAATCTTTGATTATTAATGCCAAATTGAGCATGCTGATAAAAATAGTCGACTATTTCGCACCAAGGTGAATAGTCGCTTTATTTTATTTTTATTGGTCATATCAAAGCAGTTTCCAAGCACGCGATTGGTTAAAAATTCACGAAGGAAATAATCGACATAAATACATGCTAACTTAAAACAAATTCCAAAGCCACCCGTTTCCATAAAATGTCGATAATATGGTTTAAACATTTTCAACCTTACTTAATTAATTGTTAGACTTATTTGGCTGTATATTAAGATACTTTATGAAGAAAAGTTATGTGAAATTAAATTTTCTTTAAAAAGTATATTTACATATTTTCCTGTAAAGTTGATCGTTATTCAGATATTGAACAAATGTGAACTAACACTTCAATTTTACGTTAGGAATTTTTTTTGCCGTAGCGTCGTATCAAATAGATGCATAGAATATAATGAATCGATACGTTTAAGGTCTATATGTTGGTATTTTGATATATTTGAAATATACAGCTGCTTTAGGAATATCTGATAAAAACCAAAAACGGCTCATAATAAACAAATAGCTGATATTGGCGTAACTTTATCAAACGTTGTAAAATGATGTAATAAGTCGATTTAGCGTTAGTGAAAAAAACTCGAATCCATAACTTTCTATACCTGTAGGTTTGTAATATTTGTATCTTGTGGACAATAACGCACCTTATAATATTTGTAGTATATTTTCTAATTAAGCGTGACATAAGTTAGCGCGGCGTACAATACAAATGGACTTGTTACAGCAGCACTTCTAAACTTTCTATAGTTCCCGATAAACTGAAAAAATGCTCCGCGTTTCTAATGCCGAAAAATCCAAAATAAAAAAGTATCGAGCTAACTTCACGTTCAGCACCACGCCGCCTGGCCTAAGGTGCAAGCCGCTCATGCAAAATATGTTAGACCTACACTAGTTGCGTAGTACCACCCGTAGTATCAGGTCTAATCTTAATGTTGTTCACTAACACTTTGAACAGTTACAACCTGACTTCTTTCTATCATCAGAAACACAAGTTTCCTCTGCAAACTCCGATTCACCCGACTTGAAATCTACCCAATACTATCTTCACTCTAACTTTCGATACAAAATATGTGTGAGCGAAGAATAAAAGGTTCGACATGATTTGGTTAAAAAATTTGTCAAATTCTGTTTGCCGTTCGAGTTTCCATCTGATTATCCTAACCATACTAGATGATATAGAAATAACTTCCTCTGTCTCAAATTTATGTATTGTACACACCACTGATAAGACCTTGTGATGTTTTAAGTCAGGTAAGGTGCAAGCTTTCCATGGCGTGAATAATGTTTTAAACCGTCCTCGGCCATTGTCCTTTTAGTATCGGAAGTCATTTTCATGATCGTGGAGTTATACATTCCCAAAAACAAAACCGTTTAGCGCATTCTCTTTCCCACCTCTGGTTCAATAGAGCTGTGCTAATGCGGACTACGTTGGTGCTAGAAATACCTGCAAAGGTGTTATCATTTCCCCAATGACATGTATTGACAGATCTGTAGTTGCTGATTCTGCAGTCAACGCCATTTTCTTGTGGTTTTATTTGCATCAAACTCGTGTCTTAATGATTCTAGAAATGATGTACCAGTAGTCAACTCTTTTTCAGATGCTATGAAACCAGTCAATTTCCGACACAAACTCTTAGAATCGATCATCAGTATACTTGATTCCAATACGACGAGTAGTACCGCTATGTCACTTCTGACTTACATAGGGATTTACATGTTTAAGATAGACATATGGATGGAATTATATTAAGTGAGACAGATGATGTGTCAAGGTCAAAATTCGTTGACCCTTAAAAGTAAGTCAGTTTATTGACCTTTTTCGATATTAAAGTGAACAGAACTTTGGACCCTATCCCGTCCAGGAACTGGTTCTATTCTTGGATTTAGATTACTCTGCATATGCATATACACACACGCACATATATATATATATATATATATATATATATATATATATATATATATATATATATATATATATATATATATATATATATATATATATATATATATATATATATATATAGTTTTAATGAACGAATAGAAGGTCAATTTAATAATCATTAATTGTATTTTATTTAAAATTAAATTTTAAAGTACATACAGTAAAAGATTAACTGGGACTTGAACCCACGACCGCCACTTTGCTAGAGCGGAGGTCTACCATCCGAGGTATCGAGGAGGCAAGTCGCAATCGATTTAAACTTACTGTACGTACGATGTATTATAATTTTTATACACACAAAAAGTTAACTGTGATCCTTCATTGTGAGTATAAAAATAATAATACATCGTAACTAGCGAGTTAATCTTTTACTGTATGTACTTTAAAAGTTAATTTTAAATAAAATACAATTATATATATATATATATATATATATATATATATATATATATATATATATATATATATATATATACATTATTTTAGTATCGACTGTGACAATTACGTTAATAAATTATGTTAGTGTTTCGGGTAAAACAGTCTTTCGCAATAGTATATTAACTACTAAGAACAGTAAGGACAGTTTACCGATCGATCGGAGGAGATCGGTAAACTCCTTACTGTTCGAAATGCTTATGCTATTTTTGTGCGATCAACAATACACTTGATGGCAAAATGTAGGCAAAACACATTTTATTTTATCTCAAAATTGCTTAAAAGATGACCACAAGCCGAGCCACAAGCGTATGTATTGTTTCCTTAGTAACCTGAATGTTAATGTGACAGTTGTAAAATAATTGTGTCAGAAATTCTAATCAGTAAACTATTATTATTATTATTGTTATTATTATTGTTATTATTATTATTATTATTATTATTATTATTATTATTATTAAACTATTATTATTATTACCATTTCCAATTATAACAATTGTACATTTAATTTTAATATTAATAAATACCCAAAACTCTGGCAGGTGTTTCAGTAAACTATGAATTTCACTTCCTGTTCGCTAAACGGTAAGTAAATTACTTACCGTTCAGTTAGACTCATTAAACAGTAAATGCAACCTACTGTTGTCAAAACAGTGACAGTAAGTTGACAAAAATGAACGATCGCACAAAAATATATTTGCTTCGTCAGGACCTACAAGCAACTTAATAATAGGCAAAACAACTATAATTTTATTAATGGTTGAATCCTCTATATAAATTTCGATCATTTCTAAAATAAGTCTTTCGTTTAATAATTTTTCACTTCTTAGAATTTTGGGATTTTTAAAACGAAAGAATGATTACAATTTGAAAAATGTTCTGCTAAACTACAAGAAATTTTGTTAAGTCTGCAATCACTTATCTTTGCTCCACTTTTAAAGGTCAATGACGGATTCCTCTTATCCTTTTTAAGGGTCTGTGAACATTGGAATATTTCCTCCCGTTGACCTAGAAAAGGTCAATGCACTTTGACATACTTTTAATACTCAGAGCTTTGGACTCTCCCCGTTGACCTAAGAAAAGGTCAATACACTTTGCCCTACTTTCAAGGGTCGATGATATTTGGACCCTCCTCCCGTTGACCCAGGAAATGGTCAATGAACTTTAACCTAATTCTCAAGGTCAATAAAAACTTAGGACACTCCTTCCTCCAGGAACTGGTTCTATTTTTAGATTTCCAAGAACATCTGGACCAGGTCAATCAACTTTGACCAACTTTTAAGGGTCCATGAACTTTGAAATATTCCTCCCGTTGACCTATTTTTAAGTTCTAATGAGCTTTGGGCTCCCACTCCCGTTAACCTGGAAAAAGGCCAATGCGCTTTGACCTAGTTTTAAAGCTCGATGAACTTTGGATTATCCTCCTCCAAGAACTGGTTTTATATTTAGATTTCCAATAACATTCGGTCTAGGTCAACGAAGTTTGACCTATAAAAGGTCAATGAACTTTAACCTAATTTTAAGGTTTGATGAACTTTGGATTAACCCCTACCGTTGACCTAAAAATATCGATGAACCTTGACCTACTTGTATGGGTCAATGAACCTTGACCCATAAAAAGACATTACACTTTGACATACTTTTAAAGGTCAATGAACTTTGTCCTTGAGACATCCTCTGTCTCAGATTTATTGTAATTCTCTATCTATACGTCTCTCTTATACATGTAAATCCACATGTGAGCCAGAAGCAACTAGCTATACTACTGTACACTAAAAGCAAATACTTTACCCCGGATAACTATTTCTGCTGTATAATGCCCAAATCTGACTTCATCCCGAATGTAACTCTTACCTTTGAGTTGGAGTTCACCAATACTCTCCCGATATCGTTGACCGTATTCGAAGAAGAGCCATTACGCTTATAAATGACCCATCCTTAACTTCTGACACAGAAGAATCTTTTCAATTCCTTCTTTGCACTATCGGCATTACAATGGCTATTGTATCTTAATAAATTGCGCCCCTAGTTTTTTCTCGAGTCCAGGGAATATTGTGAACCATTTAATCGTTATCAAAAATTTCAAGAGCACAGTCCCTGCACGCGTTGAGCACAACTTAGTAAGATAAAGGTTTATTCGAATTATTCAAAAACCTGAGACATAATTTTAAAGTATATTTTGTGGTGTTTGATCAATATCAACAGCATTACCTCGCACGCGTTGCTCAAAAGAAAACGGACCAATTGAGCACCGAGACTTGATTGTAAAAACATTATGTACCATTTGATCATTATCAGAAAGTGTTACAGCATAACCCCGTATGCGTTGAGCAATATTTATTAATATGAAGTGGATTCGAATCCTTCAAAAACCCGGAGGCTAAGTATGTAGTTAAAAATTATCCTGTACCGTTTGATCATTATCAAAAATTCTACGGTATAACGACGGGAGCGTTGAGCACAATTTATTAATATAAAGTGAGTTTGAATCCTTCAAAAACCCGACGGCTGAGCATCTAGTTGGCTCCTGAGACTTGATTATAAAAAATTGTACCGTTTTATCATAAAATTTCTACGACAGAACCTCGGGTGCGTTGAGCACAATGTATTAATATAAAGTGGATTCGAAACCTTAAAAAACTAGAGGACTTATCGTCTTGTTAGCTCCCGAGACTTGATTGTAAAAATTATCCTGTACCGTTTCACCACTATCAAAAACTTCTACGGTATAACCCGGGTGCATTGAGCATCATTTATTAATATATATATATATATATATATATATATATATATATATATATATATATATATATATATATATATATACATATATAAATCCTTAAGTGAGCGTCTAATTCGCCACCGAGACTTGATTATAAGAAATGCCCTGCACCTTTTCATCATTACCAAAAATTTGGAGTCAAATCCTTTACAAAATACGAGGACTGAGCATCTTGTTGACTTTATTGTAAGAAATATTATAAAAAACGTCCTGCACCGTTTGATAATTACCAAAATCTTCTACGGCATAACCCAGGGCGAGGGCTAAGCGTGTAGTTGGCTCCCCAGACTCGATCATAAAAAATATCCTGTACCGTTTGGTCATTATCAAAAACTTCTGCGGCATGGCTCACGGCTCGTTGAGGGGAATTTATTACTATAAAATGGATTCGAATCCTTCAAAAAACCCTAGGGTTGAGTATCTTATTGGCTCCCGAGACTTGATTATAACAAATATCCTGTACCGTTTGACCATTATCAAAAACTTTTACGGGACAATCCCGGGCCCGTTGAACACAATTTATTAATATAAAGTGGATTCGAATCGTTCAAAAAATCTGAATTTGAGCGTCTAGTTCGCCCCAGGGACTTGACTGTAAAAAATATCCTGTATCTTTTGGTCATTATCAAAAACTTTTACGGCATGGCTCAGGGCACATTGAGCACAATTTATTACTATAAAGTGGATTCTAATGCTTCAAAAACCCTAGGGTTGAGTATCTTGTTGGCTCCCGAGACTTGATTACAAAAAATATCCTGTACTGTTTGACCATTACCAAAAACTTGTACGGCATAACCCGGGCGTGTTGGGCACAATTTATTAATGTAAAATATAATATAATAAGCTGGAGGCTGAGCACCTAGTTCGCCCCTGGGTCTGCCGGATCATTACTAAAAGTTTAGGTGGGGTTGAGCACAATTTATTAATATAAAGTGAATTCAAATCCTTCAAGAAACCACAGAGTTGACGTCTAGTTGGCTCCCGAGACTTGATTATAAAAATTGTACCGTTTGATCATAACTAAAAATTTCTACGGCAGAACCCCGGGCGCGTTGTGCACAATATATAACGTGGATTCGAAACCATAAAAAACTAGAGGACTTATATATATATATATATATATATATATATATATATATATATATATATATCCTTACAATTCCTCAAAATGCCGAGGATTCAGTGTCTTGTTGGCTCCCGAAACTTGATTATAAAAAATATCATACACTGTTTCGCTATTATCAAAAATTCTACGGCATATCCCCCGGCGCGTTGAGCACAAATTATTAATATAAAGTGAATTCGAATCCTTCAAAAACCCGGGACCTGAGCGTCTAATTCGCCACCGAGACTTGATTATAAAGGATGCCTTGCACCGTTTGATCGTTACCAAAAATTTCTACGGCATAACCCCGGGCGCGTTGAGTACAATTTTTTAATATAGAATGGATTCGAATCCTTCAATAAGCCCGGGGACTGAACGTCGTAAAAAATATTATAAAAAACGTCCTGCACCGTTTGATTATTACCAAAATCTTCTACAGCATAACCCAGGGCGGATTGGCCACAATTTATTAATATACAGTGGATTGAAATTCTTTAAAAAGCTCAGGTGCTAAGCGTCTAGTTGGCCCCCGAGACTTGAGTATAAAAAATATCCTGTACCATTTGGTCATTATCAAAAACTTCTACGGTATGGCTCAGGGCACGTTGAGCACAATTTATTACTATAAAGTGGATTCAACTCCTTCAAAAAAACCCTAGGGTTGAGCATCTAGTTGGCTCCCGAGACTTGTTTATAACAGATATCCTGTACCGTTTGACCATTATCAAACATTTTTACGGCACAATCCCGGGCGCGTTGAACACATTTTATTAATATAAAGTGGATTCGAATCTTTCAAAAAACCTGAGTATGGAGCGCCTTGTTCGCCCCGGGACTTGCTCATAAAAAATATCCTGTACCATTTGATGATTATCAAAAACAAAAACTTCTACGGTATAACCCCGGGCGCTTTGAGCACAATTTATTATCATAAAGTGCACTCGAAACCTCAGACGAGTTGATCACAGTTTATGAGTATATAGTGGACTCGAATCTTTCTAACCCGGGGGCTGAGCGCGTGGTTGGCTCCCGAGACTTGATCATAAAGATTATCCTGTACCGTTTGATCATTATCAAAAATTTCTACGGCATAGCCCCGGACACGTTGACGACAATTTATTAATATCCTTCTAAAACCTCGGGGGCGGAATGTGTAGTTGGCCCTGAGGCTTGATTATAAAAAAATATCCTGTACCGTTTGGTCATTATCAACAACTACTACGGCATAACTCAGGGCGCATTGATCACAATTGATTGAATTTATTAATATTAAGTGGGTTCAAATCCTTCAAGAAACCTGGGGGATGGAGCTCCCAGGACCTGAATATAAAAAGTATTCTGTACCGCTTGATCATGACCGTTTGGTCATTATCAAACATTTCTACGGCATAACCCAAGGACACAATTTATTGATATAGAGTGGATTTGAATCCTTCAAAATACCCGAATGTTGAGCATCTTGTTGGCTTCCGAGACGTGATTACAAAAAATATCATGTACTGTTTGACCATTATCAAAAACTTCTACGGCAAAACGCCGGGCTCTTTGAGCACAATTCATTAATATAATATATAATATAAAACCTGAAGGTTGAGCGCCTAGTTCGCCCGCGGGACCACTTGATCATTACCAAAAGTTTTTACGGCATAACCCCGGGCGGGTTGAGCACAATTTATTAATATAAAGTGGATTCAAGTCCTTCAAGAAACTCCAGAACTGCGCGTCTTGTTGGCTCCCGATACTTGATTATAAAAATTCCTGCACCGTGTGCTCACTATCAAACTATTTATTAATATAAAGCGGATTCGAATTTGTTATAAAAACCCGTGAGATGAGCGTCTTGTTGGGTACCAACCTTTGATTATAAAAAATATCCTGTACCGTTTGATCATTATCAAAATTATCAATGGCACAATCCAACACGCATCGATCACAACTTATCAACATAAAAATGGATTTAAATTGTTAAAAGATCAGGGGCAGCGCGCCCGAATATTTTTCATTTGTGGGAGTAAAACTTTTCTAGATTATAAAATAAACATTAGTTTTTGCGGAAAAAATTCCACTTTTTTATTTACTTGTATTTACTTAAAAAAACTTGCATAACACATCAACCTTTAAATTTTGTGTTTTGTAGTTTTCCATTTCTGTAATTATTCCCCATTATCAAGTAATGTTCAAATATTTTTTTTTTTGCTTTTTACAGTGCACGAATTGCGTATTACAAATCATAATATTTATGAAGGGCAGACTTATAACAATGACAAATGTTAAACCAAATTTTTTTTAATACGCCAATGTAAACGCGCAATTACTAGTATTTGTATTTTTTTAGTTTCATTAACAAAGGGCAGATGCAAATATTTGAATAATTTATTTGTTTCGGTTAAGCGGTTGCGTTTTAAAGAATAACTTTTACACAATCGCAAATTGATATGTCTAACCATCACTCGAACTAGCCACCGCTAGTGTTTTATAAATATAAATTTTCAGAGTCGACTCGTCACATATTTTTAAAGCTCGTTTTTAAAAATTGCATAGCAAATTTGTTTTAAAAGTGATAATGGTATAAAAACAAAAGTTTATTAGGATGAAATCTCTAATGATTTAAATAATAATCGTAATTACGATAATTGGGTGATTTTTACACTTCGTGTGTGCATTTATATAATTTGGCGCGCATACTTTGGCGTAAGTAGGGAGGATAGTGTTAACTTAAAGTTAACGATCGCGTCAGCCGTAACATTCTAACGTTAAAGTTTGAAGGTACAGGACGTGCGTGTTTTGTAAATTTGTGCTTTATCGAAAAAAAATTATTTTTATAAACAATGTCGCATAAAACAGATCGCGTCCTTTTACACGGGGCTTATAAGGTAAGAATTATTTTTTTTTATTAAAACGCGCGAGATTTAATGTTGCACAGGTGCGCTTTTGCCGAATTTTTAATTAATCACCAATTTCCTTAAATTTTTCAAATAATTTCTTGAAAATAATTGTGTTACTCTATTAATACACTTTTTTATTCGACTAAATTTACGGCTAAAAATAAATTTTGTGTATCCAATAAAAGTTTAGTAACATCAGCTACCGAAGACGTGACGTCATGGAAAGTTTTCAGAGGTGTATCTTGCATTGGCAGAAATAATCACACCGAATGTATAATTTACAATATCATTTGATTGTATTGTAATTTTGTTTTCTAAATTATGCGCGCTTTTCTGATTCGTTTACGCCAAATTTAGGACTTTTTTGTAATATTGCAACAGCGCCTTTCATTTTTTTTTTAAATTTTGGAATACGTTACGTTAATTAGCAATTTCGCAGAAAATTTGAATTTTCCTTTAAGAATAGATGTTACACGTGGATGTTTTCAAAAAGATCAACCTTGGATGTTGACACAATAGTGGCTTATTCGTTCATTATTATGTAAATTTTTTTTGCTTTATACATAATTCCACTCGAATTATGCCAGTTGTTAGTTTTTGTATAATGGTGATTGCGCAATTTCAGTTTGCATTCAGTGTGTGAAAAAGAACCGTTTCTGAATTGCAATAATGCCTATGGTCTAAAACCTGTTTTGAATGAAAACTTTTCATTTACTGACCTATCGCTAATTTTTACCGGAAGAATACAAAGAGGGGGGAGGGGGAGGTTCTCGGATTTTTTATGGGTAACAAACTTGTCGGTATTTGCATCATTTAATTAAGCGTAACGTAAATAAGCTATAAAGATTAGGAATGAAATGTGGTTCATACCCAATGCCACTCGATAATTGTCACCAAACCTTATCAGTAAACTTGTGAAAAACCTGAAGTGTGGAAAAATCTAATTTTAATGAGTCACTTTTTACGCTAAAACGTGCTCAATGAATCTTATCATTACTAGTCCGAATGTATGTCAATAGCACGACCTTTTTTTTATTCATAATATAATTTAAATAATTCGTTTTATAACTATATGGAAGTTAAAATTAAATTAGAAATGAGGATTGAGGAGGACATTCCGATTATAAAACTATGACTAAACTACAAGAACTTATTAATAGGTTCAAACAGAAGAATTTTCGCTTTTCCTGAAGATTGGATACCGCGATCTTCCAAACAACCTTTTTTTACCTAATGTATATTATTTACTTCCAAGATCAACAAATACGACCTTCGTCAATATTTATTTATAGATATAAGTTTTATTAATGTAACATTAGAAAATCTATTTTTTAAGTTTCAAAAACCTCCATCTATGAACAAATTATGGTACTATTTTCTGCATGAAAATTATTATTTCAATTGAAGCTAAAATTAACCGAAATTTTTGCTTATTGTGATTAATTGAAGTTGTTTACATATTAGCGACATCTATTGTCTAAAGTTCGAAACTGTTTTAATTCCTTGAAAAGTTTATGCATAGTTTCTGAGTACGCGAAAAGCTTTTCGTTTTTAATGTTTAATATCCATTAATTACGTTTAACTCAAATTATTATTTTAGTAAACCATTTGCAATTAACCCTAAAATGTTGGTCTAATATTTTAAATTACAATTACCATTTGAAAGATGCGTTTCAAGTGTCAACTTCATGTATGAAAAAATCAGTGGTGCCAAATTAAAAAATAACGGGTGTGAAAACGGAAAGGATTTTACGCGACTGTTATCAAAATTATAAAAAAAATAACTCTCTGGAACATGTTTCGTAATTTTCAATTCTAAGAAAATGCTTAAGGGGAGTTTGATGACCCCATCTCCCTAATATTAAATTGTTAAAGTTTATGTACCTTTTTTTCAGAAACAGTACAAGATATCAACATGTTTCTTTTTTTATTTTCATTTTTACTCTTTTCTTAAAACTTTGACCTGGGGGTAATTTTTTTTTGTCAAGTATTTTTTTATTTTTTTAAAAATGCTTAAGAAATTCATGTTTTGTTTTTAAAAAATCTTAATAACTAATTTTTACGTTTCGGGAAATTGCGTTTAAAGTTAAAATTTATTCAACATTGGAAAATAAAAGGCATACACCAATTACAGTGCATTCCAGCCCCATATGCTGGGTTGTCTGGGTCCTCTTCTGCTTCATGGCCATCCACCAGCCGCCCTTTCGCCAAAGTTATGCATTGCCGGCACTTTTTATCTACATCGTCGATAGCTTTTTCAGCCTTGATTCGTCGATTTTTTTATCGCACTTACACAATTGACTCCTGGAATTTGCTAAAACTTTACATCTAGCTAGGTTTCCTATGTTAAAACTCTAAACTCAAGTGTGTTCCGCACAACAAATGTCATTTTGGGTAACCGGGACCAAATCATGTTGTTGAGCAAACAAAACTTATACAGCTGACAGCTCACAAACCAGTGAGTGCCAACATCAGAAAACAAAAACACTGTAACACAGAAGTACACATAAATACTATGTGAACGTAAAAGAAACTCAATATAGAAAGGGGGCTTCTCGCGACAATGCAATTGAAAACTCTGTGCATTGCTTTGCAAAAATACTGTAAATGAAAAATACTCAACGGATTTGAATGAAATTTCTTTTTAAATTAACCTAAAGAAATGTAGAACAAATTTCAGAAAAAACATTTTTTTATTTTTTTTGACCCTAAGGGTCATCCGACTCCTCTTAATACACCATGTTCCATTGCCAAATTTTTAGTAGGTAAATTAAAAAGGTTGGTAGTTGTGAGACTCTACTTGCAAATCATTTTTGGCCTGCTGCTAACGTTTTTTTTTGTGCTGATATTAATTCATTAAACATGTTTTTGAAAACTGTTTGGTGACGCTACTTCATTAAAAATTATGTTGGCAGCACTGAACATCAACATGTCAGCCAAAAACTTTACCGGTTTGAAACCTAAAAAGACTTTTCGTGACGATTTATTTATTATTCTTCGCGCACTGAACTTAATACCAGAGTTTGCACCTCACCCTCATAAACAAATAAAAAAATACTACCGTCGTTGAAGATTTTTTTACGAAAATAAAATTTGTTCTAACCCCTCCATTCAACATCCATATAGTCTCGTAGTTTTTGCTTTGAGTATACCCTCCCCACTCAATGTATGTCAATTTCAAGAAAATGCGTAATACACCATGTGCCATTGCCAAATTTTTAATAGGTAAATTTATAAGGCATGGTAGTTGCGAGACTCTTGCTTGCAAAACTATCATGTTTGCCCCACTGCTAAACATTTTTTGTGTTGATGTTATTAATTCATTAAAAATACTTTTGAAAACTGTTTGGTGGCGCTGTCACATTAAAAATTACGTTGGCAGCACTGAACATCACCATGATATGTTCAGTTCATGTATGAAAAATCAGTGGTGCCAAACCTGAAAGGATTTTTCTATAAAAATACTACCGTTGCGGAAGATCTTTTTGCGAAATTACTGTGATAAAATTTGTATTAACTCCCCTCCCCCCTATCAATTATGCAAATTAAAAAAAAAGGCCAAGAAAACGCTTAATACATCATGTGCCTCTAGGGTTCGAACCAGTTAACGTACCCTAATCTGATACACCCTACCCATAACTCATATCTATAACGGATCGGTCTTCCGTTTATATATTGTTTCAGACCATTTCTCCCGTAACAGGGAGCCACTGCCGCATCAATACTATGCGATATTTGCAGAGGTGCATGTTCTAAGAATTTTTTATTTGGATGTGTAAAGAATGGTCTAAGTTTTGCAAATTTGTCATTTATTTTCAAATTATTATCTGCGAAATGTAGATTACTCATGATACATTCAAACATCTCTTGAGATGGCATCGGCTACAAGTTCATTGTGGGTATCTTTTTCACGTTTCCAGAGCATTTGACGCCTAGAGGGTTGTAGATACCCGCTCAGTAACAGCACTCCCAAAAATGATCTAAGTTCCCTACCAGAAATATTTCCTTGTATGTTTTTCTGGTTTGCATACCTAAAAAATGACACGAAAACGAATGATAAAAAAAAATGTTCCACCTGTTCGATTCATTCACCATTAGTTCAGGAAGGTCATTATCATAAAGAGTTTTGAAATAATTCAAGAGGTTGTTTCCTAACTGTCACTTCATAGACAGCGGGTTGCCATTCGTCGTCGGAATCAATCGTTTCAAAATCTTTATTTGTTCCTTTCAAGTCAGTTCTCTTGCGTTTGGGAACTTTCTTACCTTTCTTGGATACGCGTCTTGCTAATTCGGAAAGTAGAGGAATCAGCTGAAGTTTTGATACTTAGCTGATTACCTGGTAAATTATCAATTGTGAAATTATTCTCATCGCCCGAGTCCTCATCGGTAATATTCCCACATATTTTCAGGAGGAGGCATATATATATATATATATATATATATATATATATATATATATATATACGGGGTGTCCAGAAACTCTACGGACAGACAAACTGCGTAGTGATTCTAGACCCAAAAATAAGAAAAAAGTTATAAACCCAGGTCCGGAAACGCTTCGTTTAGAACCTACAGGTTTTATGGCGATATTTTGCGAACAAATTTGAATATGGTCCTGAAATTTGGAGCACGGGGGTTTTTGTGGTCGAGAAACGTTAATATTTCATTGATTTTGATGCTGCCTGCAGAGGGCGCCATCTGCAGTGGTATGCTAAAAGTTAATTGGCCTTAACTTTTTTACCACCCGGTATATTGACGTTCCGTTTAAATTAGTTTGTTCCCTTTTCAGTTCTAAGCAAAAAAGGTATACTTGGTCGATGCCTCTCAGATTAACCGTTTTCGAGACATTGGTTGATGAACAGTTCAATTTAATTCCCGCTCATTATCAAAACGAGTGAGATTATGTATGGAAACAAATCGTTATCATGTGGAACACCTTTTGTAACATTTATTTTTTTAGTTTTATTATTTATTTCTTCATTTTCGTTTTTATATTCAAAGTTAAAATAAAAATGCAAACATACGTTACTTTGATTTTTAATTCCAATTAGGTAAGGATTATAGGGAATTAAATTGAACTGTTCATCAACCAAGATCTCAAAACGGTTGATCTGAGAGGCATCGACCAAGTATACCTTTTTTGCTTAGAACTGAAAAGGGAACAAACTAATTCAAGCGGAACGTCAATATACCGGGTGGTAAAAAAACCAAGGAAAATAAAATTTTTTCACACCCTGTAGGTCCTAAACGAAGCGTTTCGGGACCTGGGTTTATATGAACTTTTTTTCTTATTTTTGGGTCTAGGATCACTACGCAAAGTTTGTCCGTAGAGTTTCTGGACACCTCGTATATTGTTAGAAATTTTACAATTAAACGTAATAAAAAAAAAATTAAACATAAAATTCAAATACTACGTGCGATTTATTCGAGTACAAAACAAATAAGAAAGCGGCAAAATATCAGAGCATTTCCTAGTTGCAATATTCAGACATATTTATGGAATTACATACATCTACAAAGTAAGCATTTCCTAGTTAATAACAATATTTCTGATATGTTTATTTCTGACATTTATGGGGTTACATACATTGACCCATTAAAGGAAATCGTTGTCTTTCAAAAAATAAAACATCTAATTCGAACAAAAATTAAACATTTCCTAGAATTAATTAGTATGGGATTAAATAAAGTTAATAGGAAAATACAATACAAATGCTTGTCCTAGTAAAAACTGTAAAGGCAATAAAACATCTGACACCTAACAATATATATATATATATATATATATATATATATTCCAGCCTCAAGAAATTCATCCTCGTAAGCCATTGTTAATTGGTCTAATGTAAGGCTCTAAAATGTTTGCTATGAAATAGTAGAAAAAAAACTTTAAAATATGGTTTTAAAAAATAATTCAAATCGACATACTACATATAGGACGGCTTCAAATCTACTTATCTAGGTAACCTCGTAGTACAATGCAACATAACCTAGCATCACAAGCAATTAGTTTTATTTAACCTTTAGCACCACAAAACACTTTTTATAATATTTGTGAAACAACATTTAGTATCGAAATACTTACCCAACAAACTTTATGTGACTATGGTTCATTTTTAGACATGTAAACAAATAAACTTTACGGGAAAAATGGTACTCTACTGTAAAAATGCGGTTACTCCCGACGCGCGAGCTTCTCCGTAACTGATTTATGTGGTGCGGCGTTACCTATGTATCATTGGAAAAATTTTTGTCGGGTTGCTTAAACCGTCGACTTACATGTAGGACGGCAGACATATCTGGGTTAAAAAGAAACTGAAAGAATCTTTATAATATGTAGTTTTAGGTTTAAATAATTAAAATACTTATTTTTTTGGTAATTAAATTTTGTTTACATTTTGTATAAATTTAATTGATTTAATTACCCAAAAAGATACGTATTTTAATTATATGTGAGAAACGTGAAAGTTTGATTAAAGCTATAGGGAGTATAGGGTTTGCTTATTCACAATGTGTAATGTTAATAGAAATTATTTTTTCTCCAACTACCTAAATAAGACGATGTACATATTGTTCTAGTACTTTGAACTAAAAGTAGACGATTTCGGGATTTTCGATGTCTGCATGGCAACTGCACAAAAAGTACCATATTATAAACTGCTCAACATGAGTTAAGGATATATCTGAAAATCTGCACAATTTTTTAATTTTCAAATTTTTGTCATGTTTGACACTTTATTAAATTTGCTAGTTATCATACCTATGCATACGGATAAATGTAGCATTATATTGCAAGTAGAGGGCTGTGGAGAGTTCTTCTCTTTCTAACCCGTTCTAACGACTCAATTGTTTGTTTGGCTTACTTGTCAATTTGTTGATGTGGTGTCAAAATTTTGTGCGTTGCTAATTCCTAATGCCTAGACGTAAATTGACATCTGACGAAGCAATTGGTTTGCTACAGGGTGGTCAATGACAAAGTAACGTAGCAACTTTTTGGGTTAGCCAAAGTGCCATTTCTAGACTTTTTAACCGTTTTCAAGAAACTGGATCTGTTGAAGAAAGACCTAGAATTGGGCGCCCATCAATAACTACCCCTGCTGAAGACCTATATGTCACCATTTCTGCACGCCGAGAACCTTTGAGCACATGTCGAATGTTGAGCAGGAGGCTCGCAGAAGCCACAGGAACATTAAGATCAGCTGAAACTGTCGGAAGACTTTTTAGAGGTGTACCATTGACCCGCGAGAATAGGCGATAAAGATTAAAATGGGCAAGACAGCGTGTCAATTGGACAGAAGAGTGGAAGTTGGTACTGTTCACTGATGAATCGAGATATGGTCGTTTTTCGGATAGTCGTCGAACTCGGTCTGAACACAACCTTTGGTGCCAAGACATCGTCGATCAGTACAAGAAGTTCACCCTTTCAGAGGAGGCACTGTTTGTGTATGGGGAGGCATTTGTTATGATGACCGTACCGACTTGCTGGTTATTCCGAGAAACATGAATTCAGAAGTATACTTGAATCAGGTTATCAACAACATTGTGCCAGAGTTTCATGCTGCTGTGGGTCCTGGTTTCTTTTTTTTGGACGATAACGCTCGTCCATTCCTCATTTAGCTTTACCTGCTCTATCGCCTGATTTAAATCCGATAGAGCATGCTTGGGATCAGTTGCAGAGAGCTTTGGATCATCATAATCCCCAACCACAAACAATGGAACAATTGAGAAATTTGATTCCACAACTCTGGCAACAGATTCCGCAAGAAAACTTTAATAATCTCTTACCAGCATGCAGAGACGTTGCCAAGCTGTCATTGAAGCCTACGGAGGACATACTCTTATTGCTGAAAGGGAAATTTGTGTTTATTTTCTTTGTTTTTTGATTAATTTGAAATTAAGTTATTGGCCACTTTCACCTAATTTTCATTTTTTCTTGTCTTTTTGTTTAAAAATGTTTTTTTTAATTTGTAAACTTTTTTATAATAAAAAAACAAGCCTTTAAAATTTTCTGTAATATCCCTAACGTATGTGGAGCAGGTTATTTTCGTGATCGGACCAATTCTATTCAGAACTGACAGAGCTATTTGGAGTCTAGTACTCGACTTGGAACTATGAAAATGTAAACTTTCACCATTAACACTCATAATAAAATACTTACCTTTTTTGGGGTTTTTAATGGTGTATTTTAAATTATACAATCTAAACGTTTCGATAACACTTACAGTAGTAATATTTGTTAAAAATTGTTAAAGATGTTGTAAACAATTTTGTCAAAGTTGAAAAATTAAAACATAAACATCAGCCTGCTATTAATACAACAGTTTGAGAAACGTATAAAGCCAACTATAAAATTAAATTTTAGTAAAGAATAACTAGGTCATTAAAAATTAAATATTGTTAAACTGCCTTAAAGATGAGAAACCAGAACACTCTCTACGGCGAAAGCTAACAATGAAATTTGTCAGCCAAAAAACACATTTAACAAAATTTAATCGAGTTATGATGTAAGTGTAAAGTTGTGAAAAACTTCAATTTGGAAATGATAGAAGCATTCACAAACCCAAACATCACATTTTTGTACGCATTAAACAAATAACTAATTAAAAATTATTATTAGTTTTATTAAATACATAAATAAAAAGTTTACCTCGAGTAGGAATTGAACCTACGACCTGTACTTTGCTATTTTTATAAAAAAACGCGGCAACTAATTTAAATTTTTTTGGGTTTTAAGAATTGTGACAATTGATAATTATTATTACTCAAGGTTTTTTTTAAATTAATTAGTAATTAAAAATTGTAATTCTTTTGTTTAATAAATAATTATACACTTCATTAAAATTGTACGTACGACTGTGTATTGTTTGGTAAAATCGACGCGTGATGATTATGTAACCGGGGTTGGGTGATACAATTAAAAAAAATATATTGTCTACATGGGATCCCCTTGTTTTAATCAGACATTGTAGATAACAACAATGACTTTGTAATACAATACCAATGGCAATGAAAGAATTAAATTCAATATATGCATTAGCTCCATAACAATTTAATGTGTATGTGATTGTTGTTAAGTATGATTAAGAGTAGTTGGCAAAATTGATGTTTCCTACTTTACTCCCTGGTTCCCATCAAATTTGCAATTGAATTAATATTTATAATAAGGTTCCGTTTTATAACTAATGATCCCAAGAAATGAGTATAAAATTTACATAAAAAAGATTGACCTAAATATTTAAATGAAATGGGAATATTTACTTTGAAGTAGCCAATTAGATAACCTTGTTATGAATCCTTGATCTATATGATTATATTTAGGAATAACCTGCTCGATCATAATATAGAAATGTTTATAAATAGGAAATGCACTGATCTGATCAAGGTAAACCAGATGAATCGACTGGTGTCTAAATCAATGACCTTTCAATTTTATTCTTCCTTATCGGAATAAATTAATGGAATTACAATAAATAAATAAATATTATTATAAAGCGCGGAAAACTAATATCTCAAAAAATTTTTAATAATTTTCCAAATTTTTATTTAAAACAGTATAAATTCTTAACCTATTTTTACATTCCCGTTTACTATACCAAATAAAGGGAAGGTATTACGATCTTGAAAAAATTCGACCTCGTGATGAAGGCGCCTGAATACATTTTGACCATTTTTGGCATGGCGTCTGTGTGTGTGTGTGTACATGTAAAGACGATAGCAGGCTGACTGTTTGAACTGGAATGACGAGATTTGGCATATGGCTATTATGGCAAAGTCATAGATCTGTATCAACTTTTAGGACACTGGAAGTACCTGTTAACCTACACCGTTTACAAATTTTTTCAAGTAAACTAGTCGTTTAAATACAGCTGTTAAATTGAAATTTGTTAAACGCATGAAAGGCAACGAAAAACTATTAGATATAAAAATTATTATTAATTTTATTAAATACATAAATAAAAAGTTTGCCTCGAGTAGGATTTGAACCTACGACCTGTACTTTGCTAGAGTACCGCGCTAACCAACTGCGCCATCAAGGTTAAAGCCCCAATCGATGTAAATTTTGTCTTTATGTATGTAGAACTGATGTAAATTCTAAATGTAATGAGATTACAATCAAATTACTTATATTAATGGAATGCGAGCCTGCAATATCGCAAGGATTCACACATACCAAAGCAACTTGACTAATATTAAATTATTATTAGTTTTTGTTATGAACGCAGTTGGTTAGCGCGGTACTCTAGCAAAGTACAGGTCGTAGGTTCAAATCCTACTCGAGGTAAACTTTTTATTTATGTATTTAATAAAATTAATAATAATTTTTAACTACATATTTACATTTGAACTTATTCGTTCATAACAAAAACTAATAATAATTTATTAGATATAAAATTTCAAGTTGATCGAGGTACTAGAAAGGGCATTAAATAAAAAAAGTATAAATTGAGACAACCCAAATTTTCGAATGCTGCAGAATCAACAAAAATTGCGAAAAACGCATTTATACGTAGTTTCAGCTTGATTGTCGTACTAAATATCTCGTGTGGAACACCACACGACCTTCCAACCTACAAAATTGAAATTAAAAGTAATGAAATAATTTTGATTTAAGTTTTTTTAAATAACTATGCAACCTCTTTTCTACACGTTCATAACGAAAACGGGCAACATTGTTAAAACAAAAACAATAATCTAAGTAGAAGGGAGGCACCATGCGCCATCTTGGATTTTGACGTCACAAGGATGCCCCACGTGGGAGCCCTTATTTTTCACCCTTATTTTTTATGGTTTCTTTTCGGAGGCCTGTTTCAACCCCGTGATGGAATTTTCATCCCTAATTAAGGCCTTTTTTGTTTTTACTCGCTTACTTGAGGGGACGTATTTTTCACCCTTATTTTATGGTTTCTTTTCGGTGGCCTTTATCCAACCCATGATGGAATTTCAACCCTGATTATTTTTGTTTGTATTAAGAGCCCTTTTGGTGGGGAGCCCCTGGAGGTTAGGCAATTATGCGTATTCTTTTAATTCCTATCTACAGATTGTAACCTTACGAAATTTTATTTACACATTGGGGTTGTATTCTAATAAGGAGGCCTAATGCTATCTTGTAAGGCTGATGTAGGGCTTCGCAACTTACTGCTGGGACTTAGCCCCGTGACCCTTGAAGTAAAATTTGAATTTGTATTCTAATAAGGAGGCCTTATTGCTATCTTGTAAGACAGGTGTATGAGCTTGTGTTAGGGTTTGATCTTGCGTGGGGGAATTTAAATGACAGTAAAATTTAATTATAGAACACTAATTTTTATTGTAAATATAATTAAAAAAGCCTCAGTGAGTTATAAAAAAAAATACTGACATTCAGATTATTCTCTAATCAAACAAAAATTTTTTATTAAGTTAATTAATTACATAACAGTTATAACAATATTGTTTTCTAAACGAATATTAAAAATGATTGTTTTACCTGCATTTATTGCATTGAAATATGTTTAATATCCATCCGCTCGTTAAACTGTTGTATATTGTACACCTTAATATTTTTAAAGAAACTTGTTACGTATAACTTAGATGTGTTTTATAACTGTAATTAAAAATCTGTACAAGTAAATAAAATAAATAAAAGGTTAACAGCACTCTTACCAGCTCTGTATTGAAAGAACATTTTTGAGGGACTGATTCCGAGTGATAGTCACTGCTTTGTGTTACTCGTCTAATCAAACTAAAGCACTTTCTATGTTTTACGTTTATGAATAGTTAATGTAAAACTAGCTATTGATTTCCCCACAATTAATTTTTAGAGTGTAAATATACAAACAACCTAATCATCTTTATCACACTTACTGCAACTCGTATTTACCTGTCCCTTAAAGTAATTAATAACAAATCGGTTTGGACAAAATATTATATGTTGTCCACGCATACATACACACGCAAATTGTTTTTTATAAAAACCGCGTTAAAAGTTTGGAATGTAATAATTACATGTTTTAAATTCTACAACAACAATATGTAGTTAGAAACCACTGTTCATGTTTACTTTTAGCTAATTACTGTGTAATTATATAAACCTGTTAATTTTAATAATATACCAACCGAGTTGTTTCCTTAAAACGCTAAAGTCATAAATTTTATAACGCGATTTTTAAAAACACATGCTCAATTAAAAAGAAAGAAAAACAATAGGCTCATCTGATATTACGCAACTCTTAATTAAAAAAAGTAGGGTACTAAAAAATCTCTTTATTTATCAGAATAGAATGGTTGGGTAACGGGCGTTAAACAATAATTTGATTATCTCGTCATTTACAATTAAACATGTACTAAAAAAGTTTTTTACACAATCAAACAAATTATGTAATCTAAAACATAGAAACATTAACGTATAAACTCCACACAGATTCGAATGGTAATCTTGCAGTATTGTTTTATTGCATAGGAAGCAGCTGGAATTTTTCTCTAGGAAACGTAAATGATATCCTTGCGGTGCTCGTCCAAAGGAATCAAAATATTCCCCAATACCATTCTCGTCAATGTAGATAGCGGTCCAATGCTGACCTGGTTTGTTTGCAGGATCCGTGTTTACAATAATTGCACACGGTCTAGGTGCGTGTCTCGGTAGTTGATTAGAAGCACATACAAGCCGAAACACATTCTTCTTGTGACTGGGGATCGATTTCAAGCATCTCAACACTTGTACCGCATACATCTTTGGAATTGGAATGCACCTAGAATTTATTATATATAAACAGGTTGCATAATTATCTTCTTGTCATAAAAATTGTATTCTAATAACGGACAAAGACATGTAAAGATAATGATAAGAGTTTTGTAATAAAAGATTTTATTTAATTAATTTAACACGTGATATTTTTATTTTATAGAAGCGGTTGGCCTTGGATTTTTTTTAAGTTAACATGTATCATATACGTAAAATTTCGCGACGCGAAGATTTCGGCGAAGGTTGTTTCGGCGATCCCACTCCAACCCTCCCCGAGCATAATCGAGATTGTAAGACAGGGTGTCTCAACTTGTTGGTTTTTTCCCCTTGTCGTGATTGCAACTTGTTCGTAGGCCTTCGTGTATTATCGTGCACTACCCTTGAAAATTTGAATTTCTATTATAATAATAAGCCTAATGCTAACTTGTAAAACGGGTGTAGGGCTGCGCAACTTGCTCTTGGGGCTTTGTCCCTTGTCGTGGCCCCAATGGCGGAAAATTTGAATTTATATTTAAGTCTCTACAGGTTATGGCTGGAAATATGAATCTGTATTATAATAAGGGGTATAATGCTAACTTGTAAGACAGATGTAGGGCTTAGCAACTTACTTTCAGGCCCTCGACCAAAAGTTTGAATTTGTTTGTGACGCCATCTATGAGGGGAAATCTGAACTTGTATTATAATAATAAGGAGGCATAATGCTAACTTATAAAACAGACGTAGGGCTTCGCAACTTACTAACTTTCGGGTCTTAGCCCCTGGCCCCTTGGCAGGATATTTGAATTTGGATTGTATTTAAATGTTCACATTCTGATTACTTATTGCGAGAAATTTGAACTTTTATTCTAATAAGGGACCTATTGCTAGCTTATAAGACAAAACATAGGAACCTGTGTTAGGGCCTACACTCTCCTATCGTGGCGCTTGTTGGGAAATTTGTATCGTCGTCTAGTTGTGTATGGCCTAATGAATATTTTCTGTAATAAAGGTGGCACCATCTAGCGTTATATTTCTAGGACTAATTAGGGTTTTATTTGTGGCACCATCTAGTGGTATATTTTTAAACTAGCGAATGTTTTCTGTAATAGAGGTGGCGCCACCTAGCGGTATATTTCTAGGTCTAATTAGGGTTGTTTGTGGTGCAATATAGTGGTGTAAAGGCTAATGACTGTTTTCTGTAATAGGGGTTGATCGTGTTCGTCTCTCTCTCGTCTCTTTCTCAAACATACAAATCAATTACTCTAATCAAATCAATTAAATTAAACACCAAACTGATTCAACTTAATCATACAAAATCAGCTCACAATTCAAAAAATAGCAGTATGATTGAACGCACAGAGTGCAAAAGAAAGCCAATCTCACACTTATTGTAGCTACCCATCTAACCGCACTTTCGCATTAACTGCAGCATTGTGTAGGTTCAAACACCGTTAGGAAAAACAAGTTTATTAACAAAATTGAAGGAAAGCTTAGCGTTTGAAAATATATTATTATTATAAACAACAATACATCATTTTTATTTAATCACATCCTTTATCGGCCTTCTTCTTCTTGAACCGTGATTCGTCGCTATCGTCATCATGGTTTTGAGATTCGTCTTTCTCCTCTACCTCATTGCTCTTCTCCCTCTTCTGTGAATCATCACCATCACCTTGGATGTGAGATACATTCAACTCATCCAGGTCATCGTTTCCATCATCATCTTGAACGGTTATGTTGTAATAGGTTATTAACAAGTCAGTAAAATCTCTAATGTCCGCTGATGTTGACTCATAAACAGGAGAATACATTATAATAATGTTTACTCGATTTACTCACTTTAAAGAGCGAACACACGAGAAACGAGAATGCTGCTAGCCTTGGGTCTTGTGCGCTGGCGCGCTCGTCAATGTTCGGGTAGAATCGGTTATCTTCGGGGGAAGTTTGAATTATTGACCTAACCACACTCTAACATCTTCCCTAGGGGCATGTTTATAAATCTAAGCTCCTTTTTATGGCTGAGGTATTTTCTCCTGCGCAGCCGTCTTCAACCATTTATGAAATAATTGACAGACCATTTCGAGGCTTTGACAGGCTGTAAAATCCCGACGGCACATTGGATATGTTCTAAATGGGAGTTACTTAGTAGAGATTATTTTTAATAAAAATTTCGTAACGGCTCATTAATATTTTCTGGAATGTTTGAATTTTTTTATAACGATATAAGCATCATTTTGTCAAAAGTTAGATAAAAAAAAAGAAAAAATCAAACTTTAACACCCTGTATCTCTGTTATTGTCAATTTTGACATAGGCAAGTTACCCATATCGTCCCAATTTTAGCTAAGGAGTTTCCCATTAAACGTTGCTCCAGTATTTTCCGGACACCCTGTATATATATATATATATATATATATATATATATATATATATATATATATATATATATATATACCCCTGTCCCAAAAGTTTGGAAACGTTCAATTATCTCAGTTATTTGTGAAGTGACGTAGATGAAAATTGGGGAGTTTCCATTAGCAGTGATGCAGTGTTGCAGGTTCTACTAAAAATTAAAAGCAACTTTGATAATTCAAACTGAATACCATGTATATTACTCATTTTTTTAATGCCCGGAATAAATCTAAATACATCTTATGTATGAATTCCTATACCTATCTTCAACCATTTACGAAATGATTGACAGGCGATTTGGACACTTTGACAGGCTGTAAAATCTAAACCTTAAGGGATCAAGAAAAACGGTTTGCACATTCCTATCTTAATTTTTCATAAGTTATCGATTGACAAATACAAAATATCTAATCTTCTAACAAGGAATGTATTGAAAAAATGTTTAAAAAAATTACGAAACTATGTCCTATGTACTACGTACTAAATCAGCTTTTTTTTAACAAGTAGTTTTTGCATTGCTAATAATCTCCCCCTCCGAAGTCTATATATGTCAATTAAAAAAACTTCCAGAATAATGCTTTAATTCAACTAGCTGGATTTGTCTAAAATATCTTGTTCTAACCCATGCCCGCAGTTTGTTACGCAAATAAGCCCCCCCCCCCTTTTGAAGAAATTAAAAAATTCCATGAAAATACTAAATAAACAACTTCTAAGAATTTGTTTACGAAAATAATTTGTACTAACTCCCGTGTACAACATACATATAGTTTCGTAGTATATGCTTTGCAAACAAGCCCCCCATCGGCATAAAAAAATTTAAAATATCGATTAAAATGCTGTTGAATTTTAAAAACTAAATACGAAAGTAAAAAAACTATCATAGTTTTGATTAGATTTATATTAAGGAAGGCGGGAGGAAATGTGGTCTCCCAAATAATACAATCAGATCTTTTACTCCATTATTAATTTTTAAAAGAATTAAATATGGTTTAAAGAAATTCAATTCTATCAATTTTTTTAATAAATTTGATGTGATTTCGCTCTGCCACACTGACTTTCCAACCCTCAAAACCGTCCAGAAACTAATTGTTTCTAGCCTAGGCCGGCAAAAAATTCGGCAACCTGCTTCATCACAAAACATTTGCGTAATGAATATACCAAAGTTTGTGTTCCATTAATAAGCATCCTCCCTTCATAAACAAATTAAAAAAATTCATAAACTGTTGCTTAAAATTTTTTACGACAATAATTTAATAACCTGTATTAACATGCATGTAGTTTTGTAGTTTTTGTTTTACGAATAAGCAATTAAAAAACGCTCAGTACACCGTAGCTGAATAGTTTCATAAATAACTTGTTTCATCGACACAAATAAATTAAAAAAAATTGCATAAAAATATTTAATGGCCCGTTGCGAGGAACCGCTTAAGAAAATAATCTATACCAACTCTCCTATTTACAACATACATATTGTGTCATAGTTTGTGCTTTACAAATAGCCTCCGCCCCCCCTCCCCCCAACATTCTAAAGAAATTTAAAATGTTACATTAAAATACTATTGCTGGAAATTTCTTTACGAAAATAATTTTTATTATACAGGACGTTGAAATTTCAACCACAAATACCTTTGATTGGGTCATAAAAGATAGTGTTGACAAATTAATATTTTGTATAGGAGCGTTGCTAATGGGGGGGGGGCACTTATTTTGCCCCCAAACTTTTTTTTATGGGGATATTATTAATTTTTTGGGCAAAAATAGTATTTTTTAAACAATTTGCCACAAAAAAATACTCTTGTTGAAAGTCAAAAAAATTACTGGTTCTGAAGTTATTTGAGGTTTTAGCAAGTAATGCTGACCGAATTAATAAATTTATTTTAAAATGAAACAATAATTTTCACGCGCGAGAACGAACTACCTCAGGGAATAATGATTATTTTAGAAACAACTATGAGGTAAAAATATTGTAAATTATTTAGAACTTAAAAAAGGTTTTAATTGTATGACATTAACACAGAACAGACAAAGGAAACAATTAAAAAAAAACAACGAATAACAGAAAAAAAATTGAATAAGTAGGTACGGATTTTTACATTAAATGTTTAAAATGCCCACCATTTTGACGAATACAATCGTAAACGTTTTTCTAGTGAAAACATAATCCTTTAGAGTGGCCGTGGTTCTTCAATTAACATTCTTAAATTATTTTCAACCCTCGCTTGAAGTTCTTCAATGGAATTTATTTATTTTAGGGATTTAGGTCAGGGGCCCTTGGTGGCCAGTGGATAGGAGCACCAGCACCTCCATCAATCCAACGATTTGGAAAATGTTCGTTGAGCCATCTTCTAGCTTGTCTACTGAAATGAGGTGGAGCACCATCATGCATAAAAACTATATTTCTTCGTAGATCAGGAGGCAAATCTTCTAATAGTGGAAATAAACGATTATCCAAAAATTCATAGTAAATATCACCACTTATATTTCCATAAAAAATATGGTATGCAACGAGGTGGCAAAATAAGTGGCACCCCCCTTTAGCGACGCTCCAGTACAAAATATTAAAAATTTGTCAACACTATCGTTTATGACCTAATCAAAGGTAGTTGTGATATCTAAATTTCACTTAGGTATCTTAAACCGTTTCAGAGATAATAAAAAAAAGGATTTTTGGGGCCACTTTTACAGGGCCGTATCTTCTTAAGGAGGCATTTTCGGACACATGTTTATTAACCAAACTAACGTTATTTTTAATATTCTATACATTAGCTGAACGTTTTTGAAACACCCAATATATATATATATATATATATATATATATATATATATATATATATATATATATATATATGTGTGTGTGTGTGTGTGTGTGCTTGCAAATGGACAGAACGTTTCATTAAGCATTATTATAGAATCTTTTTTTTTCTTTATGACGGTGGGGCGCAGTGATCCGATATTTGTGAAATTTTGCACACAGCTGTATCGTATGACAAACATTCTACCGTATTAATGACCAAAATGACTTGGCTTTCACACACTTTTTTTTCAATTATTATTTCCTAAAATTTTAACAACTAAAAATGTACTCGAAATTATTTTCGGACTAAGCAGAGCGATATACCAAAACATTAGAACAGATTTAAACATTTTTTTAATCAATCGCACCTGTAGTGAAATCAAACCGGGGGCACACTGTATAATTATGTTCTAAATGAAAGTCTACAAATTGTTGAGAAGAGATTTAGAACAAGTTATTTTGATAAAAAATCTAACTACGGTGTATTTGCTTAGAATTGTTTAAATTGATATAGATTTATTTGGGGGGGGGGGGGGGTTATTCGCAAAACGAAAAAGCATACAAGAAAAACGAAAAAATCATTGAAGTTTGGTCTAGATTTATAATAAGAAAAGAGGGAGGAATATGCTCTCCCAAACAATATAGTCACTTAATGTAATCCATTGTTAACCCTAACTCCGTTCCTTCCGATCCTATCCTGACCATACCCATCCTTAATCCCACCATCCATATATACGTAATGTATGTATGCTGGGAATCCTTGATTGTGGCTGAAGAAGTTTGGAAAGCTCGAACAGCCCGCCCTCCCCCTTGGTGAGGGAATGAAATACGTGACCATTCCATTCATTATTAATTTTTAAAATAATTATGATTTAAGGAAATTCACTATCTTTAAACCGTATTTATTTCTTTTAAAAACTACTAATCGATGTGACTTAGTAGTTTCGGGAGGGCATATTTCCTCCCCTTCTAAGACATACATTTATTTAATTTTATGTTTCTATTAAAAACCAATTATGACCATCAAAAATTCTTTATTTTAAATAAAAAATGATCTAGGTGAAAAGTCAATAATTTTTTTGATCTTTTTTCTCCCCTTAAGTGGTATGCAAACTCTCATAGGTACATATACGGGGTGGTACGTAAGTAATGATCTCGGCCTTAAAATATTACGATCTGGCGCAACTTGCTTTAATAAAATATTGATAATAAAAAGGTGTAAAAGTTACAAAAAAAACGTATTTTTCTCATTCTTTGTATAATAAATACAGATATAAAGTACATTGCTTTTAGATCAATAATACGTTTTTATTATGTACAGTGGCGTAGAACTTAAGGGTTTTTTTTAATCCCTAATTTCTACGCCAATGGAGTAAATTGGATTTTTTTATTAAAATACGAAACCTCGATGTTTTTCAGATAAAAAAAGTGTACTTTGTCTAAATCGATAACTTTAGCAGTTTCTAAGATATTTACATTTTAGGTATTTATTATCAACTGATTGCCGAGAAAACCAAGAATGAGAAAAATACCTTTTTTCGTTTTGGAAAAATCAACATTTTTTTTGGAACTTTGCTACCCCGTGTCTTTTTATTATCAATATTTTATTAAAGTTAGTTGCGTCAGATCGTAATATTTTGAGGCCAAGAATCTTACATTTTTGGACCATTACTTACGGACCACCCTGTATATGGACAATATTTTCCATTAATATACTTAAACATTTATACTAATTTTTTTTTTTCTTTCTTTTTCAGCAAGCCCCGTTAATCACCACATACGACCAGAAAAACGGTGGTGTAAAAACTGATGTTATAATGACTAAGTAAGTAATATGTAACTCCAATCTGAAATTTCAAAAAATTTCATTCATCTACAACATAACAACATTGTCAGGTACCTCTTTTTTTTGAATTTCTAATTTGACGAATTGATTTTTCAAACTCAAAATTTGATTCTGGTGATTGGTTTTGTAATTATTTATATTTTGTATATATTCAACCATGTATATTTGCATAACAATTACAGTAATACTTTTAGGGAGCTTTTATTTTTCTACGCTTCTAAATTTTTAATAATTCTCGCTTTTTTTTTATTTTTCAAATTTATCATTGGTTCCTTCTTAAAGTGTTTTTGTTTTTGCGTTAGAACGGATCTTAGTTAACCCTATAATTTAGTGAGACTACAAATACAGTGAGTATATAGATAGGGGCTGTTTTTGTTGCGTTTATACATGGTTGCTAAAGTGTTGTTGTGACTACATTTTTGTAAGTCTTTCATAAGCTTTTTCGCAAATACCGGAGCTGCTACAAGTGCTGTTGCCGCCACTATTGCGCTACCAGTGCGTTGCGCTTCAAGTGCGTTGCGCTGCAAGTGCTGAAGTGCTGCGGATATGCAAGGATGATCAATGGTACAATATTAAATATTTCTTTTTCCAAAAGTAGCCGTTTTTCATTAAAATTAAAAAGTATGTTGCAAACCTTTTAATCACTTTTATAATCCTTCCATCTTAAAGTCAGTTGCCTATTTTCAACGATTAAAAAACTAATATGAAAACATAGTCTAATATCAAATCTATTGCAGTTATAAAAGTGATAAAAATGAAGTACCAGTTCAGCTTGCCAATGGATCTACAGTTCCACTGGTGGAAATCCCATCGAGGGATGAGGAATCGGGAGAGTACAACCCCTTCGAACACAGGAAACTCAATCACCCCACTTCGTAAGTTAATAGTAATAAACACAATTCTCGTCTTAACCTTTAATTTTTAGAGATATGGATACCCTTATACATTTACTAAAAGGAAGTTTAGGAAGTGGAATTCTCGCTATGCCTCTAGCATTTTCCAATGCCGGATTAGCATTTGGTTTAGTTGCTACATTTGTAATAGGTGCCATATGCACTTATTGTGTACATATATTAGTGAAAAGTGCACATGCGCTTTGTGTACGTAGAAGAGTTCCTGCACTTGGTTTTGCCGAGGTGGCTGAAGCCGCTTTTCTATCAGGACCACAATACCTACATCAATGGTCGCCGTTTGCAAAATCAATGATAAATTTGTTCCTCGTTATTGATTTACTCGGATGTTGTTGTGTCTACATAGTGTTTGTCTCGAAAAACGTGAAACAAGTGGTTGAAGTATATACAGAGCATGATCTGGATTTACGTTATTACATGGCAGCATTACTACCACTACTGATACTTATGAATCTCATTCGTAACTTAAAATATTTAGCACCATTATCGATGGTTGCAAATATTCTTGTCGGTGCTGGCATGAGTATAACATTTTATTACATTTTCCAAGATTTACCATCGCCATATTCAAGAGACATGGTTGTGGACGTTAGTAAATGGCCAATGTTCTTCGGTACTGCCATATTTGCTCTTGAAGGAATTGGTGTAGTTATGTCATTAGAAAATAACATGAAGACACCAACACATTTTATTGGTTGTCCAGGAATTTTAAATACTGGAATGGCTATTGTTGTTTTTCTTTATGCATCTGTTGGATTCTTTGGCTATCTTAAATATGGACCTCTAACAAAAGGCAGCATCAGTTTGAATCTTGAACCTAAAGAAATGTAAGTATTACGCATACAAAATAAATACCTTAGATTAATCATGTTTCTATTGTTAATAAACACGATGGAACATGGTCTATAAAGTTCCAAAGCAGTCTTTGGATGGTGGTGATAGATGATTTACGAAGTAACATTGATATCGAAAACTGTGACATGATCGCGAAAAAAACTAATATTGAAGCAGCCTGCTTATTATGATTGGTTCTGTGCAGTAATAGTTGAACGAAATTAATAATACTTTGTTTATATTCAAAGCTACTACAGATTCACAAGAAATATCGTTAAATAAAATTTGAATCGATAAATCAATGTTAATAATAATTGAAAATTTATGAGTATGGATAAGTTTATGAAAGTATATACAGGGTATCCATTTAGTACTCCGTTCTTCTGAGTTACGTCAAATCTGTCACATAAATGACTTAGCAAATCGTTAATGAGGCAAACTCGAGTACTTTCAGAAATTATTTTAGTATATACAGGGCGGTGTAAAAAAACAAGGCAACAAATTGTAAGATTTTTTTAATTGCACACCCTGTATATTATTACATTTTTGTATTTCTCTGTAAATGTACTTTAGATTGATATTAGGTTTATTGACTTTATTAATAAGCGTTTTGAGGTTAGAGACTAAGGAACGGTATTTTCAATAATGAGGCAAATTATTTTAAAATATACTGGCTGGTCTAAAATTTTAAGATTTTTTTAATGCCATGCCCTATATATTATTACCTTTTTGGATTTCTCTATAAATGTATTTTACATTGTTACTTGTTACTTATTGACGTATAAAGTTTTGAGGTTAGAGACAAACGGTATTTTCAAAAATTAATTAGGGAATCATTAATGGGATACTTTAAGAAATTATTTTGAAATATACAGGATGGTCAAAAAAGCATGACAACAAATTGTTAAGATTTTTACTTGGCACACCCTGTATATTATTACATTTTTGGACTCCTCTATAAATATATTTTACATTGATACTAGGTTTATTGATTTATTAATAAGGGTGTTGATGTTAGAGAAAAACTATATGTTCAAAAATGACAGTGAATTGTTAATGAAGCAAACTGGGGTACTTTAAAAATTATTTTAAAATAAAAAAGCATGGTAACAAATTCTAAGATTTTTAAATGGCACGCCCTGTAAAGTATTACGTTTTGGATTCCTCTATAAATGTAGTTTGCATTGATACTAGGCTTATTGCCTTAGAGACACACAAGCGGTAATTTCAAAAATGACTTGACGAATCGTTAATGAGGCAAGCTGTGGTACTTTAAGAAATTAATTTAAAATATACATGGTGGTCTAAAAAAGCGTAACAACATATTGTAAAAAATTTAAGGGCACACCCTGCATATTACATTTTTGTAGTCCTCTATAAGTGTATTTTACATTAATACTACATTTATTAACTTATTAGTAAGAGTTTTGAAGTTAGAGACAAATGGTAATTTCACTACATTTATTAACTTATTAGTAAGAGTTTTGAAGTTAGAGACAAATGGTAATTTCAAAAATGACTTAACGAATTGTTAATGATGTAAAATGGGGTACTTTAAGAAATTATGTTAACATATACAGGGTGGTGTTAAAAAGCTTGGCAACAAATTATAAGATTGTTTAAATGGCACACCCTGTATATTATTACATTTAACATGTACTTTAAATTCATATTATGTTTATTGGCTTATTGATAAGGGTTTTGAGGTTAGAGACAAAGAACTGTATTTTCAAAAAGTAGCACTCGCCTAACTAGTGGGATTTTTACAAAATGACAAATTGTTGGAATATGCGGTTTTAGTACAGCCTTTAGCAAATAATAACGTATTTAAATTTTAACTTAAGTAAACTCATCAAACTTATCAATAATAAATCAATGTGAAGTACATTTATGGAGGAATTAAAAAATGTAATAATATACAGGGTTTCACTGTACCAAAAAACTATCTAAAAATACTTCTTGTTATATGATTAATATTATAATCATTAAGTACATATATTAAGTGTATAAGAATATCATTTTTTAATGTTACACATCAACAAATTTTGAACACTGGCATTCAGTGGCGTCTCGCTATAAGGGGCCATGGCACTACCTCAACGAATTTGGTATTTCGTATTTTTTTATTATTATACAGGGTCCGGCAGGGAGGTATGGTGTTTTTGGAATGACACATTTATTTTCAAATCAATCTTAAAATTTATTTTTTCATGAATTACTGAAACATTGCCATTTGCAAAAATTAAAAAAATAATCAACTGCGAAAAATTACATTAGTTAGATGGCGTCCATTTTTGTTAACGCATTTTTGTAGACGGGTCGCGAAATTGTCCATACATCTTTCAAGCATGTCACACGGAATCCTTTGAATTTCCTGCATTATGTTTTCAGAAAGCGCTTCAAGAGTACCTGGTTTACTTATGTAAACCTGAACTTTTAGGTAGCTCCAAGGCTAGTTACAAGGAGATAGGTCCGGTGACCTAGGAGGGCACTCCATATCTCCACGCAATGAATTCAGGCGTCCTGGGAAATGCTGTCTTAAAAAAACCATGGTTGTTCTTGATGTATGGCAAGTCGCTCCTTCTTGTTGAAACTAAACTGTGTTGAGATCGATGTTTCGTCTTCTGACGCAGCATTTCCGACATCGCTTCTGCAAACCGAGTTTTTCCGGAGTCCGTACAGTTCGATCACCTCCCCATGCATTCCCCGGTCTAAAGACCCTGTTGTTTGAAAATTATTCACCCACTTCATAATGGTATCTCGTTTGGGAACGCGACAATGACGACCAACATTAAATTGGTTTCGAAATGGTCGCTGTGTCAATACCACAGAACGACCAGTTTCAATAAAGGTGCTATAATTAAAAACGCGATGTGCTACAGACCAAACCTGCATTTATACTAAAATGGCATGTCTTTGAGTAGGGGTCAAACATTTTGAAAACATTGTGATCACGCAGTTGATTACTTTTTTTTATTTTTTGCAAATGACAAAAATTTTTTTATTAAAAATTCAGTTATGCGTGTGGTGGAATTTACAACGGCTCAAAATTCGCTTACGGCTGCCTTAAGAGTGGGCAACCTGTATGTGTGAATCCCTGCGATATTGCAGGCTCGTATTCCATTAATATAAGTAATTTGTTTGTAATCTCATTATATTTAGAATTTACATCAGTTCTACATACATAAAGACAAAATTTACGTCGATCGGGGCGTAAATCTCGATAACACAGGTAAACTTTTTATTTATGTATTTAATAAAATTAATAATAATTTTTAATTACATATTTACCTTTGAACTTATTCGTTCATAACAAAACTTATAACAAAAGAAACAATACGATTTTCAACCTGGAGCGATGCTCAAAATAGGGAAGATGGAACAGAGCAAGAGAAGCACAAACATACAAAATACACATGCGGCTGTACAAGAAGTGAAATGGGCAGGGGCAGGAGAGATTACAAAAGAAGAGTATAGATTCGTCTAGACTGGAGAAAATAAAACTGGAAAGAACGTAGTGAGGTTCTACATAACAAGGGAGATGTAGACAGCACTATAAAGTTCACACCAATCAATGGAAGAATAGCAACCTTAAGGGTAAAGATGGGGAAGACAAACACCACATTCATCAACCCATACACTCCTACAGCGGTGACAGTAACAGAGGATAAAGACAAGTTTCATGATCTACTATGGAGAACGTGCGAAGAAACACAAAAGAGAGATGAGACAATAATAGTAGGGGATATGAACGCACAGATAGGGCAAGAACAGTATTTAAAAAGAGTAGTAGGCAACGGAAGAGGCACGATCCATGAAGAAAGAAACGACAACGGTCATAGGGTATTCCAGCTAGCCGAAACAATGAAGATGCTAGCACTGACTACCAAATTTGAGCATCCTAAAACACACAAAGTCACATGGAGACATCCGACAGGAACCGAGAGCCAAATAGACCACATAATGGCTACGGAAAGAATACACAAAAAAACAATAAACATAGGGGGGGCAACGGAGACTCGAACCACTATCTAGTGATAACCAAGGGACATTACACAATAACAACAAAAAGACAAATACTATACAAGAAAGAAAAAATAGAACGTTCGAACACAGAAAGTCTACAACAAGAAAAATCAGACAAGACTACTGAAAACAAATAGGTGAAGTAGTTAAAGAAGTGGCAACAAGGGAAATACAAGAGTTGTGGAATACCATAAAGGACAAAATAATTAAAATAGTATCGTCAATACTAAAACAAGAACAAAAGCGGAAAAACAGAAGAATGAGATAAATACAAAGGAAGAGCAAGATAGAGCAATATACAAAATAGAAACAACGCAACGAGAACAATGAAGAAGAAAAAAAAACGAATGGATAGCTGGAAAAATGAGATACCCAACAACTAAGCAAAATATGGAAAAATCACTACACAACACTATTATACGTGGAGGATAACACCACGACAGAGGACCAACCTACTGACCACAGGACAACAGTAGAACAGGGTGGAGAATAAATAAAGGCACCATCGCTAGAACAGATTGAACAAACGTTAAACAACATGAAAAATAATAAAGCACCAACCAGGTGAAGACGATATAAAAAATGAACTACTAAAATATGGAGGAGAACAGCTACACACATTAATAGAAGAAATATGGAAGCAAAACGAACTACCCCAAAGTGGAATACTGGAATAATACACCCCATACACAAAAAAGGTGAAAAAGAAGAGTGTGCAAACTATAGGGCCGTAATGTTACTGAACACAACACACAAATTATTCTCAAGCTTACTCAATAAAAGGCTGATAACATTCGCAGAAAATATACTGGTAGATTATCACAATGGATTTAGGCCCGGCAGATCCACAGTCAATGCAATACTTGTATTAGAACAAATCTGTCAGAAAACTTGGGACTACAACGTCAACATACATACTTCAAACATGCATTCGATAAAATAAGTAGGAAAACACTAATGGAGGAATTGAAATCCATGGGAATACCACAAAAGCAATAAAATTAGTGGAAATATGCGTTAAAGACACAAAAGCAAAGGTGCAGTTCCATGAAATAAAAACGGAAGAGCTTGAAATAAATGCGGAGGTATCATAACAGACAAAATTCAGACTATAGCATATGCAGACGACTTAGTATTGATCCAAAGAAGATCTAGAAGAAGCAATACAAAGTCTGGGCAAAGAAGCAACAAGGCTAGGACTACAGATAACTAAACATAAAACGAAATACATGAACTGCGGAAGGAGCAACACCCTAGGCAGCCCAATGAAGACAACTAATTACACCTTTGAGAATGTAACAATATTTTACTACTTAGGAACACTAATAGGAAAAGACAGGGAAAGAACAAAAAAAAGAATCTAGAAAGGAATAAAAGCTTACAGCATTAATAAACCGCTACTAAAAACGAAAAATCTAACCAAAGAAACGATAATGACAATCCATAAAACATTAAGAACTCCAGGATTTATAAACCGCTACTAAAAACCAAAAATCTAACCAAAGAAACGAAAATGGCAATCTATAAAACATTAATAAAACCAAGCGTCATCTAAGCAACAGACACTTACACTGATCAAACTGGAGGAAGAACAAATGAAAAAATTCGAAAGGAAGATAGTAAAGACAATACTTGGACCAAATATGACAGAAGAAGGAGAAAGATGGTTAAAGATAAATCAAGAGATTGAAGAAGCAGGAGATAACATAATAAGACACATAAAGGCACAAAGATTAAAATGACCTTGACATTTAATGAGAATGATTCCAAGAGAGATGATAACACACTGGAAATCACCCCAAGGGCGAGGAAGAGGAAGGAAGACAACAATAAGATGGTGGAACAACATAGAAGAAGGATGAAGATATATAATTGGAAAAGTGTGTGCAAAGAAAAAAGTGGAAAGAAATAGTAAAGAAAGCCAGGACTCGCAAGAATCTATACCGAGAAGCAATGGAGGAATGATCCACCTTAGGAAATGGATCTTATATCTTCTCCAATCTGGAGAAGGAGCAATAATCTTATGGATTTCAAGGCTTGGTGATGATGAACCTGAGATAAAATTTAATCATTGAACTGGTACAATATTAGTGGTTTAAGTCGGAAAAAATTTGCTGTTTGGTCAACTGAAGGTTAGCTGAATTGTTCCAAAGATGGTATGTGATAGTAAATATGTATAGCATCATTTTTAATAATCAAGAAAGGAAAGAAGAGTTGGATTACTTATGAAATTGCACTCTGAATTTCTTGCATATTTCTCCCTTGTTTTTATTTTGCGAGAGATTTGGTTAACAAAACATCTCATTGTATTATATAAGACACGATGTTGTCACTTACGACCAACGTAAAGAATGTACAATTTCCGTTTTATGCAAGTAATTATAGACGTTCAAGGTCTCGAGACGAAAATGGTCATCCGAGGTTCAACAATTTTCGTGCAAAAAAAGTCAAAATAGCGTGAATAACTATATTGCAACTATAACAGCTCTCACGTTAGGGATCGTTTTGTAACGGGTGTGTTACCTGCGATTGTTACTTTGCTGTATACACCTGGCTACAATGATTAATATTTGGGTTCTTTTTCAATCTTCAATAATTTCAAAATCCTGAGTAAAAATTTTATATTGTTTTTATGAAAAGGTGGAATGATTCAATTTTAACTAATTTGTTTTAATTTACAAAGGTAACGTTCATTAACTAAACTTTTATTGTTATCACATTTTTGTTTGTGTAAATGAACTTTAATTCAACAAATACCTTTTTCATTTCATCGCGACGCTCCAGCTAGCTTATTAATGTAACCAATCGTTATTTTTATCCATCTTATATTGATTACCTGTATTTTGTAATCAATTGAACTTGCTTTCTTCAGTATTTACATATTCAGTGTTTGTATAAGCTTTTTACGCTTTGTAAAAATCAATAATAAAAATGAATCAAAAGTGATGACATTTAATTAAACCAAATTTTATATGCAGACTGTTTTGTTTAGAGCATTATATAAAAATTATTCTAATGCTGTTAGTATTTTTCTTAATATTAACATGCAAAAACAATCCTTTACAAATTATCAACGAAATATATTTTCGTTCAGCATTTGTATCTAAACTTATCACTTCGTTCGAACTGGTGACGTAATGCTTGCGTTCCTTGGACCTGAGTTGGACCGGTGAAGAGGCCTCAAATAGGTTATAGACTGCTGGCGCCTTGTTCCTTTCAATATCTTTGGATCTTTGTTGGGGATGAATACAATTCTAATTTTCTTTCATCAGTTAATGATTTTAGTAAATAATTGATCGATATATTTACACTATACAGTTTTTACTTAATTGTTCAATTTTAATTACAAACGCCGTGCGCAACAAACTGCAAGCGAGCTACGAAAGACCATGCTTTTAATTATCAATGTTTTTTAGTTATTATACTTTATATATCGATCTGTTATACTGGATCGATTGTCTTATTTTATATTTATCACTAATTGTCTAAACATCAACTTGGAACACTTTCAATACGCACTTCAAATGCGATTGTAAATTATTGTGCAATCTTTTTATTACCACCAACTTGATAACATTTACAATTTAATTCGTTTTAGCTTTTCTTTCCCACTGATAAGGAAAATATCACTTATATTCTCTTAACACAATACTAACTGAATTTTCGTTATAATTTCACAATTTTAATTGCAGCATAATAACGTAAGCTGCAGCAAACGCTTTTCAACCAACTCTTATCATTTATTTATTGCGACTCTTCCTGATCGCTTACTTCATGTGACTGACTCATTAAAACGTCATTATGACGGCGTTTCTACTTGCCCCATTTTACAAAACAGTCATACCCGCAAATTGCCGCGTATATTTAAAAGATTTCTAATTTAATATGTAAATATTCGTCAAGCTCAAGCTTTTCATTTTAACATTAATTGCATCTACACACAAATAACCAATAACCATTTTATGTCATTTAACAGCGCGAAATTCGAATTTCTAATGCCTCGATTACACAACACTGCATTGGATTCACTTACAATTTTCAAAAATCAAGTTACAGTAGTAACTTTTTGTTCTTTTGACAATGCTACCATAGTCTCCCTAGATTTCCATGGCCTGCTCTAATGCAAAATAAAATGGAACAGAATATAAACATTTAGTTGTTTATGCACGTAAAGAAACTCAAAATTGTGGTACCAGCACAAAATAGTAATAATTCCTTGTCTACTTGTTTTGTTATATAAACCTTAGCTGGTTCAATAGTTACATTATACTTACTATAACGTATGGACTTAACTGTTATCACATCACTGGTTATATTTACTGATATAACATAGTCACAGAAACGAATCAATTTGTGATTGTAATTGCACGATATCACTCATCACTATCTTTGGATTGTTTTAAAAATGTCGCTGTTATGTTTACTCTAGTAAGTAAAATATTTTTTGTTACAGATTAGCTCAATCCGTTAAAATCATGATAGCTGTAGCCATATTCTGCACATACAGTTTACAATTTTATGTACCAATGGAAATTATATGGAAAAATTTAAAACACAATTTTGGCGCTAGAAAATTATTGGTAGAGTATGCAGTCCGTATAGTATTAGTAGTAGGAACTGTTATAATCGCAATTGCAATTCCAAACCTGGGAGGTTTTATATCACTAGTTGGAGCTGTTTGCTTATCAACTCTAGGTTTAATTTTCCCTGCCATTATTGATTTAGTAACATTTTATGAAGATCCAGGTCTAGGCCGGTTTAACTGGCTTTTATGGAAGAATATATTTTTAATCGTATTTGGACTTCTTGGCTTTATAACAGGAACTTATGTTAGTATTAATGAAATTATACACTCAGACGAATCGTCATAATCTAGATTAATTGGACAATATAAAATGTGAAACATGAGCGTTTAATAACCTCAAGATTGCTACTATGCCACATTATTACATGTGTGTGATTTCCTTAAATGAAAGGGTTGTATTATGTAGTAAACGCTCATTTTGAATGCTAAAGTTGTATTTAGCTAGATTAGATTTCCTGACTGTAAGTTCCATCTGTGATTTTTATACAGGTAGAACATAAATTTAGATTAGATGCCCTCTAGACACACAACGTAATACTTAGGTTAGCAAAGTAGACTCGAATGTGACTTCATTTTTTTTAACACATTTCACGAAACATCAAAAGTATTTATTTTCATAGTTAATATTTATTTTCGAAAAGATTTTTTTGTAGAACTACAGAATACTAGATGGTAGATAGTTGCTCAACTTGATAGTTCATAGGGAAGTCAAAAAATGACAGCTATTGTATAACAGTATTTAGTTCCATTTGAACTGTGTCTTGGTGCCTTAAACTTTAATGTAGGGTATTTTGTTCAGTATTTATTTTCATATGGTTGTGATCTTATGATCGCATCTGTGCGAGATGACACAAATGCAGGGTAGAATTTGTCAACACACATTTAACAAATTTTCACCATCTCATTTTCTTTTTTATATATAAAAAAATTTATTTAAATACTTGTTCCTATTATAGTTTGTAATTTTTTTTATAAACTTGTGTGTTACACATTCTAATCATGAATAGGTATTTATTTGCTAGTTTACGATTTGTTATTCATTTTTATTAATTTATCAAAACTGACTTTCTGTGATTTACGTACTTGTGAAAGAGGAAGTAATATTTTTCAGTAAACTAAATTTTACCAACCAAACTTAAATTATAAAAAAAAGTACGTGAAGTGAGAAAATGGCTAATCAATAAAATAAGTTGTAGTTGCAAGCTTTTTCATTTGAATAGTTTATACATTATATTGTAATGTTGTATTTACATATATTTAAATAAAAATTGTTTTCTGTAGTTTTGATTTTACTTTATTATACAACTTTTGAAACTTTATTAACAACCTCGTTTGTGGTAAAAATCACTTTCCGTCTGTATGTGTGTGTGTCTGTGTGTGTGGTCACCCATTTTTGAACAGTTAAGATTTAAACATTTTTTTTGTATTAAGCATCAAAAATCGTGTCCAAATATACCCGAATGACTTGTGCTATCATACCGGAAGTTAGTCAGAATCGCCACAGAGAGATGACTCAAATGCAGGGTAGAATTTGTCAACACACATTTAACAAATTTTCACTATCTCATTTTCTTTTTTATATATAAAAAAATTTATTTAAATACTTGTTCCTATTATAGTTTGTAATTTTTTTTATAAACTTGTGTGTTACACATTCTAATCATGAATAGGTATTTATTTGCTAGTTTACGATTTGTTATTCATTTTTATTAATTTATCCCCATTGAATCACTAGCTACACACTTTGCTGCTTTACTCTCGGTCTTATCGATAAATTGGGACCTGTAAAAAACAAAATACATCCATGTACCTCACAAAAATTTAAAAAGCTATCATCAGCAAACTAAAGAAAATTCTAATATACAATCAGCAGTATCGGGTGAAAGTTGAATCAGTTCTAAGTGTACTAAAGGTCCTTTATCATCATTATTCATTAGAGTTTGTATGTTTTAGGGAGATCTCTAATCTTTGTTTTTTATCAAACATGTAGGGCTACGGCCGACTTGTCCCAATGTTTGTATTTGATATGACGTAACGTTCTTTCAAGCAAATTTTGATAGGTCGTTTAGTTTGCCCTACATATATTTGTTCATAACTTTTACAATTAATTTTATCAATTTCGGAGCTATCCTGCTCATCCACTTGATCTTTTGGATTGCCTAAAAGAGTTCGCAAACTATTATCTCAAGTAGTGACTGTTTTCAAATTAATTTTGGAAAAGATTTTAGATCAACCTTTTGTATAAGCAGGATTGTTTGGTAATGTTACATACTTATTTCCAGTCGACTGCTGATGGTGATGGTTTATTTAATGAAACGTGTTCGGTGTTTTTCAATTTTTATGTGGTAGATGGATTGTATTTTGTTTATTACAAGTCTTACCAAGGTTTCCGGTGTTCTAGATTTTTCAAGTGAGATTGCTTCCGGATCAAGGTTGAAGAACATTTTAGATAGACCTTATGTATAAGCAGGATAGCTTGGTAATTTTGCATACTTTGTTTCTATTTGTTCTCTAGCGTTACCTAAGGTGGTCACATTCTTACCCCTTATTCAATGTTAGTTTCCTAACTATATTCATAATCACTTCATCTAAAAGCCCATTTTATGCAGCAATTTCCTTAATACTGCGCAATTATTAATTGTAATTTTGAAGACTTTTAAGCAATCTATGAACCAAAAAATTAAAAGCCACAAGTTTATGCTGCCTATGCTGATTGGAGTCATAGTGTTAGATTTCTTACGATATGTAATCTATATCTAGTTGACTACCATTTCTTGTTATCAAGAAACGGGAGACTGTCATTTGTCTCCAGTTTCATAGGTAAATTTGATTGTAGGAAATTTAGAATTTAAAATTTCAACAAAGTTCTCAACACAAATTTTTGTATTAAAAATGGCAAATTGGCAAACACATCATCCACTTGTCTAATCCAAACTCTAGGAAAATAAGGTACGCCTCGTTTTAATTCTGTTCCAAATTTACCCACGAATCGATTGGCCATAAATGGAGAAGCTATTGCCCATTGCCGTACCATGTTCTTGTTTGAAAAATTGATGGTTAATTTTGAAAAAGGTTTGCTTCATACACAACTCTGTTAATTTAGGAAATTCTACTTCTGCATTGTCCAAATGGTTTTGTTTTAAAACATCTTCTAAATAAAGTAAAGGTTGATCTATTGGAACGCTCAAAAACAAAGAACAAACGTTGAATGAGATTAAAACTTCATCTTCTGTAAGTTCAATACTTGATTGCCTTTATCTCAAAAACAATTTTTCCTTTTGAGGTCTTTAACAATTCGAAGTTCTAAATAAACTAAGTTCAACACTTAGGAGGATGGATATAGAGATATAAAATGCCTATGAACAGTTACCTTAACCTTTTCATATCATAACTGAGAGGAAAAGAAGATGTAGAGAGATCATTCCAGAGTTTAGGAGCCCGTTTGGTACGACAAATTAAGATTTGTACTGCATATTGATGATGTGAATTAGCGAACTGAGTGTTCCTAGCAAAGGTGGCCCGAGACGGTATAAAAAAATGTAATTCAGCAGCGCAATAGCCATTGTATTACCGATGATACAAAAAAAGAACTGAAACGATTCTTCTGTGTTCAAGTGACTGTATGTCAGAAGGTAATGAGGGGTATTTATAAGCATAATCTCTCTTTTTTGAATACGATTAACAATATCGAGAGCGTATATTGGGGAGCAGCAACGCAGACATGAGGATTATATTCTAGATGAGGCCGAATTGGACCTTATGCAGCAGAAAGAGTTGTCGCGAGGTAAAATACTGCTCAAATCTGTATAAAAAGCCTATTTTACGAGCAGCTGCTTTAGAAGCCGACAGAAGATCGTCAAACCATGATTGATTTGGAGACACAGTCATTCCCAACGTAGTAATAGAGTCTGAAAACTTAAGACCTGAGCCATTCATGCTTACAACAGGAAGTGATCGATCTTTTTGGCGGACACAAGGCAACGCTGAGTTTTGTTGGCATTGAATTTAACTAGATTATTACTTCCCCATTCAAGGATGCGTTGAATGTATTTGTTGATTGAAATTGCCATTTCGGCTCTACGGCCCTGATTTGAGATAGAATAGGTTGATTACCATTACGAGTAGACTGAGATGAACTACAATGATGACTGTTGTCGTACAAAGCAATGGACCCGGTTAATCTTTAATGAAATAATATCATTTATGTATAGTAGAAACAGTGTAGGCTCTATAACTGAAGTCTGTCTGTCAAGGAAACTAAAAACCCAAACGAGGTGAGTTTGGCAAGTAATCACTTATACCAAACTTGGCAAAAGGCTTTTGAGATATCTAAAGTGACTACAACTGTTTTATCGGATTGTTCTAATGTATTGTTCCACACTTGGGTCACATTTGAAAGAAGATCACCTGTTGAACCATTCTGCCTAAAGCCATCATAGGTACTGGTGGTCGCTAATGTGTTTGTTAGTTTCAACGAAAGAGAGCAGTTGCCGATTGATGGCTTTTTCCGTGATTTTAGACAAAATAGAAGTGATGGCAATTGGTAGATAGTTGGAGGGATTGGTCTTATCGTCTTTTTTGGAAATAGGTTGAACGTTTTCCAACTTCCAAGATGATGAGATCGAATAGAGCTTGACAGAGCTGGCACTAGTTCGAGGGAGCATTTCTTTAATATAATAGCTTGGATATCGTCTTGACCAGTCGGCTTATTGAGATCAAGCCTGCTGATGATAGATTCTAGGAGCTTGTACCGAAAATGAATTGGTTTCATAGTGTATAAAGAAGAGGTGACTCGGAGTAGGTACATCTTTTCCAAAATAGTTAAGACACGAGTTTAATGCAGCTAAATTCACAAAAGGTTTGACTTTGCCTACAGAATCAACAACTACAGATCCGTCAAAGGATGTCATGAAGGGAAATGAATATGTACCAAAGGCTTTAGATAAAGACCAAAATTTACGATTACCCAAACCAGATCTAGCTAGTGCGTTGAATTTTAGTTGCTCAAACAACTTTTTAGCTTTAGTGATAACACTCTTGCAGGTATTTCTAGCACCAACGTATTCTGCGTGACTCACGACAGTTTTATTAGATTTCCATTTTAAAGCTAAATACAGAACACTCAGCGTTGGATGCTTCCTGTTTGGTATTCAAGCGAAAACTAGAAGAGGCGAGAAGCAGGATTGACTATGGAGAAGATAAATAGCAATTAAAGAATAATAAACCGCAATGTGTATCTACGGAACTATCAAAGTCTAACGGACAGAACGTTTTCCTCTTTAAGAGTATCGCACAATTGTTTCAATTGACCCGGAAACTTATCTTTGGGTACAAAAGTCTCACCTCTTCCTGGTCGCTTCTTCCACTCTTCCAATATGTGACACCATGCAATTTTCATCGGCCTGAAAAATGCCACATCCAGTGGTTGGGTAAGGTGGGTGGAATTGCTAGGGAGAAATGTGAATTTTATCTTTGTTTCATCACACAGTTTGATTAAATGCAGTGATGTGTGAGACCCTATCAGGTATGTTATCCCTTCAAGGTCTTTAAAGAAACGGTATAGCTAGTGACTTCGTCCAGTCTGCAAAACAGAAGCTGTCGAACCACCCAGACTTTGTTCTATTATATCTTGAGTTTTTAGGGCTTCTTTTCCTCCAGCTATCATAGAAATGTTAGGCTTTAAAAACTACGTAAGGTGGCAAAATTTTTCCTTCTCGTGGCGCAAAACATTACTGATGTGGACGCCTTCGAACAGTTCAGTACCCTTTCTGGATATTTAAACCCACTCCTGAAAATTAGTTTCTTTTTTCCTGGATCGTCACAAAGATTCGTTTCATCATAGTTGATTACATGACTTGCAGGAACGTCCTTCATTTGTAGTCCGAGTTCATCAAAATATCTATTTATTATGTCGGGAGAAAGTTCTACTCGCGATATCTTGATATTCTCGATGATAAGGATTCTTTGTGACGTCCTAAAAAGGAATATACCCAGTTACGGCCGGGTGTGTTGTCCTTAAACTTTGGTCTTCCTTGTCGTTTGAGATAATCCTTTACTAACAATCTAAGAGTCAAAGAGTCAAGTGGGTAGCCCCAGTCACTACAAATTTTGAGCCGATCAACTAAAACAGCCTCTTCTTCTTCAGTCAGTGACGTTTGACCGCCTTTCTTCTTTAATTATTGATTCTTGGAATGCCTGTGTAAAACAGTAGTAGGTATACAATATTTTTCCGAACATTTTCTATAGTTAAGGCCATTTTGTAGTTCCTCAATCACATGAAATAGCAAACGTTTTTGCACTATGACCAGCAGGATTAGTAGTAGATGAATATTGGAGCCAATTAGAGTTATGAACATTGAAATCCCCCAAAATTTAGATATCACAATATACAAACTGAGACAGAAGATAGAACTAAGGTAATCGAAGAAGTCTTGACCTTTATATCGAAAGTTAGAGTGAAGATTGTATTTGGGAAATTGCAAGTCGGGCGAATCGGAGCTTTCAGAGGAAACTTCTATTTCAGATAGAAACAAAACCACAGCAATCTTTTTTTTTTAATTTTGGACTTTCAATCCGATAGGAAGACAGTGAAGGCGAGAAGAAAAATAGGATGGGAATAGATAAAGGATAAGGAAAAGGGTGATCGACATCCCTTACCGAGCTCACAAAATCGGAGGCTCAATATTATGGAGCCCATCGTAAGGGTGGAGGCTGGCATAGGGCACACAAGCCTCCTTTAACTTAAATGAAGCAGAGCAGGCATACTATAGCAGGGCATGATACTGTGAAGAGGCACCCGTTTCTCCACAGGCGTTTTAACGCTAGGGACCAGGCTTCCCCCTGACCACGCTTCCTCTCGCGCTATCCCTTCAGCACCTAAAACTGCCAAACCTTGGGATTGAAGGATTACTTGCAGTCCAGGCGATTAAGTCAAGGTCACCGACCGCTACCTGTGCGACGTTCCCTAACCACGACCTGCTAGTGTCGCTGAAAAACAGTTCGCAGTTGCCGTATTAGAAGACGGTTAGAGCTCAGTATGCTTTTGACAGCACACGTCATGGGTATCCACATAGTTTTGACATTTTCTTCTGGTGAATAAATCTTTTAACAATAGCTTTATGACCAATGATCTCATCCAAGTGGTACAAACAAGTAATCCACTTTTCAAATTCACTAGCATTTAATCCTGTTACCAGTTTAAAATGTAAGCCATAATAGCCTCTAATTTTAGTGTTGTTAGTTTTGAATAATTGCATTTAATTTATAAATTTAGTCATTTCCGTTTGGCAAATTCAAGCGACTGTTTACTTGAATATGGATTAGAATTACTAGCAACGCTAATAAAATTGAAAAAAAAATCTAACTTACGGCAATCTTTTAAAAAGTTGATATCTGTATTGGTTAAAATATCTTACCTACTCTTAATTTTAAAAACCCTGTTCCTCAACCTTGACCGGGAAACCATCAATCTTGAAAAATCAGGAACACTCGAACTGTGTCAGGATCTGTAACAAACAAAATACACCCTAGACCACGCAAAAATTAAAAAACAGCGAACGCGTTTCACTAGCTAAGCTATCATCATAAGCGGTAAACTGAGAAGAAGTATGTAAAATTACCAAACTATCCTGCTTATACAAAAGTTCTATCTAAACTCTTTTCCAAAATTAATTTGAAAATAGCCACTATTTCAGATAATAGTTTGCAAACTCTTTTAGGCAATCCAAGGGATCAATTAGATAAGCAGGATAGGTCAGGAATTTATAAAATCACTTGCAAAAAGTGCGAACAAGTATATGTAGGGCAAACTAAACGACCTATCAAAATTCGCTTTCAAGAACATTTAGCCCATATCAAACACAAACGTTGGAACAAGCCTGCCGTAGCCCTACGTATATTTGATATAGACCATGTAGTAGATGAAGTATTTTTAATTAAACACGTTAGTAATAAGTACGAACTTGATTGCAATGAAAGTTTAGAGATATTCAAAAACAAGCAAATTCTAATCAATAATGACGATCAAGGATGCTCAGAATTCATTAAACTTGCATAACTTTCACTTTCACCAGATAACGATGATATATATATATATATATATATATATATATATATATATATATATATATATATATATATATATCCCATCTCAGGCACATGTCCCCTACTTATATGTGATTATATTAAATTTAAAAATGCTAAAGAATTTGTATAATTTAAATATTACAAATTAAAATATATAAAAATTGGTGCAAAGTATATCCATTTTAGGGTAAGTATCTTCATTTTTTCTTGTATTCAAGCACCGAGCTGGTAGCGTAGTGGTCACATGACCTGCTTAGCATTCGGGAGCTAATGGGTTCGATTCCCGTTACCGTCTACCTTGTATGAGGTTTTTTCAAGGGGTTTTCCTCATACACATGTAGCGGTATGGTCATTGCGTATATGCATACCATGTGCGGCTACTTAGGCGAATGCTGGGGTAGTATTTTCCCCCTCAGAACCCTAACTCCGTTCCTTCCGATCCTATCCTGACCACACCCATCCTTAATCCCACCGTGCATACGTAAGTAGTGTATGCATGCTGAGTACCTATGATTGTGGCTGAAGGAGGTTGGAAAGCTCGAGCAGCCCGCCCTCCCCCTTCGGGAGGGAATGAAATACGTGACCTTTTCCTTGTATCCAGACTTTTATTACTAAAACTAAAACTAACAAAATATGACATATACAGCTGTCAACACGTTACTGTTAAACATTTTACTTGCTATGACAACTGTACATATTTTTCCAAAGCCGCCTCTTACAAAATAAAACAGTAGAGTTGTCTGAAGGTTGACACGTTGAATTTTGAAAATATCGTTTTTTTTAAACTATTCGTTCATTTAATATTTTTCTGATGTAAGTACACAAATGTGGGAAAAAAGAACATAGGTAAAGTTAACGACACGACCAGGCGGAATTTTTAATTAAATTTATGTTCCTTATGTGTTTATTTTCGATTAATTTTTTTGTAGTTTAGTTAAATATACAATTTTTTATAGTAAAATTTGTCAAATTAACCCATTTTTCAACGCCAATAATACACTTTTTTAAAATTCTCGCTAAACCGATGATCGCATGACGTGTCAAAATTGATTTTTTGATTATCGGACATGCACAAACGGTCCCTAAAGAATGTTTTTTAAAGATAACAATAATTATAAATTTTCCCGTATGTACCCAACTTTATGACGGACGCTGTATATGTATATACAGCTTACTTGGTAGATAGTGTTGGAAATGTTGCGTATTTGAAGTTCTTTCTGTAGATGTAAATTTCATCAAAATTAAAATCAGAAATATTGCGGCTACTATTGTTTCAATATGAGATATCTGTCTCCACTGTAATTATCCAAACATTGAATAGTTGTTAAAAAATTAAGCAATAATACTCACCTCTGTATCCTTTGGCAATTTAAGAATGACGTGTGCACGCCTTTTTGCCTTATTGTAAATATATGTCCCATTCTTATACAACAGTATTACTGTAATACGAACAGGAATGATGTTCTTAACGCATAAACAGTAAAGTTTTAAGGTTATTCTCACTTGGTTAACATGTAATAAATAACTAAGTTAAACCACTAGCGCCATTGCGACGAGGAACCGAACTAAATATTCGTGCCGGGCTGTCAGAAGACACGTGATTTTGTGTGAAAGTGCACATGAAATGGATATTGGCTTATTTCATTTATTTGCCCGTTCATTTGTTTCTAATCACGGGATAACGCAGCCATTTGCTTTGCGATTATTTCATGCAGCACAACGACTCACATAACCTACAAAAATATAATTACCTATAGGTGTAATATATAATCGCTTATATTCTATTAAATTTATTTGGTTAATTAAAAATGGAAGTAATTCTAATCACATCTTCTGATGATGAGAATAATACACCTGCAAGTCCACCAAAAAAAAAAATAAAATTGCAAAGTGTTCCAAGCGCTTCTAATGATACTGGAAGAATGCAGGTTTTTCGTGAAAGTTCTCCCACCAAACCTGAAATTGAAACTAACTCTAATAAAATGAATGAAAATATGGATGAAAATGAGATCGATAGGGCTAAACCAGACGGTGAAGATGTATCAAATACTGATGTCGATGCTGTAGAAGAAAAATTAGTAGCAATGCTTGATAAGTGTCATAGTGTAATTACAGCACCGTGCGTACGAGCACGTTTTAGTCAAGCAATACTTAAGGTGAAAGGATATTACTACAAATTAAAAAAGTTGAATTGTAATTTAACAGATGTTGAGTCTACACTTGATAGTACTAATTCAGTAACCTTCGATAATCGTAAGGCGGCGACGGCATTTTGGGAAATTTTTAGTCTTCTGAAGTATAAACTGCAACATGAAACTGGTTTATTACTTTCGACTTCAAAAAGACTACAATTAGAAAAGTTAGAAAATGCTTTAATGTTAATCCAGGATAAAATTAGAGAATTAGATGAATCGACAGTTAATTTTGATGAAGAAGAAGATTCGTACTACATCCAATCATCGGCATATAAAAAACGCGCTAAAGAAATTTATGAAAAAATTTGTGAAATTCGAAATGAAAATCCTAATAGTGATCGACCTTTGTATACAAAATTTAATTTTAATAAATCAAAATATCCCCATTTTAACCGAATAATAAATATGAAGTATAGAAATGCTTTAGAGTTTCCGACTTATAACGAAATGGATAAATTATTACGAAAATGCGCACAAATAAAACTTTTAAATATTCAAGAAGGTGCCTTAAAAACAGAAATTCAATTTTGTTTTGAAAGTTTAGGAAAAGCAATGAAAGAAAAGCGAAAGCTCGATTTACATTATTTACATAGTGATTATGTTAAGGATGAAGATCCCGCATTAAAAGATGAAGAATTGAATGGCAAACTTCGTGGACATCATCAAGAAAGTTGTAATAGATTGAATAAACTGTGTGAGAAGTTTTCCAGAATGCAGGAAAGTAACGTTAACCCTGGTGAAGATGGTGGTTCTGACGATGATAGCAGTACTGATGAAAGTAACTAGCTTGTGTATATAATGTTTATAGCTTTGAAAAATGAATGGTATTAATAAATTTGATGTTATCAGTGTAAAATGTATCACTTACTTTACGTTGTTCACGTAATTACTATTGCTCTGTTTTTCATGGAAATCAACATGTTATTGTTATATTCCAATAAATTAAATATCCTGTTTTCTTGTGCTTTTATTTTTTTATCCCTGTATTTGCTTACGGTAGGGCAAAAATATTTATTAATCATTAATCGATTATTTGACTAATCGAATATTTGATTAATCGATCATTTGATTAATCGATTATTTAATTATCGATTAATTAAAAAAATGGATTATTCTACATTAAATTTTGTGGCTACGCAGCCCTGTTTTATATGTTTCATTATTTTCTATATACTGTTTGCAGTGAATACTTAAATACATGAATAAATTTAACTTTTACCCAATTATTTTTTTAAGGCATACACTATGTTATTTTCCTCAAGACTGACGTTCCCCAATAACTGACGTTTGATAATTGGTTTATACGATTAAGCGATTATTTGATTAACACATCCTTTACTTAATCGACTATTTGGTTAATTGATGATTTGATTAATCCATTATTTGATTGTTGATTAATCAAAAAAATTGAATATTTTCAGTAAAAACTTATAATCTCCCTTATAATCTAGACTAAACTCCAAATACAAAGACACCAAGCTGCGCGAAAAAAATCACGTGACCGTTTACTATTCAACCGGAAAATATTAGTTTTTTTACGAAAAGTAAAAGTTACGTTTTGTACATTTTTTGGTTAATAACCTCTTAATTATGATGTTTATATTTTATAATTAGGACAATTTAAACAAAAAAAAAACATTTATTTAATTGTGACAAGTGAAATATAAGGTTATGTTACTTGTTCATAAATTTACTCGGAAATGTAATTCGCATTTTAATTATTAACCACAGTTCTAAGACTAAATAATTCGTGTCTAAACAGTTTTATACTGCGATGGTTATAAATAGGTGTAACAGAGGGGGTAGAGTTTTAATCGACTTCAAATATTAGATAGTATGAAAGTTCAAAGAAAGTTGAAGAAATTATATAATTTGTTATGAGGAAAATATAGTATACAAATATAAACAGATGGTTTTTATACAACAAAACAGGTTTTATGGGGTTTGCACAATGATGTATTCATAAAAGCATTGACCTATGGCAGTAGCATGTTAAAAAGGTCAACATGATACATATTAGTGTGTTGAAGATAAATAAGAAATTTCGCATATAAATCAATATAATTAAGCAATTAAACACATAACAGATATTGATTACATGAAGTACAATAATCCTAATGTGTAGAACATGTATAATAATTGGTACAATGCATAAAAACTCTGCTAACTATAAAAAGGGTTGGGGGAGGGGGGTTTAAAAAGTTAAAGTGTCTTAGAAACATATCTAAGAACATGAACAACACATGTGCAATGTGAAATTAACAATATAAATACAATAAAATATTACACAATTACTCTACACTTATTTCTTCATTATCATAATCTGATATAAAATCAGATTCATCCGACGAGTCTCCACTCCTACGTATAATCAATTCCACACAAACGACATCCATAATATGCTCTTTATTAATGTATTCCTCTTCAATTTCTTTAACATGACGGCACACTTCTTGCCAGTGGCTCTCCAAATCCATCGAACACTTTTCACGAGTTAGTTTTTCAACATCGGCTAATTTAAAAGTTGTGTTTCTCGATGCCATCCAAGCTTTTACAATGGCCCATATTTTTTCTATTGGATTTAGCTCCGGGTGGTATGGAGGTAGTCGACATACAGAGTGACCATGTTTCGCAAATATAGCTCGGTTTATTACATTTCATTAAATCATACAGCTCCACTTTTGTTTGGGATTCATCATGTACGATCCTCGTTCTTGTAACGAAGTTATCCTTTCCATTTTTTACTGCTAAAAGTTGGATGTTTAACTGCTAACGTGTTATGATAAGTTGCATTATCCATAACAATAACTGACTTTTCGAGCAAATTCGGTAATAACTAGTGCTCAATCCATCATTTATAATTAATAAAGTTCATATCGTCGTGATAATCACCTGTTTTCGAGCCCGATTGAAAAACTAAGAGGGCATTATTGATAAATTCCATTTCACCACCAGCATGTACTATTATATTGACCTTTACCGATTGGACATTTTAAACCTTCGTTGGAATGATATACCCAGGAATGTGGCGATGTATGCGATCCACGTATATATGTTTCATATGTATACACAATGGGTCGCCCTCCTCTTCGATACTTTGTTATTGCTCGTATATAAGCACAACGTATATCATATCGTTCCATTAAACATTTACGATTTTGTCCATTTAAAACCTATTGTATTTAATAATCTTCTTAAAGACGTTTCCTTCCCAGAGAAACCAATGGATTCGTCATCTTTAATAATATTATAGATAGCATTGACGGTTGGTTGTCGTTTCTCCGTGACATGAAAATTATGTACAATGCGCCGAATGACTTGTTCCCCACAACTATTGACAGATGATCTTGATGCGGTTTTCATTCTCTTATTAGAAGTCTTGAACGATTCTATTTCACCACGTTGAATTGCACTCCCTTCTCTAATAATTCTAACGATGGTACTTTTAGATACTCCAGTTGCTTTCACAACAATATCAAGAACGTTGACTGTAAAAATGTAATCATGAAAAACTGACAGATGTTAATCGTACAATAATGCCATACCTTCATTCATATTTTCATGAAACTGATAAACATTCCAAATAATTTCGCGGGCATCTTGCGATAAGACACGCCGCTTCTTTGCTGGAATGTTTTATGTACTATCAGACGATGTACTCGCATCACCCATTATAAACAACGAACTCAATCAATATATTATATTAATACATATTACTGTGGATTACAAATACAACTTACTTGTAAATAAAAGGTGGTGAAACGGAAGGCGTTTTGAAAAAAAACTGTTTACAATTGATAAAAACGTGCACAAAAAATGAGGTTAGAAAACAATAAACAACACTGCATTTTGTGAACTAATATCTACTTTTCACTCATATCATTATTCCATTTCTTTTTAATGCAATATTCGGTTTCTGCGCATGTGTCTTCGTGTTTGGCGTTTGCTCTAGTAGTTATAACATCTAGGAAATACGTAATTAAATAGTAGTTTAAGTAGCGGTAATTGAAGTCAGCTTGGTCAGTCGTATGGCGATAGAAAGTGTAAAATCCGCAATGACGATGGCGAGGATTGCAATATCAGCAGAAATGATAATAACAAGTAGCAGTAAAAAAGAAAGTTGCATTTGAAACAGAAGGGCTAAAAGTAATAGCAGTAGCAATGGTAAAATTGTGCTAGTGGTTGCAGACTTGGATCTAGCGCCAGCACCCTCATAAATGATCCTAATGCATTGCGCATGATCAAGGTAAAAAAATGGAAATTAAATCTATAGTAACCTAGGTTACCGTAGATTTATATGATCAAATAAAAAAATGGAAATAAATCTACGGTAATCTACGTTACCCTGTAAAGAACCAGCGTCCTGTACGTATGTGTTTTAGAATAAATTAGGTGCGGACCATCCTGTATGTAAGATTTCATAAGTTTACGCGATATTGCACAACGAATAATTTATTCATCACCGCTGACGTGTATTTCTAAGAAACCGTAAGTTTCTGCACGTCAGAACGATTTTAACCAATCACATAACGGCCTTCCCCGCACGGTAGCCGCGAAGCCGCCCACAGATGCACCTTTATAAACTCACGACGCGCATAAGACTGAATGAATCTCCGTAGATTCAAGTCAAGCCGTTCCAGAAACCAGTAGCCGCAGCCGCTCCGTTTGCTTAGTGTAAGCACCGACCTGTTGTTCACTGAATGAATCTCCGTAGATTCAAGTCAAGCCGTTCCAGAAACCAGTAGCCGCAGCCGCTCCGTTTGCTTAGTGTAAGCACCGACCTGTTGTTCACCGACGAAGAGTCCTTCGCGATCTGGCGATAACGCGCACCACGACGCACCGGGCAACCTAAAGTTCAATTCTGTACTGCTATTGATAGACACGTAAGTTGTAAAGTTATACAATCTAACAATTTACACTCAAACACTACAGACCGTAAATAATTCCGGGCTGAGCCTCCAGGAGTTATACCAAATACACCTAGAGTCACGCAGGGTAGATCCCGTCGTCACTCGCCACTACAAAGTACACTAGCACCTAGAGTAGCACGCAGGTAACCCCGACGTAATACCAAGTACACTAACACCTGGAGTGTCACGAAGGGTAGATCCCGTCGTCACTCGCCACTACAAAGTACACCTAGAGTCACGCAGGGGTAGCCCCCGCCGTATCTCGCAAAGACTTGAGGGTGAAGGGTTGTTACAGGGCTGTAAAGACCTACGACCTTTCTCTTAGTATATCCAGTAAAGACAGGCCGTCGCCTACGTCTTCTGGGCATTACTGAAATCCCGCTCGAAACTCATACACTACCTACAGACAAACACAATAACCATACACAGTGTCTGTGAATCGCAGAAGAGTACCTCCATAACCTGTAGTATAAATTTGTAGATAAATTTGTCGTCCACCGAACCATCGTAAATACCTGGTGCACGAACGTTTGTAAATAAATTAGAGAGTACGTAGATTTTTCTATCTTTACGTAAACCTATTAGAGTAGTTTTAATATTAAGTATTTTGTTCCCTTGATTAATTTTGAATAATTAAACTTAGTATAGAGATCAGTAATTAATTTAGTTAGATAAATAATCTAATTACCTACATTAAACCGGTTATAATTAGAGAAAGACCGTCCCGAGATCTCGCGTTTGCCTACGCGCCTTTCGCGTGTATTATTTCCCGAGAGGAGGACATCCTTGCTTCAGCGCTCCAGAGTTACTAAAGTCTAAGTACGATATCGATTTTCTCAATCCCACACCGACTCGAGTTCATTGCGCTGGCGCCCCGACCAACCACGGTATCAAGGGCAACGCTCTCGCTACTGTACATGCAGGACCGTAATCTAAATTTTACCTCTTAGGTAAGGAATAGATTAAAAAGACTATCTTTGTTCACAGAAGCGACTTCGCACACAGTGACGGGCCGCCAACCAGGAGAACCAGCCGCCAGACCCGGACAAAGAAGTTCCCCATACATTTTGTTAATTACCTTTTATTTTATTTATTGTTGATATTTCTTTAATATACATTTTAAAATGCTTTACGGTTTTTATTTAAGGTTACAGTGTTAAGCCCATCCAGTACTTACTACGAACCACACCCCGTTTATAAAATAAACCCGATTGAGCAAAGCCGAGGCAAAGTAAAACCGCGTTGGGTTACCAAACCAGAAGGGCGCAATATAAGTATAGCACCCAAAAGTAGGGGAGCATTAAAACCCTACTACATTTAATTTCCATTTTTTTACTCTAGTTGTCTGAAGGTCGGGCATGCGCATCTTAGGATCATTTATGAGGAGTGCTGGCGTTAGGCACAAATGTGGTTGCAGTACTTATAGTAGTAGACCAGTATAATAGGAGTGGATTTGTGCCTAGCGCCAGCACTCCTCATAAATGATCCTAAGATGCGCATGCCCGACCTTCAGACAACTAGAGTAAAAAAATGGAAATTAAATCTAGTAGGGTAACGTAGGTTACCGTAGATTTATTTCCATTTCTTTATTTCATCATATAAATCTACGGTAACCTAGGTTACTGTAGATTTAATTTCCATTTTTTTACCTTGATCATGCGCAATGCATTAGGCTCATTTATGAGGGGTGCTGGCGCTAGATCTAAGTCAGGAGTGGATGTACTGACAATTTACTTACATAGAAACACAATAATAAAAAACACATGTAGTCACACACACAATTGGGTCATAAATAATCAAAATAAAATCATAGTACAAATCGTAATACCAAACATGTGGCCCTTTAGAGCCAATCATGCCGGTCTTTAAGTAAATAAGCCCATAAAACAATAAAGCAAATTACGGTACATATAAAACATATCAACAGTAAAATTGCACAGGTGATAATAAGGTAAAGGCAAGGACAAAAGGAAATAGACAAGGAATTTACAAGTACCCAATTGTTTAGTGACAACTAAAGCACAAAATTAAGTCACACTGTAATAAAGCACATACAAAGAGAAATCAGCTCGCAGGCAAATAACTCTACTTCAACAAACTGCCAAAAAAAACTCATTCAAACAAAGTCTTACAAGGGTAAGTTATAAATAGATCATTAACATCGTGGCCGATATATAAGTTTGAGCGCGTTAGACAAATACCGTGCTCCCTTCCTCGGTTACACACTCATTTATACAACAAATAAAAACAATAGAAATAAAATTCGAGATGTTTAATGGTCTGGCTTGGGAGTGTGTACCAACTGGCATTTGCCTTTACAATTAATAACCAGCGGCATCCTATACGAATTCACCAGCCACCTCTACACAATTATAAATATAACCAACAACCAACAATGCTAATTCGCACAAATACCAGAGGAGAGGGCTCTGTACTGTCTTTTATTTTAGCAGATTTCAGCTTAATGAGTCCGCGTACGAATAAGATACTTTGAAAGACTGTTTGGTATTTAATATGTTATCTAGGCTGGTAAAACGATTTGCTGCGAGCTTTCTGTTATATAAAATGCATACTTACACTAGAATAAATGTTCCCTTAATTGATCACAGACACAGACACATTAATCGATTATTTGACTAATCGAATATTTGATTAATCGATCATTTGATTAATCGATTATTTAATTATCGATTAATTAAAAAATGGATTATTCTACATTAAATTTTGTGGCTACGCAGCCCTGTTTTATATGTTTCATTATTTTCTATATACTGTTTGCAGTGAATACTTAAATACATGAATAAATTTAACTTTTACCCAATTATTTTTTAAGGCATACACTATGTTATTTTCCTCAAGACTGACGTTCCCCAATAACTGACGTTTGATAATTGGTTTATACGATTAAGCGATTATTTGATTAACACATCCTTTACTTAATCGACTATTTGGTTAATTGATGATTTGATTAATCCATTATTTGATTGTTGATTAATCAAAAATTGAATATTTTCAGTAAAAACTTATAATCTCCTTATAATCTAGACTAAACTCCAAATACAAAGACACCAAGCTGCGCGAAAAATCACGTGACCGTTTACTATTCAACCGGAAAATATTAGTTTTTTACGAAAAGTAAAAGTTACGTTTTGTACATTTTTTGGTTAATAACCTCTTAATTATGATGTTTATATTTTATAATTAGGACAATTTAAACAAAAAAAAAACATTTATTTAATTGTGACAAGTGAAATATAAGGTTATGTTACTTGTTCATAAATTTACTCGAAATGTAATTCGCATTTTAATTATTAACCACAGTTCTAAGACTAAATAATTCGTGTCTAAACAGTTTTATACTGCGATGGTTATAAATAGGTGTAACAGAGGGGGTAGAGTTTTAATCGACTTCAAATATTAGATAGTATGAAAGTTCAAAGAAAGTTGAAGAAATTATATAATTTGTTATGAGGAAAATATAGTATACAAATATAAACAGATGGTTTTATACAACAAAACAGGTTTTATGGGGTTTGCACAATGATGTATTCATAAAAGCATTGACCTATGGCAGTAGCATGTTAAAAGGTCAACATGATACATATTAGTGTGTTGAAGATAAATAAGAAATTTCGCATATAAATCAATATAATTAAGCAATTAAACACATAACAGATATTGATTACATGAAGTACAATAATCCTAATGTGTAGAACATGTATAATAATTGGTACAATGCATAAAAACTCTGCTAACTATAAAAGGGTTGGGGAGGGGTTTAAAAGTTAAAGTGTCTTAGAAACATATCTAAGAACATGAACAACACATGTGCAATGTAAAATTAACAATATAAATACAATAAAATATTACACAATTACTCTACACTTATTTCTTCATTATCATAATCTGATATAAAATCAGATTCATCCGACGAGTCTCCACTCCTACGTATAATCAATTCCACACAAACGACATCCATAATATGCTCTTTATTAATGTATTCCTCTTCAATTTCTTTAACATGACGGCACACTTCTTGCCAGTGGCTCTCCAAATCCATCGAACACTTTTCACGAGTTAGTTTTTCAACATCGGCTAATTTAAAAGTTGTGTTTCTCGATGCCATCCAAGCTTTTACAATGGCCCATATTTTTTCTATTGGATTTAGCTCCGGGTGGTATGGAGGTAGTCGACATACAGAGTGACCATGTTTCGCAAATATAGCTCGGTTTATTACATTTCATTAAATCATACAGCTCCACTTTTGTTTGGGATTCATCATGTACGATCCCTCGTTCTTGTAACGAAGTTATCCTTTCCATTTTTTTACTGCTAAAAGTTGGATGTTTAACTGCTAACGTGTTATGATAAGTTGCATTATCCATAACAATAACTGACTTTTCGAGCAAATTCGGTAATAACTAGTGCTCAATCCATCATTTATAATTAATAAAGTTCATATCGTCGTGATAATCACCTGTTTTCGAGCCCGATTGAAAAACTAAGAGGGCATTATTGATAAATTCCATTTCACCACCAGCATGTACTATTATATTGACCTTTACCGATTGGACATTTTAAACCTTCGTTGGAATGATATACCCAGGAATGTGGCGATGTATGCGATCCACGTATATATGTTTCATATGTATACACAATGGGTCGCCCTCCTCTTCGATACTTTGTTATTGCTCGTATATAAGCACAACGTATATCATATCGTTCCATTAAACATTTACGATTTTGTCCATTTAAAACCTATTGTATTTAATAATCTTCTTAAAGACGTTTCCTTCCCAGAGAAACCAATGGATTCGTCATCTTTAATAATATTATAGATAGCATTGACGGTTGGTTGTCGTTTCTCCGTGACATGAAAATTATGTACAATGCGCCGAATGACTTGTTCCCCACAACTATTGACAGATGATCTTGATGCGGTTTTCATTCTCTTATTAGAAGTCTTGAACGATTCTATTTCACCACGTTGAATTGCACTCCCTTCTCTAATAATTCTAACGATGGTACTTTTAGATACTCCAGTTGCTTTCACAACAATATCAAGAACGTTGACTGTAAAAAAATGTAATCATGAAAAAACTGACAGATGTTAATCGTACAATAATGCCATACCTTCATTCATATTTTCATGAAACTGATAAACATTCCAAATAATTTCGCGGGCATCTTGCGATAAGACACGCCGCTTCTTTGCTGGAATGTTTTATGTACTATCAGACGATGTACTCGCATCACCCATTATAAACAACGAACTCAATCAATATATTATATTAATACATATTACTGTGGATTACAAATACAACTTACTTGTAAATAAAAGGTGGTGAAACGGAAGGCGTTTTGAAAAAACTGTTTACAATTGATAAAAACGTGCACAAAAAATGAGGTTAGAAAACAATAAACAACACTGCATTTTGTGAACTAATATCTACTTTTCACTCATATCATTATTCCATTTCTTTTTAATGCAATATTCGGTTTCTGCGCATGTGTCTTCGTGTTTGGCGTTTGCTCTAGTAGTTATAACATCTAGGAAATACGTAATTAAATAGTAGTTTAAGTAGCGGTAATTGAAGTCAGCTTGGTCAGTCGTATGGCGATAGAAAGTGTAAAATCCGCAATGACGATGGCGAGGATTGCAATATCAGCAGAAATGATAATAACAAGTAGCAGTAAAAAAGAAAGTTGCATTTGAAACAGAAGGGCTAAAAGTAATAGCAGTAGCAATGGTAAAATTGTGCTAGTGGTTGCAGACTTGGATCTAGCGCCAGCACCCCTCATAAATGATCCTAATGCATTGCGCATGATCAAGGTAAAAAAATGGAAATTAAATCTATAGTAACCTAGGTTACCGTAGATTTATATGATCAAATAAAAAAATGGAAATAAATCTACGGTAATCTACGTTACCCTGTAAAGAACCAGCGTCCTGTACGTATGTGTTTTAGAATAAATTAGGTGCGGACCATCCTGTATGTAAGATTTCATAAGTTTACGCGATATTGCACAACGAATAATTTATTCATCACCGCTGACGTGTATTTCTAAGAAACCGTAAGTTTCTGCACGTCAGAACGATTTTAACCAATCACATAACGGCCTTCCCGCACGGTAGCCGCGAAGCCGCCCACAGATGCACCTTTATAAACTCACGACGCGCATAAGACTGAATGAATCTCCGTAGATTCAAGTCAAGCCGTTCCAGAAACCAGTAGCCGCAGCCGCTCCGTTTGCTTAGTGTAAGCACCGACCTGTTGTTCACTGAATGAATCTCCGTAGATTCAAGTCAAGCCGTTCCAGAAACCAGTAGCCGCAGCCGCTCCGTTTGCTTAGTGTAAGCACCGACCTGTTGTTCACCGACGAAGAGTCCTTCGCGATCTGGCGATAACGCGCACCACGACGCACCGGGCAACCTAAAGTTCAATTCTGTACTGCTATTGATAGACACGTAAGTTGTAAAGTTATACAATCTAACAATTTACACTCAAACACTACAGACCGTAAATAATTCCGGGCTGAGCCTCCAGGAGTTATACCAAATACACCTAGAGTCACGCAGGGTAGATCCCGTCGTCACTCGCCACTACAAAGTACACTAGCACCTAGAGTAGCACGCAGGGGTAACCCCCGACGTAATACCAAGTACACTAACACCTGGAGTGTCACGAAGGGTAGATCCCGTCGTCACTCGCCACTACAAAGTACACCTAGAGTCACGCAGGGGTAGCCCCCGCCGTATCTCGCAAAGACTTGAGGGTGAAGGGTTGTTACAGGGCTGTAAAGACCTACGACCTTTCTCTTAGTATATCCAGTAAAGACAGGCCGTCGCCTACGTCTTCTGGGCATTACTGAAATCCCGCTCGAAACTCATACACTACCTACAGACAAACACAATAACCATACACAGTGTCTGTGAATCGCAGAAGAGTACCTCCATAACCTGTAGTATAAATTTGTAGATAAATTTGTCGTCCACCGAACCATCGTAAATACCTGGTGCACGAACGTTTGTAAATAAATTAGAGAGTACGTAGATTTTTCTATCTTTACGTAAACCTATTAGAGTAGTTTTAATATTAAGTATTTTGTTCCCTTGATTAATTTTGAATAATTAAACTTAGTATAGAGATCAGTAATTAATTTAGTTAGATAAATAATCTAATTACCTACATTAAACCGGTTATAATTAGAGAAAGACCGTCCCGAGATCTCGCGTTTGCCTACGCGCCTTTCGCGTGTATTATTTCCCGAGAGGAGGACATCCTTGCTTCAGCGCTCCAGAGTTACTAAAGTCTAAGTACGATATCGATTTTCTCAATCCCCACACCGACTCGAGTTCATTGCGCTGGCGCCCCGACCAACCACGGTATCAAGGGCAACGCTCTCGCTACTGTACATGCAGGACCGTAATCTAAATTTTACCTCTTAGGTAAGGAATAGATTAAAAAGACTATCTTTGTTCACAGAAGCGACTTCGCACACAGTGACGGGCCGCCAACCAGGAGAACCAGCCGCCAGACCCGGACAAAGAAGTTCCCCCATACATTTTGTTAATTACCTTTTTATTTTATTTATTGTTGATATTTCTTTAATATACATTTTAAAAATGCTTTACGGTTTTTATTTAAGGTTACAGTGTTAAGCCCATCCAGTACTTACTACGAACCACACCCCGTTTATAAAATAAACCCGATTGAGCAAAGCCGAGGCAAAGTAAAACCGCGTTGGGTTATCAAACCAGAAGGGCGCAATATAAGTATAGCACCCAAAAGTAGGGGAGCATTAAAACCCTACTACATTTAATTTCCATTTTTTTACTCTAGTTGTCTGAAGGTCGGGCATGCGCATCTTAGGATCATTTATGAGGAGTGCTGGCGTTAGGCACAAATGTGGTTGCAGTACTTATAGTAGTAGACCAGTATAATAGGAGTGGATTTGTGCCTAGCGCCAGCACTCCTCATAAATGATCCTAAGATGCGCATGCCCGACCTTCAGACAACTAGAGTAAAAAAATGGAAATTAAATCTAGTAGGGTAACGTAGGTTACCGTAGATTTATTTCCATTTCTTTATTTCATCATATAAATCTACGGTAACCTAGGTTACTGTAGATTTAATTTCCATTTTTTTACCTTGATCATGCGCAATGCATTAGGCTCATTTATGAGGGGTGCTGGCGCTAGATCTAAGTCAGGAGTGGATGTACTGACAATTTACTTACATAGAAACACAATAATAAAAAAAACACATGTAGTCACACACACACAATTGGGTCATAAATAATCAAAATAAAAATCATAGTAAAAATCGTAATACCAAACATGTGGCCCTTTAGAGCCAATCATGCCGGTCTTTAAGTAAATAAGCCCATAAAACAATAAAGCAAATTACGGTTCATATAAAACATATCAACAGTAAAATTGCACAGGTGATAATAAGGTAAAGGCAAGGACAAAAGGAAATAGACAAGGAATTTACAAGTACCCAATTGTTTAGTGACAACTAAAGCACAAAATTAAGTCACACTGTAATAAAGCACATACAAAGAGAAATCAGCTCGCAGGCAAATAACTCTACTTCAACAAACTGCCAAAAAAAACTCATTCAAACAAAGTCTTACAAGGGTAAGTTATAAATAGATCATTAACATCGTGGCCGATATATAAGTTTGAGCGCGTTAGACAAATACCGTGCTCCCTTCCTCGGTTACACACTCATTTATACAACAAATAAAAACAATAGAAATAAAAATTCGAGATGTTTAATGGTCTGGCTTGGGAGTGTGTACCAACTGGCATTTGCCTTTTACAATTAATAACCAGCGGCATCCTATACGAATTCACCAGCCACCTCTACACAATTATAAATATAACCAACAACCAACAATGCTAATTCGCACAAATACCAGAGGAGAGGGCTCTGTACTGTCTTTTTATTTTAGCAGATTTCAGCTTAATGAGTCCGCGTACGAATAAGATACTTTGAAAGACTGTTTGGTATTTAATATGTTATCTAGGCTGGTAAAACGATTTGCTGCGAGCTTTCTGTTATATAAAAATGCATACTTACACTAGAATAAATGTTCCCTTAATTGATCACAGACACAGATCGTTAACATACGCGGTTTAACCCCGAAAGAAAAGACAACTTAGTGTTGGCGAGTTCAAAAGAAAAATGTACACGCAAGAAATATTTTTAAAGACAAACTGTTTATAATGAAGGTATTTAATTAACCCAAAAATTGATCTGACTCGATTGACACGCTAACTGTAACTGCCTTTTCCCCGATTTCAAACTATCTATCACTACTCCACAAAAATCAACCCCAGTCTTTCAAAATTAATAAAAAAAAATAGAAACATTAATTTATGTTGGAACAGTTTCATGTTAATTATTGCACATCTTAATTTTAAAAAATATTCATTCGTCTATTACAACCTTATATTTACGTCTCACGAGTTTCCAAGTAACAAACAAAGATATCCTTTGATCGCGGTCTGCCCAGCCGTAATCAATCATTAGAGCAATGACATTTTTACATCAAGAAAAGTTCCAATGATTTGTTACGCCCCTTCAGTAAAGCATGTTTAAGCGTGCACCTGCCACTCACCCCCTAACATGTGTTTACATACATATTAGTTACAAACAATCCTACATTCCTTAGATAAAAATATATAAATAAAAATATTTTGAAAACATTATCAAATTACGACGCATTATCAAGATATTAAAAATCCACTAATTATCTTTTCTATCGTGGTAACAATGGAGATTTGACAAACGTTTATTATAATAATACAATTTTCGCGGTCCGCTACCTACAACCACCAGTCCCTTGTACACATGAATGTATGTCTGAATGCTCAACCGGTTTTGGGCCACCTACTGGAAAAGTTCGGAAAATATAGACAAAGGTTTTCAGTTTTCTTTAAACGTGTCCCGTCCCATTCAAGACACGTCCCATTCAAGGTGACTCTCACCTATTGAAATCCTTGCTGGCCAACAATTTAATGCTGAGCTAAAGAGCCCTTGTTAAGATATACTTACTTGTTGTTAATACCATGTTTGTATATTTTGCGAATACTCATTAAGTAAATTGCTGTAACATTGCACATAATATGGAAACTTCCGATTACATATTAGATGCATTTTGCATATTGCAGTTTTACATTCGCTTACCGAAAGTTATGTTACCCAAACAATTAAAATACTTATCTTTTGAGTAATTAAATCGTGGATTTTCGTTATTTATCTTTTCTATAAATTTAAACGTTTCGATAACCAGTTATCATCCTCAGTAAATGTTAATATCTTTAGGAATTACTTGAGATGTTAAAACAAACATTACTATTTACTGAAGATGATAAATATAGAAATTGCAATTACCACATAGATAAGTATTTGAATCATGTGTGATATCGTGAAACACACCACACACACACACACCACGCACGCACGCACGCACGCGCACATGCCACACACACACACACACACACACACACCACACACCACACGCACACGCGCACACGCGCACGCGCCACGCCGCCGCCCCACGCACCGCACGCACGCACGCACACACGCCACGCACAGCGCACACGCACGCACACCGCGCACACGCGCACACGCACACGCACACACGCACACCGCCACGCACACGCACCACGCACACACGCACACGCAGCACGCCACGCACACGCCACACACCACACACCACACACACACACACACACACACACACACACACACACACACACACCCCCCATCACACACACACACACACACACATATACACATAGAATAACTCTCTTTATTTCTCAAAGTGCAGCTTGAACGGTTTCAGGATCATGGTTTCCTTTTTCTGTATTTCTTTTGTTATGCCGAGAGTTGGCGTTGAGTCAAGGGTAGGTACTTATACTCTTAGAAATCTGGACATGGTCAGTTTTTGCTTCTAAACTGTAAAAAAAACAAATTTATTTAAGATAAAGGAGAATAAGGGAAAGTAAAATCGGTGATTGCAGTTTCCCTTGCCAGCGTGACTGCGTTCACCCTTATTATACGTTTTTCTGGGGCAAGTGTAGTCACACTACACAACCCATTATAGTTTAATACAACCCCATAACAAATATGATCCACTCGTCTGTGCAGTGAATTGGCGACTGCGTGATTAACTGCTGCACTGACTAAAGATGACACTATATGGCCAGATTTTGGCAAAAGGCTGAGAAAGGCTTGGTCAATAAGAAAAGCGCTTCCTAATTATCTGCCATAATGCTTTCTCATATATGTAAACAAATTTTGACCAAAAATTTGTAATAAGCCAAACCTACAATACCTGAATTTGAGTCATATCGGTTTTTAAACACGATAATCCCCAATTGTTGATCTGTCATTTTGAATTTTTTTTATTTTGACAAATGATTTATACTTAGCGATCTTAAACTCCCCCCAATAGATACCCGATCTTCAAAAAAATCGGTTTATAATTAAAAAAACGCACAATTCTGCACCTAAAAAATTGGTATTATTTTTTATTTTGAAATTATATAAAAAAGTATTAGTTTGTTTTTTAATTTCGCAACTTTTTAAAATTTGAATAAATGATTTTTTTTAATTGTCCAAGCCCCGCCACTGGTTGGATTTTATTCATTAACGAACTTGACCTAGATTTTATGGCAAAGAATTCTTGTACCAAATTTCTTATCGATAGCTTGAGTGGTTCAAAAGCTATCGCGCGCTCACACACACACACACACGCACACGCACACACAGACACGCAATTTTTTTCTAAAAATGTGTTTTTCGTGTTAAGCTGTAAAACGTCGAGATACGTAAAAAAAATTGAAAATTTAAACTAATTAGCTTTCTCTTTATACGTAAGTATATGAGAAAGCAATATTAGCGCGAAAATCGCTTATTTCGTTTTTTTTTAAATTGTACTATGCAGTTGTATTTGATCGGAGATTGCATTTACCCCACTCTACCTCACCAATGTTGTTAGAAATATCGCTAAATGCATTACCTTGATGACAGGAGCTAAACTTTATGGTTTTTCAGTAATGCTCATTAATAGTTACTGATGCCTAAAATATTTACTTAATGGATCAAAATTCAATTTTACCTTTTTGTAACATTCCCATTAAGAGCAAGTTCAAAGATTTATAGGTGGGTGGTGTTGGTCACCCATTTTGCAGTGAAAACGGTCATATGTATTGTTTCCGGTGACGAAGTACTAAAATTGATATTTAATGGCGTTGACCACCCTTTAGGTTCATATATGCCGAAAAAATTTGTTTATATATCATGTTAGTCGGGAAATGGTCAAACAGATTGCTTCATTGGGTATGAAATACATTTCATTGTATTTCGATGTAGTAAATCATATTGGACCACAAAAGCCAATGAACTATATATTATGGTTTTGCGGTTTTAGTCACCATTTGAGGCCAACAATGCCCAAATATGTTATACGCTAAATTTTATATAGTCGTACTGTATCTGTCTTCTATTTGGGAACGATGATTTTAGAAATCTTTGCTTACACACCAAGATCATAGGGAAAATTGGCGAACATATTCTTCAAAACTGTTAAAAAATTGGCAAAGAACTGAATTTTATGATTTTGTGCTATTGGTCACTACTTGACACGCATTTCGTTGAGAAATGGCGAAACACGTTGTCTCGATGGGCAAGTACTAAACTTAATAGTTGTACAGTCATCATCTAAGATGGGCAATGAATAAATTTTATTGTTTTTTACTTTGGTATCAAAGATGCCAAGGAACGGTATTCACCGATTTTGTTAATAAGAAAAGCGCCGCCTTAGGCAAGAAATAAATTTTATCGTTCTTTAGTGATGTTTATCATTGTTGACTAATCACACTCAAAGAATTTATTATACATTATTGAAAGAACTAAATATTACATATTTCAAAATATGTGTTTAGATACAAAATGCAGTGACACAATCCCTAAAAATACTGTCTTAATGACAAAAATTACATTTTTTTGGTTTTGAAATCAAACGCGAAAAAAAATATTTATACACCTATTTACTTAACAAATGCGTGTCCCGATGGTTAACAACTATATTTTAAGCAAAAATTTTCAAAAATTATATTTACACACTTATCTCGTTGAAAAACCGGCCAATCAGGTTACCTCATTGAGCAATAAATAAATTTTGTTGTATTTCCGTGTTGTAAATTATTTGGGGTCAAAAATACCCAAAAACTGTATTCACCAATTTTTTTTAAATCTACCAAACCCATTACGTCAATTGGCAAAATTTTATGATTTTTTAATGAAGTTTAGCCATTCTTGTCGCCAAAGATGCTCAAAACTTTATTCCTACACCAAATTCATTAGGAAAACGGGAAAACGAGTTACATTAATATACAAGAAATGTAAATTATTGTATTTTGGGGTTATAAATCATCTTGGAGCCAAATATACCAAAAACTGTATTTACCGAATTTTGTTGGAAAGATCACAAAGTATGGGCAAGATCTAAATTTTATAGTTTTTCAGCGAGGTTTATTGTTTGTGACCAATGATGTTCAAAATATTTGTGTAGATACCAATTACATTAACATGAAGGCCAAACTTATTGCCCAAATGAACAAGAATAAATTGTTTTGATTTTGTGATGTTGATCATCATTAGAATCACATAATATCCAAAAAAAATTATTTATACACCCATTTCGTTGTGAAAATCAAAGGTTAAAAAGTCACCACTTGAAAGCAAAAATGCCCTATATACCTACGTTCTCACTGGAAAAGTTATGAATAAATAATCAACCAACGAAGACAAAGAAATGAAAGTATGATATTCAGGAATATCTAGATACTTGACGATGTTGCTCAACTTCTCATTTAACTACCGGGCGAATTACAACAATATATATATATATATATATATATATATATATATATATATATATATATATATATATATATATATATATATTTATTGTAGAGACATTTCGTGCCATAATTTATAATGTAAGATATTTTGGACAAAGGGGCACTAGGATAAAGTAATCACAACACTAACGTTTTATTCAGATATATTTCAACAGAAACTCTGTCGTCATCAGTGAAACTAGTAATAAAAATAAAAACAATAATATTTGGTTACAACATAAAATACACATACCGTTATTTAAAGTGATCCTGGTAATTATATAATTCAAAGTAATAACTATGATGGTTTTGGGAAATAATAGATGTTTTTATATAATATAAATAGAAGTATTTAATAATTTGAAAATTGGAAATTTGATTAGTATATATAGTAACATATATTCTTGACTAATTTTAAGCAATCAAAATTAAAAAATTTTAAATTTTAAATTCATAAAATTTTTAGATAAAATTATTAATATATATTTTTACCTTAGTTGCTAATTTACATAAAATTATCTAGTTACTTTATATCAATTCTGACTAATCAAATTTCCAATTTTCAAATTATTAAATACTATATACAAATAATATATTTGAATAAAACGTTAGTGTTGTGATTACTTTATCCTAGTGCCCCTTTGCCCAAAATATCTTACATTATATATATATATATATATATATATATATATATATATATATATATATATATATATATACACATAAATAGGCACCACTATCAATTGAGCTATATTACGAAGTGCTTCAAACCGATCGTTGGAAAGGAGTAAAGCTTCGTCATATAATACACGAATAATTGCAGTTAAATTAAAACGTTTTAGACCTTTTGTTCCCGGTTAAAGTTAATTTTCTAAGTAATGGAGCTGTAAATATATTAATTAAAAACTTTTTATTATTAGGTATTACGTATTATTATGCTACGGAAAAATCATCTCGGGAGCGGGAACTGCAACATCAAAATTGGTGGTGAGCAAATGTTTGGCGTGATATCTAGAACACGTCTATGGAATACGTGCGACCATTTTCTAAACGAAAGTGTTGTTTAAGTAAAATTTTTGGACATCAGTAGTAACAAGTGTAAAGAACTTTGTTCTTGCACATGGAGGTCAGGATTGGCTGCTTTCCAAACAAAAATGATGTCTAAGTTAAGATTTTCGAAATTGTTGCCTCTAAAAAATTGCTAACACCCTAAAACATTTTATTGTTGTTTATTGAGGCACTGTGTTTGGATGGATTCCAAAGGCAATTGGTAATCGCTAGCCCCATATGCTGATTAACACAGTAAAACCATAAAAAATGTGTTAGGGCATATTCCCAAACAAACTGGTGTCTAAATAAAGCATCACATAACCATTCAATTTAGTTGTGTCCATACGTTTAACCATATTCCTCAATAATACAGGTGTATAAGTAAATCTTTTGGAAATAAAATGGTCTTTTCCCATTTGTGGCAATTCTTTGGCCTATTTTCCAAACAAACTTAGTGTATAAATAAATGTTTTTGGTATCAAGGTATATGTGCTGTCAAATGGTGACCAATACTGCAGAACCTTAAAATAGAGTTTTGTTCATCAAGGCAATGCAATGTCTAAGTGTCTAACTGACTCTGTAAAACAATATACAATTTTGGCCCTTTTCCTAATGTAATTGATATATAAATATGGTTGTTCAAGTAGATATTTTTTTCTTAAATATAACATTTCCTTAATATAGAAAGATGATTTAAATTAGATGGTAGAAAGCATTCCATTAGCTTTTGCCATGTGTACATGTAATATCATGTATTACGATGTGGGCTTACTGCACACCTACTTCGATGTACATTAATTACTTTAAAATCTCAATTGAGTTTATCGAATCATTAGGATAGTATGAAACGTTTTAATTTCTCATGTTATTTGATTAAATTATTAATCTAGCTCAACAAAAACTAGAGCTTTGCAGTTATAAATAGAATTAAATTAATCGAAAATAAATCACTAGCTGGGCATACTATGCATTTTTTTTTGTTTATTAGGAATTAAAATTATTTCATAATCACTACAAACCCTATTTGTAAGATTAATAAATACCTTTAGTATCTCACTAACTTAAAACAAGAAATAAATTGGACCCCAACCACTTTTATATCAAATTTATTTATACCATTATTTCAAATTTTATAAACATATAACATTTAAATTAAACTTAGACTATAAATAGCTAATCATGTTCATCAGTATTGGGATCAGTATTACCATCAACTTCCTGCAATTTCAAGTATTTCTCAGAAAGTGTGCCCAATTCTTCGCAACATAATTGATGCTATTCTTGAAGTTGTGTATCCATTTTGTCTTCTTTCAACGTAGGATTTTCCACCTTAACGCGACCACTGTTTAAAAGGTACAAATCACGTTGCCCCAGTTGTTTTAAAGGCTCTCCCCAACTTTTGAAACAACATTGAATTTTTGATACTATTTCTGATTCTTTAATATTTAAATTTTTTGTTCGTGAAGATCTCAGTTTAAATTCAGGATGTCTTGTTTTATTAAAGTTTAATCTTGCATACAAGGGTCGATTACAGTTAGGGTTTTACTATGAATTTTGCAAATTTTGTTATGCATTTTGATGGCAAGTCTTTCCATTTTTGATGACAGTAGGGACTGTGAATTTCCTTCATCATCAATATTAACTGTTGATTCATCTAATTTCCTAATTTTACGATGACATAGTAGTAAAGCTTTTGCTAACTTTTTAATTGTAGTCTTGTCGAAAGTAATATATTAGTTTCAGCATCTTTTAATTTAAATTTCAGAAAATTAAAATTTGCCAAAATGTTAGTGCAGCCAGACAATGATCATATCTCACTGAATTATCACTATTAAGTTCATTCTCAACATCTTTCAAATTACAGTTCAACTGTTTTAATTTATGGTAGAATCCTTTCGCTTTCGGGATTGCTTCAATGAGCCGTGTCTGTATATGTGGTATTGTAATAGAATTAACACACTTATCAAGCAATGTAAACAGTTTAGGTTCTATGGAGCCTGCATCTTCCTCAAGTTTATCATTATCAGGTTTAGCTTCATCAAGATTACCAGAGGTGCCAGCAGAATAACTTGTACTTGGAATACTTTGCAATCTTATTTTGTTCTTTGATGAACTTACATTGGGTGCAATCTCATCTCTAGAAGCAGTAATTTTAATATCTTCCATTTTTGAATAAATCAATGTTATAAATCGTAGATTATTAATTATTTATGTTATTATAGGTTATACCCGCTTCGTTGCACTATGTCACCGCGAAAATCGCAAAGCAAATGGCTGCCTTCTACACGAGAAAACAAATGAGTGAGCTTAAAATAAAGGTTCCTTCAATAATTTTCAAACGTATACAGTTATGGTAACATTTCAATTTTATCTGGTTTTGCAGTTTCCAAATTCGTTTACATTTGCTTATAAAATGTTTATTCTTATATTCATGATTCGCGTAAAAAAGTGAAAATATCTTAGAATATAGAGTACTAACTACTTTATATTCTAAAGACAATATGCGGTTACATTCTGATTGGAATTTTGTATATGCTTAGGCATGTAAGTTTCGATGTTTATTAAATTACACGGCCCTTATCTTCATGTTTTCATTTTAAGTTGTGTGTAAGCAGTTTTCTATCTGGTTATGTTGTTAAGTTTTCAGTGTTGGTCAAGTTGCGTCTGCTTTGGACCCAATAACTTATTTACAGCGGATCGGAGAGAGAAAGTATAAATTACAAACTTTTGCCAATTCATAAACGCCGTTTTTTTCAATGTGCAATAATTAGAAGTTGGAATATGTGCGTTAAAAAAACCAAGATGGCGGCGAAGGAAGAGACTTCAGAAATGCGCAAACTCAAAAGAAGAACTGTGGTTGACACGTGAATAATAATTACTCACTGTACGGGGGATATAAACAAAAAGCGCAACTTTGAGCGATGGTAGGTGGGCGTAGAATCAACCGATTGGGATGATTTTGGTGTCAAACGTTTTGTAACGGAGTCTCCTTTTATTTGGTATCTGTCGGCAGGGATCTTAGATGCACCGGAAAAGAGCTACTCCCAGATGAATCTAGAAGAAAGCCTATGGGCCAAGTTGTGTCAACTTTGGAGGCCAGTCACTCTTTTCCAGTGCATAGGAGAGACAAGGTATGAATTACAAAGTTTAAAAGTGAACTGTTGCCAATTCAAAAATGCCACTTTTTTCGATGTGCAGTAATTAGAACTCAAGATATGTGCGTTTGAAAAAAAAAACCAAGATGGTGGTGAAGGGTGTGACTTCAGGAATGCGCAAACTCAGGGTTAGACTATTCTTCGAAGACCCTTTCGACTGAGCACCAAATGAAAACAATGTTTTATAAATTAGTGGGTCATTTACTATTTGCACTGGGCTATATGTATAAATATTTTATAGTGTAGTCTCACCACTTGCATTAATGTTGACTAAATATGAACATATTTTCTGTTAAATAATTTTTATATTGATTTTGAAATATCTGACAAACTTCATTTTATCAATGTAAACAAAATAACGAAAAATTTGAACGTATGATGCAAACTTTAAAATTTTATTGCGTTTCAACATGTGTCTACACTTTTTGAAGAGTACTACGTGGACTTTCTTCATGGAAATCGCATATCACAAGTAAAAAAGCTTTATAAAATGTGATAAAGTACTTTTTCTGAATATCTCGAAGACTATTAACTTTAGAACAAAAAACGTAGAGACCTTTTTTGAGGATAATTCAATTTTAAATGCTTTCTTAACCAGAGTTTTATACAGGGTAATGAATCAACTCTAAAATGCTATTATATACCTAATACACTTTTTGGGAACTCCCAAAAACGATTAGCTTTAGCATTTCTGAGTATCAAAAATTACCTTACGACAGAGTAGCCTAAGATAGCGTTCCACAAAAAAAAAACACAAACGTACCGGACCTAATTTCTAACACGTGTTTGCAGTTACACCTGCTCTATCTTTAGCTACACACTAGCGGAGAGCAGAATGACGTTGGACACTGGGACATAACAGTAGGGTTGCACTATTCCATTTCTCTTCTCGATCGGTTCGGATCTCTTGTCAAAGTCAATGATTTGCATCATACAAGCAGGCACTTTTATTAAAATAAACTGATATGCAAGTAATGTATGTTGTTTATAGCAGGTGTATAAAATGTTTTAAAACTGAATGGATGACATTAACCACAATATATTTCAACTAAAGAATATCAAACCGTTTAGGTTTGAAAGTAGATACGTATCTAATAATTGTTAGTGTAACACAAACATACAGATATTATTGATACCATATAATTAACGATGAGGAGCGAAAATCAAAAAAACTCATGGTTCCAGCCTAGCTCAGTGTCAAAGCCGATATAAATAAAGTTTAAAGGCGTTACCCATCCTTAGATTTTAATAATAAGCCGATATGACCAAAGAATGGAAAATGTGTCAGAAAAAAAAAAATTCAACTTACTGATGCATTCTGTATTCGTCATAAATTTTTTTACTGCAAACTTTTTTAATTAGCTCAATCTAAACGATTTATTACAAAAATCAGTTCAAACACTCGTTGCAAATACTTAACCAAATTCAAAATAAAAATCACATTTACTTTTGGCCACATTAAGATCTTTAAAAATAAATAACTGGATTGCTTAAATATATAACAGTTTTACTTCAAAGGAAGCCGTTCTATATTTAAACTTCATTTTTTTTAAATACCCAAATGGAAAAGTTTAACAAAACCCCAAACCGGCAAAACTTAACTCAATAAAATCAGAGACACTAATATAGGGTACCTTCATTTTAATTAAATGAACTTACAGTAACAATATACTATGTGAAATTATTTCACATATATAAATTAACCAAAATTCAAGACCGAGCTAGTAGAGTTGTGCTTAGCATTCGGGAGGTAATGGGTTCGATTTCCGTTACCGGCTACCTTGTATGAGTTTTTTTTTCAGGGGGTTTTCCCTATACGCATATAGCGACATAGTCACTGCGTATACGCACACCATGTAGGGGAGGGAGGGGTTATACCAGTCAGGTGGGTAATTCCAGTCACTTAAAATAATTGGTTAAAAATGCCGCTCCTAAGTAAAGATCGTGCCACCATCTAGTATCCAATGTCTTAAACTAGATATTTTGAGAGCGGCCGCGAAATCTGCAGTGTAATTCGATTATCAGCAACGTGAAGTTGATGTGCATTTTGCTTATAATATGCCGAAGAATTTAAAGCGATGTAAATACAAAACTGTATTATTAATTTGTAAATTATTGTATTGTGCTTCTTCGGGAGTATTTAGCCTTATATATTCTGCATTAGCGAATGTCTGAGTTGTGAAGGTTAACTTTGAGGTTAAGTTTTTTTAATAAAATTGTTTCGGTTAATGCCGGTCAAAGCAGGTGAGGAAATAGCGGTCATGACCGGTATTACCCCACACGTATTTATATGTTTAGATGACCGGTATTAGCCCAAACGTATGTATATGTTAAGATTATCGGTATTAGCCCTGACGTATGTATATGTTAAGATGACTGGTATTATTATTATTGTTATATGTTAAGACTTGAATACAATAATAATAGTAAGTATATTGATTGTATTAATGATTACAATAATACCTAATATATATATACCTAACTATTGAAGATATATTTATTTCAGATGCCTAGAAAATACAACAAAATAGGAAAAAAGGCCCAGTGGAGTGCCGAACAGCTTGAAAATGCTATACAATTTATGGAAGAGGGGCACTCAATACGGGAGGCCAGCAAAAAATACGATATACCATTTAGCACTCTGCAGGAAAGAAAATCAAAAAATTAAAAATCTGCACCACAGATGGGTAGACCAACTACCTTATCCGTGGAAGAAGAAGCCGCTCTAGCAGATCGCATAAAATATATGGCAGATTTATATTATGGCGTAACTCCCAAGGAAGTTAGGCGAATCGCTTATGAATATGCAACGACTAATAATATAAAGCATGGTTTTCCACACACTTCAAAAGTGGCAGAAAAAGACTGGTTTTATGCTTTTTTAAGAAGAAATTCCACCCTCAGTATTCGGAAACCGGAGGCAACCAGCCTAGATCGAATAACCAGTTTTAACCGAGCGGAAGTCGGAATGTTTTACTCGAATTTAGAATCAGTCATGTCCAAACACAACTTTCCGCCTAATCAAATTTATAATGTTGATGAAACAGGCATATCGACTGTTCAAGATCCTGGTACAATTGTTGCGACAAAAGGCAAAAAGCGCGTTGGCTGTGTAACAAGTTGGGAGAGGGGAAAAACAGTGACTGTAATTTGCTGTATGAAATATTTATTTTCCCTAGGAAGAGGATGTCACCTCTGCAACAATTAGAAGCACAGGCGAAAAAAAGCAGCGAAAGTAAAAGCAACAAATGTTAAGAAACCAATGTTGGTGAAAAAAAAGAAAAAGGGTTTTAAGAAAAATTTGAAAAAATTATTACAGAGTGACTCTGAAGAAGACGATATAGACGTAGAAAACATATGCCAAGATGATGAGTTGGACGAAATTGAAAACGATAACCAAGACGAACACATCAAGTGTTTTATTTGTGAAGATTTTGGAAAAGATGATGAAATGTGGTACCGTTGTGTAATATGGGTTCACGAGTTGTGTAGTGGGTGGGATACGCCCGAGAACTACAAATGTGACATTTGTATAAAAAAATAACATTTTCTGGTTTTTACCTTCATTATAAGAGTGTAGAAGTTTTGTTTTTATTTTATATTGGCAGTAAATTGAGTAATATATTAATTCTGTCGTGTAGGTTGAGTCTATCTTATTATTTTTTCAAAAATAAAATATATATGAAATACACCCATTTAAAAAGCACTAAAAATGCACTAACTGGAATTACCCACCGAGTGGGTGAATACCGGTCAACGCCTACTTGATAGTAATTGCGTTATATATTTTTCGCAGTTTATACTTTCTATTTAAATTTTATTCCACAGCTTAGTCTTTAGTTAAGAGTATAGAGTGTGATAGTTTAAATTAACAGTCATAATATTCTTTGTCGTTTATACACGATTTCGCTTAGGTGACCGCTATTCCCCCACACGCCCCTACGTCTATTTAGGCAAATGCTGGAGTAGTATCTTCTCTCTCAGAACCCTAAATCCGTTCCTTCCAATCCTTCTCTGACCGCACCTATCCTTAATCCTACCATGCATACATACTTAATGTATGGGGATCCATGATTGTGGCTGAAGGAGCTTGGAAAGCTCAAGCAACCCGCCCTCCTCCTTAGCGAGGGAACGAAACACGTGGCCCTTTTTTTGTTCCAAAATTCACTTCCTTGGTCCACAATTTTTAACTGACGGTTCGTATATAAAGTAACACTATATACGTGATTTGGGCCAGTATTTACCGAATTTTGTTGGAAAGGCCACAAACGATGGACAAGATCTAAATTTTATAGTTTTTCAGCGAGGTTTATTATTTGTGACCTATGATGTCCAAAACATTTGCGTAGACACCAATTTCATTTCATGAAGGCCAAACTTATTGTCTCAATGAACAAGAAAAATTGTTTTGGTTTTGTGATGTTGATCATCACTAGAATCACAGAATATCCAAAAAATATTTATACACCCATTTCGTTGGGAAAATTAAAGGTTAAAAAGTCACCACTTGCAAGCAAAAATGACCTATATACCTACGTTCTTACTGGACCAGTTATAAATAAAGAATCAACCAACTAATACAAAGAAATGAAAGAATGACAATCAGAAAAATGTATGCGATCCCTCTAGATACTTGACGATGTTGTTCCACTTCTCATTCTACTACCAGACGAATTACAAGAAAATATATATATATATATATATATATATATATATATATATATATATATATATATGTATGTATATATATATATATATATATATATATATATATATATATATATATAGGTACCATTACTATTAATTGAGCGATATTACAAAGTACTTCAATCCGATCGTTGGAAAGGAGTAAAGCTTCGTCATGCAATAAACGAATAATTACAGTTAAATTAAAACGTTTTGTTCCCGGTTAAAGTTAATGTTCCAAGTAATGGAGCTGTAAATATATATTAAATAAAAACTTATTATTATTATTGCATATTATTATGCTAAGGGAAAAACCATCTCGGGAGCGGGAACTGCAACATCAAAATTAGTAGTGAGCAAATGTTTGGTGTAATATCCAGAACACGGCTATGGAATACTTGGGACCATTTTCTAAACGAAAGTGTTGTTTAAGTAAAATTTTTGGACATCACTAGTAAAAAGTGTTGTAAAACCATAGAACTTTGTTCTTGCACATAGAGGTCAGGATTGGCTGCTTCCCAAACAAAAATGGGGTCTAAGTAAAGTTTTTAAATCGCTGTCTCTAATAAATTACTGACATCCTAAAACTATAACATTTTGTTGTTGTTTACCGAAGCACTGTGTTTGGATGTGTTCCAAAGGCAATTGGTGTAGGTACGTAAAAATTTTGGTAATCGCTAGCCCCAAATAATGAGTAACACAGTAAAACCATAAAATTGTTTTTCCCATCTAGGAAAAGTGTCTTACCGGTTCCTCAGTGAAATTGGACATAATGTGTGTTTTTGGATATATTAAGTCTCAAATGATAATCAACATGATAGCCATTAAATTAAGTATCTACTTGTTCATCGAGGAAATTTGTTTGAACTTTTTCCCAAGGAAATTGGTGTATAGAGTTTTGGGCGGTTTTGCTTCAAATGGTGACTAACAACACCAACTATAAACCCAATTAGGAACATGTATATAAATATGGTTGTTCAAATAGATATTTTTTTAAATAATATAACATTTACTTAATATAGAAAGATGATATAAATTGGATGGTAGAAAGCATTCCATTAGCTTTTGCCATGTGTACATGTAATATCATGTATTATGGCATGAGCTTACTGCACATCTACTTCGATGTTCATTAATTACTTTAAAATCTCAATTGAGTTTATCGAATCATTAGGATAGTATGAAACATTTTAATTTCTTATGTTATTCCATTAAATCATTAATCTTGCTCAATAAAAACGAGAGCTTTGCAGTTATAACTCGAATTAATCGCCAAATCACTAGCTGGGCATACTATGCATTTTTGTTTTGTTTATTAGGAATTAAGATTATTTCATAATCACTACAAACCTTATTTTTAAGATTAATAAATACCTTTAGTATCTCACTTAAAACAAGAAATAAATTGGACCCCAACCACATATATCAAATTTATTTATACCATTATTTCAAATTTTATGAACATATAACATTTAAATTAAACTTAGACTATAAATAGCTAATCATGTTCATCAATATTGGGATCAGTATTACCATCAACTTCCTGCAATTTCAAGTACTTCTCAGAAAGTGTGCCCAATTCTTCGCAACATAATTGATGCTGTTCTTGAAGTTGTGTATCCATTTTTTCTTCTTTCAACGTAGGATTTTCCACCTTAACGCAACCACTGTTTAAAAGGTACAAATCAACTTGTCCCAGTTGTTTTAAAGGCTGTCCCCAACTTTTGAAACAACATTGAATTTTTGATACTATTTCTGATTCTTTAAAATTTAAATTTTTTGTTCGTGAAGATCTCAGTTTAAATTCAGGATGTCTTGTTTTATTAAAGTTTAATCTTGCATACAAGGGTCGATTACAGTTAGGGTTTTTACTATGAATTTTGCGAATTTTCTTAAACATTTTGGTGGCAAGTCTTTCCATTTTTGATGACAGTAGGTACTGTGAATTTCCTTCATCATCAATATTAACTGTTGATTCATCTAATTTCCTAATTTTGCGATGAAATAGTAGTAAAGCTTTTGTTAACTTTTTTAATTGTAGTCTTGTCGAAAGTAGCATATTAGTTTCAGCATCTTTTAATTTAAATTTCAGTAAATTAAAAACTTGCCAAAATGTTAGTGCAGCCAGACAATGATCATATTTCACTGAATTATCTCTATTAAGTGCATTCTCAACATCTTTTAAATTACAGTTCAACTGTTTTAATTTATAGTAGAATCCTTTCGCTTTCGGGATTGCTTCAATGAGCCGTGTCTGTATATGTGGTATTGTAATAGAATTAACACACTTATCAAGCAATGTAAACAGTTTTGGTTCTATGGTGCCTGCATCTTCCTCAAGTTTATCACTATCAGGTTTAGCTTCATCAAGATTACCAGAGGTGCGAGCAGAACTTGGAATACTTTGCAATCTTATTTTGTTCTTTGATGAACTTACATTGGGTGCAATCTCATCTCTAGAAGCAGTAATTTTAATATCTTCCATTTTTGAATAAATCAATGTTATAAATCGTAGATTATTAATTATTTATGTTATTATAGGTTATACCCGCTTCGTTGCACTATGTCACCGCGAAAATCGCAAAGCAAATGGCTGCCTTCTACACGAAAAAACAAATGAGTGAGCATAAAATAAAGGTCCCATCAATTATTTTCAAGCGTATACAGTTATGGTAACATTTCAATTTTATCTTGTTTTGCAGTTTCCAAATTCGTCTATATTTGCTTATAAAATGTTTATTCTTATATTCATGATTAGCGTAACAAAGTGAAAATATCTTAGAATATAGAGTACTACTACTATATATTCTAAGGACCATATACGGTTACATTCTGATTGGAATTTTGTGTATGCTTAGGCATGTAAGTTTCGATGTTTATTAAATTACACGGCCCTTATCTTCATGTTTTCATTCTAAGTTGTGTGTAAGCAGTTTTCTATCTGATTATGTTGTTAAGTTTTCAGTGTTGGTCAAGTTGCGTCTGCTTTGGAGCCAATAACTTATTTACAGCGCATCGGAGAGAGAAAGTATAAATTACAAACTTTTGCCAATTCATAAACGCCGTTTTTTTCAATGTGCAATAATTAGAAGTTGGAATATGTGAGTTAAAAAAACCAAGATGGCGGCGATGGAAGAGACTTCAGAAATGCGCAAACTCAGGGTTAGGCTCTTCATCAAAGACACTTTCGAACGAGCATCAAAAGAAGAACTGTGGTTGACACGTGTATAACAATTACTCACTGTACGGGGGATATAAACAAAAAGCGCAACATTGAGCGATGGTAGGTCGGCGTAGAATCAACCGATTGGGATGATTTTGGTGTCAAACGTTTTGTAACAGTCTACTTTTATTTGGTATCTGTCGGTAGGGGTCTTAGATGCACCGGAAAAGAGCTACTCTCAGATGAATCTAAAAGAAAGCCTATGGGCCAAGTTGTGTCAACTTGGGAGGCCAGTCACTTTTTTCCAGTGCATAGGAGAGACAAGGTATGAATTACAAAGTTTAAAAGTGAACTGTTGCCAATTCAAAAATGCCACTTTTTCGATTTGCAATAATTAGAACTCAAGATATGTGCGTTTGAAGAAAAAACCAAGATGGTGGTAAAGGGTGTGACTTCAGGAATGCGTAAACTCAGGGTTAGACTATTCTTCGAAGACCCTTTCGAGTGAGCACCAAATCAAAACAATGTATTATAAATTAGTGGGTCATTTACTATTTGCACTGGGCTACACGTATAAATATTTTATAGTGTAGATCTTGTTTCACCACTTGCATTAATGTTGACTGAAAATATTTTCTCTTAAATAATGTTTATATTGATTTTGAAATATCTCACAAACTTCATTTTATCAATATAAACAAAATAACGAAAAATTTGAACGTAGGTTGCAAACTTTAAAATTGTGCTTAAACATGTGTCTACACTTTTTGAAGAGTGCTACGTGGACTTTCTTTATGGGAATCGCATATCACAAATAAAGGTGCTTTATAAAATGTGATAAATTACTTTTGCTGAATATCTCGAAGACTATTAACTTTAGAACAAAAAATGTAGAGACGTTTTTCGAGGATGCTGTTATATACAGCCCTAATATACTTTTTGGGAATATCCAAAAACGATTAAGTTTAGCATTTCTGAATATCAAAAATTTAACCGGAGAAACGTACCACGATTTTTTATCCAATCAACTTTATGAACTTTTTGAAGACATTACTTTAGCGAGAAGGCGTGCCCTATGGTACATGCATGGTGGGGCCCCTCCCCATTTTAGTCGACAGTGTCGTATATGGCTATCCGAAAATTTTCCAAATCAATGGATGGGCCGAGGCAATGAGGCTCCTTTAATTTGGCACCCTAGGTCACCAGATCTCAATCCTATGGATTTCAATGTTTGGGGACAAGTGAAAAACAAAGTATATGCTCAGTTGATTGAAACTGTTGAGGAACTGCGCCAGCAAATTGAAGACGCTTTCAATGAAATAGTACAAGAGCAAAGACTAAATCGCGTAGTATTTTCACTTATGAGAAGTCTGCAACAGTGTATACAGGAAAATGGAGGACACTTTGAGAATTGAAATGATATCATTATCGGTAATTTATTCATATTTTCTGTTAAATCTGTTTATAATCATTTATTTCAATAATATTCTACTGACTTCTCCGAATTGTAATAATACCAATAATTGAGAATTGAAATGTGAAATTGAGTTTTATTCGGAAATGGTTACAGATAGCGAGCTCAATAAGCTATACCTTGTTTATGCAATATTGATCGCGGAATCCAATCGTGCCTTTGAAAAGTTGATACTTTTAGTTAGAAAAGAGTTACGTAATTTTTAACCACAAAAATATGCGGCAACTAGCGCCATCTGCACGATACATTGAAATTAAATAAATCACGTTGTTCGAAATAAAAATTATAGGCAATGCTACAAATTTGAAAGCTATTTATTGAAAACTAACGGAAATATTAAATAAATTAACTGATCAAATTGAAAACTAAACACCCTGTATCTCCGTAATGGTGCGTTTTACGACCCAAGTTGATAGGAACTTTTTTGTTTGCATTGCTATCCTGCATCAGCTCCCTAATTTTGACCACCTATTTTAGAATCACCATGTATATATATGTATATATATATATATATATATATATATATATATATATATTATATATATATATATATATATATATATATATATATATATATATATATATATATATATATATATATATATATATATATATATATATATATATATATACATATATAGGTAGGTACCACCACTATCAATTGAGTTATATTACGAAGTGCTTCAAACCGATAGTTGGAAAGGAGTAAAGCTTCGTCATACAATACACGAATAATTACAGTTAAATTAAAACGTTTTAGACCTCTTGTTCCCGGTTAAAGTTAATTTTCTAAGTAATGGAGCTGTAAATATATTAATTAAAAACTTTTTGTTATTAGGTATTACGTATTATTATGCTACGGAAAAATCATCTCGGGAGCGGAAACTGCAACATCAAAATTGGTGGTGAGCAAATGTTTGGCGTGATATCTAGAACAGTCTATGGAATACTTGCGACCATTTTCTAAACGAAAGTGTTGTTTAAGTAAAATTTTTGGACATCAGTAGTAACAAGTGTAAAGAACTTTGTTCTTGCACATGGAGGTCAGGATTGGCTGCTTTCCAAACAAAAATGATGTCTAAGTTAAGATTTTCGAAATTGTTGCCTCTAAAAAATTGCTAACACCCTAAAACATTTTATTGTTGTTTATTGAGGCACTGTGTTTGGATGGATTCCAAAGGCAATTGGTAATCGCTAGCCCCATATGCTGATTAACACAGTAAAACCATAAAATTTTTCCCCATTTAAGAAATGTGTCTTACCGGTTCCTCGGTGAAATAGGCACATAAATTGTGTTTTTGGAAATATTAGGTTTCAAATGGTAATCAACATGATATCCTTTGAATTTAGTACCTGCTTGTTTACCGAGAAAATTCGTTTGAACTTTTACCCAACGAAATAGGTGTAAAAATAGGGTTTTGGGCGGTTTCGCTTTCAAATGGTGACTAACACCGCCAACAACAAAATTTAATTTTTGGGAATCTGGGTAATACGTTTGGTCGTTTTCCCAACGAAATAGGTGCATAAATAAATTTTTTAACAACGAAATTATTTCTTATCCATTAAGGCAATACGTTTGGTCATTATGCCAAGAAAATGTTGGATATCATTGGTCACAAATGTTAAACCTCACTGAAAACCCACAACATTTATTTGTTAAGTGCCCATGGTTGGGCGATTTTTCCAACAAAATTTGGTAAATGCAGTTTTTGGAAATCTTTATCCCCGGAGGATTTATAACCCCAAACTAAAGTAATATTTATTTATTGCCCATTGAAGCAACCCGTTTGTGCGTTTCTCGAACGAAATGGGTGTATAAATAAAGTTGTTGGGCATTTTTGGTTTTGCGTTTGGCTATTATCTAAGTAAATATTTGGACTTCATTTGTCACAAATGATAAACCTCACTGAAAGATCATAAAATTTTGCCTATCGAGGCAATAGGTTTGGTGTTTTTTTAACAAAATTGATTAATACACATTTTTGAATCTTTGATCCCAACACTGAAAAGCAATAAAATTTATTCCCTGACCATATGATCTTGGTGTAAGCAAAGATTTCAAAAATCATGCAGATAACGCTTAGTCTCAAATGGTGACTAACACCGCAAAACCTTAATATTTAGTTCTTGACATCTGCGGCCCCAAACGGTTTACGACATCGAAATATAATAAAATTTATTTCATATTCATCAAGGTAATGAGTGTAGTCGTTTGTCGACTAAAATGGGATATGAACAAATGTTTTCAGCATTTGACCTCTATGAAAGTGATTTGTCCCATCACGGTAATGTGTTAGGGCATATTCCCAAACAAACTGGTGTCTAAATAAAGAACCACATAACCATTCAATTTAGTTGTGTCCATACGTTTAACCATATTCCTCAATAATACAGGTGTATAAGTAAATCTTTTGGAAATAAAATGGTCTTTTCCCATTTGTGGCAATTCTTTTGCCTATTTTCCAAACAAACTTAGTGTATAAATAAATATTTTTGGTATCAAGGTATATGTGCTGTCAAATGGTGACCAATACTGCAGAACCTTAAAATAGAGTTTTGTCCATCAAGGCAATGCAATGTCTAAGTGTCTAACTGACTCTGTAAAACAATATACAATTTTGGCCCTTTTCCTAATGTAATTGATATATAAATATGGTTGTTCAAGTAGATATTTTTTTCTTAAATATAACATTTCCTTAATATAATATAGAAAGATGATTTAAATTAGATGGTAGAAAGCATTCCATTAGCTTTTGCCATGTGTACATGTAATATCATGTATTACGATGTGGGCTTACTGCACACCTACTTCGATGTACATTAATTACTTTAAAATCTCAATTGAGTTTATCGAATTATTAGGATAGTATGAAACGTTTTAACTTCTCATGTTATTTGATTAAATTATTAATCTAGCTCAACAAAAACTAGAGCTTTGCAGTTATAAATAGAATTAAATTAATCGAAAATAAATCACTAGCTGGGCATACTATGCATTTTTTTTTGTTTATTAGGAATTAAGATTATTTCATAATCACTACAAACCCTATTTGTAAGATTAATAAATACCTTTAGTATCTCACTAACTTAAAACAAGAAATAAATTGGACCCCAACCACTTTTATATCAAATTTATTTATACCATTATTTCAAATTTTATAAACATATAACATTTAAATTAAACTTAGACTATAAATAGCTAATCATGTTCATCAGTATTGGGATCAGTATTACCATCAACTTCCTGCAATTTCAAGTATTTCTCAGAAAGTGTGCCCAATTCTTCGCAACATAATTGATGCTATTCTTGAAGTTGTGTATCCATTTTTTCTTCTTTCAACGTAGGATTTTCCACCTTAACGCGACCACTGTTTAAAAGGTACAAATCACGTTGTCCCAGTTGTTTTAAAGGCTCTCCCCAACTTTTGAAACAACATTGAATTTTTGATACTATTTCTGATTCTTTAATATTTAAATTTTTTGTTCGTGAAGATCTCAGTTTAAATTCAGGATGTCTTGTTTTATTAAAGTTTAATCTTGCATACAAGGGTCGATTACAGTTAGGGTTTTTACTATGAATTTTGCAAATTTTGTTATGCATTTTGATGGCAAGTCTTTCCATTTTTGATGACAGTAGGGACTGTGAATTTCCTTCATCATCAATATTAACTGTTGATTCATCTAATTTCCTAATTTTGCGATGACATAGTAGTAAAGCTTTTGCTAACTTTTTTAATTGTAGTCTTGTCGAAAGTAACATATTAGTTTCAGCATCTTTTAATTTAAATTTCAGAAAATTAAAAATTTGCCAAAATGTTAGTGCAGCCAGACAATGATCATATCTCACTGAATTATCACTATTAAGTTCATTCTCAACATCTTTCAAATTACAGTTCAACTGTTTTAATTTATGGTAGAATCCTTTCGCTTTCGGGATTGCTTCAATGAGCCGTGTCTGTATATGTGGTATTGTAATAGAATTAACACACTTATCAAGCAATGTAAACAGTTTAGGTTCTATGGAGCCTGCATTTTCCTCAAGTTTATCATTATCAGGTTTAGCTTCATCAAGATTACCAGAGGTGCCAGCAGAATAACTTGTACTTGGAATACTTTGCAATCTTATTTTGTTCTTTGATGAACTTACATTAGGTGCAATCTCATCTCTAGAAGCAGTAATTTTAATATCTTCCATTTTTGAATAAATCAATGTTATAAATCGTAGATTATTAATTATTTATGTTATTGTAGGTTATACCCGCTTCGTTGCACTATGTCACCGCGAAAATCGCAAAGCAAATGGCTGCCTTCTACACGAGAAAACAAATGAGTGAGCATAAAATAAAGGTTCCTTCAATAATTTTCAAACGTATACAGTTATGGTAACATTTCAATTTTATCTTGTTTTGCAGTTTCCAAATTCGTCTATATTTGCTTATAAAATGTTTATTCTTATACTCATGATTACCGTAACAAAGTGAAAATATCTTAGAATATAGAGTACTACTACTCTATATTCTAAGGACCATATGCGGTTACATTCTGATTGGAATTTTGTATATGCTTAGGCATGTAAGTTTCGATGTTTATTAAATTACACGGCCCTTATCTTCATGTTTTCATTCTAAGTTGTGTGTAAGCAGTTTTCTATCTGATTATGTTGTTAAGTTTTCAGTGTTGGTCAAGTTGCGTCTGCTTTGGAGCCAATAACTTATTTACAGCGGATCGGAGAGAGAAAGTATAAATTACAAACTTTTGCCAATTCATAAACGCCGTTTTTTTCAATGTGCAATAATTAGAAGTTGGAATATGTGCTTTAAAAAACCAAGATGGCGGCGAAGGAAGATACTTCAGAAATGCACAAACTCAGGGTTAGGCTCTTCATCAAAGACACTTTCGAACGAGCATCAAAAGAAGAACTGTGGTTGACACGTGTATAACAATTACTCACTGTACGGGGGATATAAACAAAAAGCGCAACATTGAGCGATGGTAGGTCGGCGTAGAATCAACCGATTGGGATGATTTTGGTGTCAAACGTTTTGTAACAGAGTCTACTTTTATTTGGTATCTGTCGGTAGGGGTCTTAGATGCACCGGAAAAGAGCTACTCCCAGATGAATCTAGAAGAAAGCCTATGGGCCAAGTTGTGTCAACTTTGGAGGCCAGTCACTCTTTTCCAGTGCATAGGAGAGACAAGGTATGAATTACAAAGTTTAAAAGTGAACTGTTGCCAATTCAAAAATGCCACTTTTTTCGATGTGCAATAATTAGAACTCAAGATATGTGCGTTTGAAAAAAAAACCAAGATGGGGGTGAAGGGTGTGACTTCAGGAATGCGCAAACTCAGGGTTAGACTATTCTTCGAAGACCCTTTCGAGTGAGCACCAAATGAAAACAATATATTATAAATTAGTGGGGCATTTACTATTTGCACTGGGCTATATGTATAAATATTTTATAGTGTAGTCTCACCACTTGCATTAATGTTGACTAAATATGAACATATTTTCTGTTAAATAATTTTTATATTGATTTTGAAATATCTGACAAACTTCATTTTATCAATGTAAACAAAATAACGAAAAATTTGAACGTAGGATGCAAACTTTAAAATTTTATTGCGTTTCAACATGTGTACACTTTTTGAAGAGTACTACGTGGACTTTCTTCATGGAAATCGCATATCACAAGTAAAAAAGCTTTATAAAATGTGATAAAGTACTTTTTCTGAATATCTCGAAGACTATTAACTTTAGAACAAAAAAACGTAGAGACCTTTTTTGAGGATAATTCAATTTTAAATGCTTTCTTAACCAGAGTTTTATACAAGGTAATGAATCAACTCTAAAATGCTATCATATACCTAATACACTTTTTGGGAATACCCAAAAATGATTAGCTTTAGCATTTCTGAGTATCAAAAATTACCTTACGACAGAGTAGCCTAAGATAGCGTTCCACAAAAAAAAAACACAAACGTACCGGACCTAATTGCTAACACGTGTTTGCAGTTACACCTGCTCTATCTTTAGCCACACGCTAGCGGAGAACAGAATGACGTTGGACACTGGGACATAACAGTAGGGTTGCACTATTGCATTTCTCTTTTCGATCGGTTCGGAACTCTTGTCAAAGTCAATGATTTGCATCATACAAGCAGGCACTTTTATTAAAATAAACTGACATGCAAGTAATGTATGTTGTTTATAGCAGGTGTATAAAATGTTTTAAAACTGAATGGATGACATTAACCACAATATATTTCAACTAAAGAATATCGAACCGTTTAGGTTTGAAAGTAGATACGTATCTAATAATTGTTAGTGTAATACAAACATACATATATTATTGATACCATATAATTAACGATGAGGAGCGGAAAACAAAGAAACTCATGGTTCCAGCCTAGCTCAGTGTCAAAGCCGATATAAATAAAGTTTAAAGGCGTTACCCATCCTTACATTTTAATAATAAGCCGATATGGCCAAAGAATGGAAAATGTGCCAGAAAAAAAAAATTCAACTTACTCATGCATTTCTGTATTCGTCATAAATTTTTTTACTGCAAACTTTTTTAAATTAGCTCAATCTAAACGATTTATTACAAAAATCAGTTCAAACACTCGTTGCAAATACTTAACCTAATTCAAAATAAAAATCACATTTACTTTTGGGCACATTAAGATCTTTAAAAATAAATAACAGGATTGCTTAAAAATATAACAGTTTTACTTCAAAGGAAGCCGTTTTCTATTTAAACTTCATTTTTTTTAAATACCCAAATGGAAAAGTTTAACAAAACCCCAAACTGGCAAAACTTAACTCAATAAAATCAGAGACACTAATATAGGGTACCTTCATTTTAATTAAATGAACTTACAGTAACAATATACTATATGTAATTATTTCACGTAAATCTATAAATTAACCAACATTCACGACCGAGCTAGTAGAGTTGTGCTTAGCATTCAGGAGGTAATGGGTTCGATTCCCGTCACCGGCTACCTTGTATGAGTTTTTTTTCAGGGGGTTTTCCTCATACACATATAGCGACATAGTCACTGCGTATACGCACACCATGTACGTCTATTTAGGCAAATGCTGGGGTAGTATCTTCCCTCTCAGAATCCTAAATCCGTTCCTTCCGATCGTTTCCTGACCGCAGCTATCCTTAATCCTACCATGCATACATACTTAATGTATGGGGATCTAGCTTGGAAAGCTCAAGCAACCCGCCCTCCTCCTTAGCGAGTGAACGAAACGCGTGGCCCTATCCATTTTTTTTTCCAAAATTCACTTCCTTGGCCCACAATTTTTAACTGACGGTTCGTATATAAGGTAACACTATATACGTGATTTGGGCCAGTATTTACCGAATTTTGTTGGAAAGGCCACAAACGATGGGCAATATCTAAATTTTATAGTTTTTCAGCGAGGTTTATTATTTGTGACCTATGATGTCCAAAACATTTGCGTAGACACCAATTTCATTAACATGAAGGCTAAACTTATTGTCTCAATGAACAAGAATAAATTGTTTTGGTTCTGTGATGTTGATCATCACTAGAATCACAGAATATCAAAAAAATTATTTATACACCCATTTCTTTGGGAAAATTAAAGGTTAAAAAATCACAACTTGAAAGCAAAAATGCCCTACGTTCTTACTGAAACAGTTATAAATAAATAATCAACCAACGAATACAAAGAAATGAAAGAATGATATTCAGAACAATGTATGCGATGCCTCTAGATACTTGACTATGTTGTTCCACTTCTCGTTCAACTACCAGACGAATTACAAGAAAATATATATAGGTACCATTACTATCAATTGAGCGATATTACAAAGTGCTTCAATCCGATCGTTGGAAAGGAGTAAAGTTTCGTCATGCAATAAACGAATAATTACAGTTAAATTAAAACGTTTTGTTCCCGGTTAAAGTTAATTTTCCAAGTAATGGAGCTGTATACATTAATTGAAAACTTATTATTATTATTGCATATTATTATGCTAAGGGAAAAACCATCTCGGGAGCGGGAATTGTAACATCAAAATTAGTAGTGAGCAAGTGTTTGGTGTGATATCCAGAACATGCCTATGGAATACTTGCGACCATTTTCTACACGAAAGTGTTGTTTAAGTAAAATTTTTGGACATCACTAGTAAAAAGTGTTGTAAAACCATAGAACTTTGTTCTTGTAGAGGTCAGGATTGGCTGCTTTCCAAACAAAAATGGGGGATGGGGTCTAAGTAAAGTTTTGAAATCGCTGTCTCTAATAAATTACTGACATCCTAAAACTATAACATTTTGTTGTTGTTTACCGAGGCACTGTGTTTGGATGTGTTCCAAAGGCAATTGGTGTAGGTACGTAAACATTTTGGTAATCGCTAGCCCCAAATAATGATTAACACAGTAAAACCATAAAATTGTTTTTCCCATCTAGGAAAAATGTTTTACCGGTTCCTCAGTGAAATTGGACATAAAGTGTGTTTTTGGATATATTAAGTCTCAAATGATAATCAACATGATAGCCATTAAATTAAGTATCTACTTGTTCATCGAGGAAATTTGTTTGAACTTTTTCCCAAGGAAATTGGTGTATAGAGTTTTGGGCGGTTTTGCTTCAAATGGTGACTAACAACAACTATAAACCCAATTAGGAATATGTATATAAATATGGTTGTTCAAATAGATATTTTTTTAAATAATATAATATTTCCTTAATATAGAAAGATGATATAAATTGGATGGTAGAACGCAATCCATTAGCTTTTGCGACTTGTACATGTAATATCATGTATTATGGCATGAGCTTACTGCACATCTACTTCGATGTTCATTAATTACTTTAAAATCTCAATTGAGTTTATCAAATCATTAGGATAGTATGAAACATTTTAATTTCTTATGTTATTCCATTAAATCATTAATCTTACTCAATCAAAACGAGAGCTTTGCAGTTATAACTCGAATTAATCGACAATAAATCACTAGCTGGGCATACAATGCATTTTTTTTTGTTTATTAGGAATTAAGATTATTTCATAATCACTACAAACCCTATTTGTAAGATTAATTAATTAATTAACCTTTAGTATCTCACTAACTTAAAATAAGAAATAAATTGGACCCCAACCACTTTATATATGAAATTTATTTATACCATTATTTCAAATTTTATAAACATATAACATTTAAATTAAACTTAGACTATAAATAGCTATTCATGTTCATCAGTATTGGGATCAGTATTATACCATCAACTTCCTGCAATTTCAAGTACTTCTCAGAAAGTGTGCCCAATTCTTCACAACATAATTGATGCTGTTCTTGAAGTTGTGTATCCATTTTTTCTTCTTCCAACATAGGATTTTCCACCTTAACGTGACCACTGTTTAAAAGATACAAATCAACTTGTCCCAGTTGTTTTAAAGGCTCTCCCCAACTTTTGAAACAACATTGAATTTTTGATACTAATTCTGATTCTTCAATATTTAAATTTTTTGTTCGTGAAGATCTCAGTTTAAATTTAGGATGTCTTGTTTTATTAAAGTTTAATCTTGCATACAAGGGTCGATTACACTTAGGGTTTTTAGTATGAATTTTGCGAATTTTCTTATACATTTTGGTGGCAAGTCTTTCCATTTTTGAAGACAGTAGGTACTGTGAATTTCCTTCATCATCAATATTAACTGTTGATTCATCTAATTTCCTAATTTTGCGATGAAATACTAGTAAAGCTTTTGTTAACTTTTTTAATTGTAGTCTTGTCGAAAGTAACATATTAGCTTCAGCATCTTTTAATTTAAATTTCAGAAAATTAAAAATTTCCCAAAATGTTAGTGCAGCCAGACAATGATCATATCTCACTGAATTATCTCTCTTAAGTACATTCTCAACATCTTTCAAATTACAGTTCAACTGTTGTAATTTATGGTAGAATCCTTTCGCTTTCGGGATTGCTTCAATGAGCCTTGTCTGTATATATGGTATGGTAATGGAATTAACACACTTATCAAGTAATGTAAACAGTTTTTGTTCTATGGTACCTGCATCTTCCATAAGTTTATCATTACCAGCTTTAGCTTCATCAATATTACCAGAGGTGCCTGCACAACTTGTACTTGGAATACTTTGCAATCTTATCTTGTTCTTTGATGAACTTACATTAGGTGCAATCTCATCTCTAGAAGCAGTCATTTTAATATCTTCCATTTTTGAATAAATCAATGTTATAAATCTTAGATTATTAATTATTGATGTTATTATAGGTTATACCCGCTTCGTTGCACTATGTCACCGCGAAAATCGCAAAGCAAATGGCTGCCTTCTATATGAAAAAACAAATGAGTGAGCATAAAATAAAGGTTCCTTCAATTATTTTCAAACGTATTCAGTTATGGTAACATTTCAATTTTATCTTGTTTTGCAGTTTGCAAATTCGTCTCGACTTGTTTATAAAATGTTTATTCTTAGATTCATGATTCGCGTAAAAGTGTGACAATATCTTAGAACATAAGAGTAGTACTACTTTATATTCTAGGGGCAATATGCGGTTACATTTTGATTCGAATTTTGTATACGCTTAGGCTTGCATGTTTGAATGATTATTAAATTACACGGCCCTTATCTACATGTTTTTGTTCTAAGTTGAGTGTAAGCAATTTTTTATCCGGTTATGTTGTTAAGTTTTCATTGTTACCTAGGCTCAAGGCATGTGTTACTTTATTTACGAGTTGGCAGTTAAAAATTGTCGGCCAGGGATGTACATTTTGATTATTTTGCAGATTTAGGTACATGCGATAGTTAAAGATTTGGTTAAAGTAAATATTTAGGTAAGACTTTGGTATTTATATAACCAATCTATTATTGTTTTTTGATAGTAAATGAGGCCAGAAGTAAATGTCATTTTATTTGGTGGTTAAACATTTATGACGAAAGTTTGAAGTGATTTAGTTGTAAATTTTAGAAATTGAGCTAATCTAAGACAAGATTACATTAACAAGTTTTATAAGAAATAAAAGAATAAGAAATGTATGAGAAAGTTGAGTATTTATTTATAAAGATGGGTAACGCCTTTAGACTATATTGTATAAATATTTTATAGTGTAGATCTTGTCTCACCACTTGCATTAAGTTGACTAAATATGAACATTTTTTCTGTTAAATAATTTTTATATTGAATTGGAACAATATCACAACTTCATTTTATCAATATAAACTAAATAACTAAAAATTTGAACATAGAATGCAAACTTTAAATGTATCAAAAATTGTATTACGTTTAAACATGTGTATACTTCTTGCTATAGCGTTGATAGTTTTTTAGATATTAACAAAGAAGTGCTACGTGGACTATCTTCAGGGGAATCGCATTTCACAAGTAAAGGTGCTTTATAAAATGCGATAATGTACTTTTTGTGAATATCTCGAAGACTATTAACTTTAGAACAAAAATGTAGAAACCTTTTTTGAGCATAATTCAATTGTAAATGCTTTCTTAACCAGAGTTTTATATAGGGTAATGAATCAACTCTAAAATGCTATTATATACAACCCTAATACACTTTTTGGGAATACCGAAAAACGATTAACTTTATCATTTCTGAATATCAAAAATAACCTTACGACAGAGTAGTCCTAAGGTAGCGTTCGACAGCAATGTTGTTATACCACTTCCTTATCTGATTGAGGCAAATTAAAGTCAAAACAAAAAAAAACTAATTGTTACCATTTGGTAACGCTAGGCGCTTAAGGAATCATGATTTCGTTAAATGGAAACAAGTAGTTATCGAAAAAAAAACATTTATTTCTCGTTTTAATACAAATTTGTAACAAAAAAATTATATTTATTAAATTACGCACTGTTTAAAATTATCTTGTGTGAAAAATCGAAAAAAATTCAACTCAAAGTCCAACATCGCATTTACACATAGTACGAATACTTGATATGCAGCCCTCACCAGCGCATCTTCTACGTTTTTTGTTAGGTATTGTAATAATGAGATGTTGTCTTTCGTTGTATCGAATGTCATCGCTCACTATTCAGTCACCGAACTGCTTGAGGTTCACGTTCTCCGTGGGCCTCTAGCAGCGGAACCATACATTCTGAGGTAAGTCGTGGCTATTTCCCGACGAAAATCAAGCTGTTTGATGGTAATAGCCCCCAAGCGTTATGGTTACTGAACTCCAGAATCCATGTAAAGAGGCACCATCACCATTTCTTGACACGTATACCAATTCTATAGGCAGCTATATTCTCGTCATGAGGTCAGTTCTGCCCATATATAATTAGAAATAACATTAGGTCAACATATTTGAACAACTTTCTTTTCAGCTTGTGAATATCTGCGAACATTGACTGTTGGTTGAACGCTATGGTAAGATGATGCAATAGTTACGATGCCGTTATCAACCCATCGTACGTATACAGTTCCATTGTTTCTATCAAGTGCAGACTCATATGTTTCTTTTGGTTTCTTCTTCATACCCGCACTATCCGTAAGGAGACATGTTCGAGGAAGCCAGTTTTATTGAATGGTCCCGGTGTCTTGATAGCCATTTTTCTTTAAATAACGCAGGAGACCTGGACTAGTAAATGAATTGTCAAAATACCTCGCGTTTATATTTTTTGTCTTGAACTCATGAAGCATAGTTGGAAGTGGTGCAGCGGCTTTACCAAAAGCCTTCTCATAATCTTCGCATCGTCTTGGACCCTGGTACATTTCAAAATTGATCAGATAACCTGAAGTGGTATTCAAAAACCACACTTTATAACCGAATCAAGTCGGTTTACCCCTAATAAATTGTTTACAGCTGTGTCTACCGTAATATTTCTTAATAGCAGAGCTGTTGTTCAGGTACACACAGCTGCAAACATTTGGATTTGATTTTGTCAATTAGCGGTCTTATCTTCCAAATTTTATCAGTGTTATCAGGCATGTTATTGTCAGCGCATTGCAAAAAGTGACTAATTTGAAAAGAATCTATCACGCCTCATGGAGGTATAAACCATTGTATTTCACATATCTTTTTGAATCCCAGTAATACCTTATTCCAGGTAGGTTATTGTATCCGCTTAGGATTAAAATACCGATAAAACATCGACATTCATCGCCAGTAATTTTAGAGTTAGCACCTGTTTTATATAAAGCATACTTCTCCGCTTCTTAAACAATAAATGATTTGATATCATCATCAAATAATTTTTCGAAAATCTGTGTCGGTGACAAATTAGTATACACGTCATAATTCCTACGAGAGCAAGTCTGGTCCGACATTTCAATATCGCTTTGTATCCAATTGTATATATATATATATATATATATATATATATATATATATATATATATATATATATATATATATATATATATATATATATATATATATATATATATATATATATATATATATATATATATATATATATATATACATTTTTTCTTGAATTTCATCACCAAATACTATATCTAACGCCTCTTGCAAGGTAAGTCCACGCCTGAAATAAAAATATTCAAAATGACTACTGTAACGCCTAGCGTTACCGTATGGTAACGGATCAATCAAACTCACTACCCTGAGGGTAATATTAAAATTTAGAGTGCGCTAAAGTTACAGCTACATTTATTGACAACTCATTACGATTGCTTGAATTAATAACGGTTAAATGCAATACTTACTCAAATCTAGGCTCCATCGTTCTTTAGAGAACAAAAAACTATGCTTTAAACAACCCTTATACTTCAGGAAGCGTTCTCAAGTGAAGCGTCATTTTTTTTTAATATTCAGATGGAAAAATGTACTTTAAGAAAACCCCAAACCACCAAAACTTTACTCAATAAATGAAAGGCATTAATTAAATTAAATTAAATGAACTTACAGTAACAATATACTAGAGTCACGGCAAAATCTTTTCCGTTGTGGGGGTGAAATTGTTAGAGAGAGACAAACTTAACATACCAACTTCCATAATAACCCTGATAATTACAAATGATATATCTATGTTGGTGAAATACAAGTTGTTGGGTTGTTGGAACTGCCGAATAAATTACAATGTTGTCAGCTCTTCTGTTTACACATAACTTCTAATTTTGACGTTTTCCACATACGTTTTAATTCCCAATATTAATTGATGATAAATATAAGCTCCTCGAAATTATACATGACTACTTCAAAATGTTACAATTGCTTAATCATCGCAAAATGATCTAGGAACTGTTAAAAGTATTGTTACTTAGTAGAGAACGAGTATTTCCATCAAAAACTAATTTTCAAAATAAATGTAAACAATATAACCTAAGTATTATGTTGACGTCGAATTTCATACGTTTGGCAACAATGTCAAGCGCTGACGTTTATCCTCACATTGGGAAAGAGTTTGCCGCGACTATATGTGTAATTATTTCACGTAAATCAATAAATTAACCAAATTCACGACCGAGCTAGTAGAGCTGTGCTTAGCATTCGGGAGGTAATGGGTTCGATTCCCGTTACCGGCTACCTTGTATGAGTTTTTTTTCAGGGGGTTTTCCCTATACACATATAGCGACATAGTCACTGCGTATACGCACACCATGTACGTATATTTAAGTAATGGGTTCGATTCCCGTTACCGTCTAGTTAACATAGTCTGCTTAGCATTCGGGAGGTAATGGGTTCGATTCCCGTTACCGACTACCTTGTATGAGGTTTTTTCAGTGGGGTTTCCTCATTCACATATAGCGACATGGTCACTGCGTATACGCACACCATGTACGGCTAAATCCGTTCCTTCCGCACACCATGTACGGCTAAATTCGTTCCTTCCGATCCTTTCCTAACCGCACCTATCCTTAATCCCACCATGCATACATACCTAATGTATGGATGTTGGGAATTCATGATTGTGGCTGAAGGAGCTTGGAAAACTCAAGCACCCCGCCCTTCACCTTAGTAACAATTTATAACAAGTTATATTCCTTTATTCATTCTGTTGCAGCGTAATGAACACACAGATTTATGTTTACAGTATAAATTGAATCATTTAATCGAATAAAATGTGTTTTAATTGTATATTCTCCTAAAATATTATCCGATAATACCTATTTGTTTTAAAAAAATACTTTAAAAATTATAAAACAGTTTTACTTAGAATGAAGCGTTTTCAATTTAAGCTTCATTTTTTTTTAAATATTCAAATGGAAAAGTGTACCTAGAGAAAACCCTAAAGCGGAAAAACTTGACTCAATAAAATCAAAGACATTAATATTGCGTACCTTAATTTTAACTAAATGAGCTTACAGTAACCACATACTATAATTATTTCACGTAAAGCTGTAAATTAACCAAAATTCATGACTGAGCTAGTAGAATTGAGCTTAGCATTCGGGAGGTAATGGGTTCGATTCCCGTCACCGGCTACCTTGTATGAGTTTTTTTTCAGGGGGTTTTCCTAATACACATATAGCGACATAGTCACTGCGTATACGCACACCATGTACGTCTATTTAGGCAAATGCTGGGATAGTATCTTCGCCCTCAGAACCCTAAATCCGTTCCTTTCGATGCTTTCCTGACCGCACCTATCCTTAATCCCACCACGCAATACATACTTAATGTACTTATGTTGGGAATAAATGATTGTGGCTGCCTTCAGCTTGGAAAGCTCAAGCAGTCCGTCCTCCCCCTTAGGGAGGGTATGAAACACGTGGCCCCTTCCCGTTTTTTCCCCAAGATTCACTTCATTGGCCGACAATTTTTAACTGACAGCTCGTAAAGAAAGTAACACTGTGTGCGTGCTTTGAGCCTAAGTCACAATGAAAATTGAACAACATAACCGGATACAAAACTACTTATGGCTTATCCTGCCACAACAGCCAATAAATTTCATTACCTGACTAGAAAATTTATTAATAATGTTTCTTCTCTTTATCTAACAGTTTACTCTTTGGTTTAGCTTATTTAAACATATATTAGAACGTAGCTAACCTTGTGTTGTATTAACTTCAATATCTTCTGTTTTCTTTTCTAAACCGCTGTCTTCGTTTTTTCATTTATACTTTTCTCACGACATAGCTTAAGCGTTTTCTTGATGTTGTGCTAGATCATATACCTATCACTATTTTTTTTTTGTTTACCTCTGGCAGGAAGCAGCTTCATATGCCCTTAGTCATGAATGTCATATTGATTTTGCATATCTGTATTTTTTAATAGCGTGTTTTCTATCTGCAGCAGTCGTACTACTGTTCGTGGACGCGAATCTCCTATATTCTTTGGATTCTCTTCGAAATGGGATTTTGACTGTGTAATCTTCGCCTAAGTCTCTTTTTGTGGTGTATTTGTAGTATTATTCACACCAATAGTCTGCTTCACTACCATGATATGAACACTGACTTCTTACAATTGCCAATAGTAGAACAGGGGCACTTGCCGCCATCTTGAATTTTTGTGGCCTGGGGCACCTTGGCCGCCATTTATTTTCTGATTTTAATAGTTATGTAACCGCAATAACAACCTTTCACTATTCAAGTACATCTAATGTATATGAAAATACCAGTCCTGCATAAGTGAAACCTTTATAATAGTTAATTGGATTCGAATTATATGATGTATACGTTCATTCGCGTGACAAAAAATCCTGCCAATTAGATTACACCTATTTTTAAAAAACAGACCTGATTGCTTGTCACGCCATCTAGTGATGCATTTTTAAACTAGAGAATATTTTCTATAATAGAAGTTGATCTCTTTCCTCGTCCCTCTCGTTTCTTGCGTTATTAGGTTAGACCGAATACACTTACAATATTAGGTTAGATTAGTAAATAAACACACGGTTTTAGGTTTGGTCAATGCGCACGTGCGGGATCATATTACAGTTCTTAAAAAATCTAAAATAGAATCGGTTCACAAGATTTTTCACGGTTAGCAGTTTCAAGGACCCCTGTAAAAGGCCTGCTTGGGAGCGCGCGATTCAGTTTGGCAGAATAACGAAAGTAGTACACACGATACGAGGGGGAAGTAAAATAAAAGGTACTAAGCATAGACGAGAGAAAGAAGAGGCTAGACGAGTAGCTAAGGAAACTATACTAAATAATGAAACTAGATTTAGGGTTTTATGAAATGCATAGGATGATAACGACTTCGGCTCAGCAATACATCAAGGAGCGTAATGAAACAACGTGTAAGTAGTGTAGACAAGGAATTATAAGTATCAAAGGTGAAAATGGTAATATATTGTTACTTTTCATATGTATTTAACAAATATTGTGCCTAGAACATAAATATTCAACAAAAAGTACGATGTAAACACGCTTTTAATATGTTTTAAATATGTATATGTAATAATGAATACAGTAATTTTGAAATGCATACACGTGCAATATTAGACGGGATGAGGGTGCGTCGCGCGAGGCACCCTCATTTCGTGCCACTCCAATGCGATTTCCCCCACGACGAACCATCTCTGCTGCCGCTGAAGCCGGCGACATATCCTAAAAACCGTGCATTTATTAATCTAGTCTTGCTTGATTTTGTAAATAAGCTTTTCACTTCATGTTTAGTTATAAATGATGAGATAATCAAAGTACTGTATATTGCTTGTTTTTCAACCATTCTACTCTGATAAATAAAAGCGTCATTACACCGTATTTTGCATAAAGACTTGGGTCTTAAGGCTTATAAAGTTCAGTTAACACAAGAACTCAAGCCGGCCGATCATCAACAACGTCGTGTCTTTGCTGATTGGGTCGTTGAAATGCATGAAAATGATCCGGAATTCCATCGAAAAATCATCTTGACTGATGAGGCCCATTTCCACCTCGGTGGGTACGTCAACAGGCAAAATTGTCGCATCTGGGGCTCGGAAAACCCCAGAGCTATTGTTGAAAAGCCTCTCCATCCTCAACGTGTGACTGTTTGGTGCGGTTTATGGTCTGGCGGGGTCATTGGACCTTACTTTTTCGCAAATGAGGCTGGAGCAACAGTTAAGGTGAATGGATTGCGCTATCGAGAGATGATTAATGATTTTTTATGGCCGGAATTGGATGGTATTGATCTGGACAACGTTTACTTTCAACAAGACGGCGCTACGTGCCACACAAGCAACGAAACCATTGATCTTTTACGGGAAAAGTTTCCGGACCGTGTTATCTCTCGAAAAGGTGATCACAATTGGCCACCGAGATCTTGTGATTTAACACCTTGCGACTTCTTCCTTTGGGGCCACGTGAAAGATAAGGTCTACGCTAACAGCCCAGCGTCGATTCAAGACCTCAAAGATGGAATTCGTGAGGCTGTCGAAGACATAGGGCAGCCACTTGGTTATGGAAAATGTCATGAAAAGGATATGGTCCTGTAAGCGTGGTCGTGGTAGCCATTTGGCTGATATTGTTTTCCATTATTAACGGCATACCTTCCTCTTTATAATGAAATAAACATCCGATCAATTATCTCAAAAAATTCCATTTTTCTTTGAATATCAAAATAACACCTCTTATTGGAAAACCCAGTAGTTGTGTTTCATGTATCTGAAATAAAACCCTTCTCCTTGAATCAGTTTATTTCTTATTATCTTATTAATTCAGTAAATTCCGAGCAGTTCTCTATAAGATGTCTCTCACAGTCGGTATTGGCAACTGCCTTGACTTTTTTCAGCGGAGGGAAGTTTAAAATTTTATCCAGCAGTGCGGACACCATAAACCTTACACGAGTGTTTAATATATCCCATGCAGTTTTGTAATTTTGTTCTCTACCCAAGCAGGCTTTGAGGTAATTTAGTCTCTGTTCATCAAATAGTGTTTTATTAGCATGGTTGAATTTTAGAATAAGTCATAAGATGATGCACAGTTATCATAATCGGTCGGAATATTGAAATCTTGACTATGTGAGCGATACTGTCGGTGTTTTTTGCGCTAGCTGATTTTCGCTTATGCACTGTTACTGATCTTCGATAGTAACATATTGCTACTCTGACTTCTTTAAATATTCTGCGGTAAAATATTTGTGAAAAAATTTTACCTCACTTATTTTAATATCTACGGTCCATCTTTACGTTGTCCTGCAGAATGCTAACCGCTTGATGACTCACTTACTTCTTTATTTGTGCTAGTTAAAACGGCAGTGCGACATATTGACGAACTCCCACTTATTGCTTTCTAATTCGCATGGATTGTTCATTCTTCGTTTTCACATAATTTGAATTTTCTTTATAGCTCATTAAAGTATTCCTTTGTGTCCATATAGATTATATTTAATTGGATCAATACCCTGATTTATTATAATCGTGATAGGGCAGGCCTTCACTATTTCGTCATGACTCTGCCTTGTCTCTGCATTACATCCTTCCACCTTCTGTTGGCAATAAGGAACATACCTTTCAGTTTTTCTTGCATATTCTTCACTTTGTTGTTGACCGAGTACGTTTACACTGGCTTTTGTTAGATGTTCCAGTGCTAGAGACACCTAAATTGGATATTGACCTGATTGTTTTGTAGATGTAGATCTGGATCCGGCTCGAAGGACCAGTTACAATCTGGTTTATTTGAGATTGTTAATACGAAGTTAGGAAAGGCTTAATACAGATTCAGAAGTTGAGGTAAGTAACTGTATCAATGGTGTAATTTTTACCATTCGGTTTAAATTATATTCTTATATCAAGAAAATATATTTTTTTTAAATAACTATTTCAATAACAATCATTATGCACAAAATTAGTTCACCATTTTGATTATATATACTATGTGGATAACACATTCTTCATGTTAGAATCCCGTGTTCAAATTGTGCAAGAAAGATGTAGTATGGTAATATATAATATATATATATATATATATATATATATATATATATATATATATATATAATCCTAGGTTACCGTAGGTAGATTTTAATTTTCCTTTTTGTTTCATCTTTAGACAGATTGAGGTTATAATTTTCGCGTGCGCATAGTCACGGCGAAGATTTAAGAAAAACTGCTTCACTTTTCTGTTTAAGTTATGGCGCGACATAATTTATTGTTTTTATATACAACTTACTAATTTTGTTACATATTTTTCACATAATTGTGTAACTTTCCAAAACTAGTATTAAATGCTCGAAACACAATTTGAAATCCCAGAGGTTGTAAGACTCTTTTTGGCTTACATCTAATTTCAATTTATATACCACGGTTCTAGCTCAAGTCGGAGACTAAAGGAGTGGTTCTTTAAATAGGTCTGATTGTTTGCTACCAGATTCTTCACTCTGATCAACGATCAGTAAAAGGGTTTCATACACATATTTTCCTATATAGGTATAATTTCTAAATATGCACACTTAAAACTAATTTATACATTAGATATATTTACATATGTTTAAATACTAACAAATAACGATACTCAAAATAGAACGTCCACCAATGGTTGGCCCTGGCAGTCGCTTGGTCTCCTATATAATCCCTATATAAATAGAATTAAGAAGGAAAAAGGAAAATTAAATAAAAATACGGGAATATTTTGAGTACGTTCCTGACTAGTAGAAAACGGAAGATGCATCTGGTTTTATAAAGTTGTCGTAAAGTTATTTCCGTGTTGGAGAAATATTTTTAAAGAGATGAGACAGAGGTGAATGGTTTTAGTACCTGTTCCCTAGGTCGTTCAGAAAATCAATACCTTTAAAATGATATTCTCGGGTTGTATTTATACAATTTTTATATTTATTTTTATGATTGAAATTTTACTCGTATCTAACTAATATATTTACACTAATTCGGGATAGTTAAAATATTTATTTCATACTAATACGTTATAAGCAAATAAATCCTTAGTTACCGTAACCATAAACACGTTTATAATTCCCTTGGGAAGTTATGAACTGGTATCTAGGCAGTTATAGATCTATAACTGCTCTCTAATCATTCGAATGTATTTTGACAAATATTTTCAAACTTGTCAGTTTTTTATATACATGGTAATCAAGTCTATTTAATTTTTAATTTAATAACTAAAAAATATAAAATGAAATAATTTATATATCACGGGAGTTATGTATGTTAATAACCTTGGGCAACTTAACAATCCGTTGCCCTCGTTAATTAACACACCCATAACTCCCTTGAAATATAAATAACTGTTTCTAAATTATTTTTCGTAGATAGTAGAGAGTTTAATGCAAGACGTTTGGTTGCTTTCTCTGGCCTTGTTATCTTTCTTAAGACACAATTAGTAATGAAAATGAAGGTTTAGAGGGTGGTTTATAGTTATTCACACACAGGAAATTGAATACTGTATATTCTCGTATTGAATATTTATTTGCAAATTCGTTTAACGCTTGAATATGTAGTTCACGCTTGGTGTGGTACCTGATGAGTGTTTAACTGGGGGCGGTGTAAGGTATTTAAACCTTCGGGAACGTAAAGATTTATTATACAGGTGAGCAGGATAACTAAATGTTTTACGGGTTTTCTTATTAAAGAATATTAGAATGCAGGATCAATCCTTTAAATCTGGGTTATCGAAACGTGCCATCTCGGTCGTATACAAGTTTTAAGACTTCAGATAAGAAGTAAATTCTTTAAAAGCTGGTAATTAGGTTAAGTGAGATAGAAGTTTAATACTCCCTCGTTTTACATACTCGTTTGCGGCTGCTATCTCAATTTACAGGAACTGGGCGACCTAAATAATGGCCTAAACATGGTCTGCTTTATCTCTTTTAATTCGTACACACTCTGCACGTTGTTTAAGTAGCCTAGGGCGGTGTGCTTGTGTATAATTAGGTGGTGAATATTGATTAATAGATTCTGGGCAGACAGCTCATTGAGCTACTTAATCGATACCCTGGGACCGATAAAATTTAGGCAGCCATTCTGTCCGACCGTGTAAGTGGAAAACCACGGAGTGACGTTGTCCACGAATGTATATGAAGGGTTGGAAAATAAAACTTACATGCAGGTGATCACAGATTTAAGTAACAGCAGGCCTGGGTTGGTTGAAGTATTTTCAGGCGGACGGAGTTGAGTAAACGACTGAAGAATAGTCATGATAATGAGAGCGTCTGTTTTTTAAATAGTTTGCTTCTTGTTGAGTTCTTCTTGGTTTCCGTATTTTAAAAACCGACATGACTCAAATTCAGGTATTCATTTACATATATGAGAAAGCATTATAGCAGATAATTTGGCAGCGGCTTTTAAAGAGTAACTAGATACTTTTCCAAAGTATCTTAGGCAGCTCTGACAACAGGCGACTAATTCGTTTACCTTGTGCGGCGTAAATTGGTATTCTCGTTTTTGATTTTTGTTTGCACTATGCGATCAGTTCCTTAAACTGGCACAATTATATTCGTTTATCCTTACATCTTACTTTTATTTTAATATAGGTTATTTCAAGAATTTTTGTATTTGTGAGTTCAAAATTAGACCACGCCCAGTTTGTCAGATTTAAAACCATTAATGTTTGAGTAATATTTTGCAATTGATTAAATAAAAGTTAAGGTTTTTTTTGAGTTTCTATAATAGGTTTCTCAGTCGAGTCACGATATTTAAAGAGATTTCCAAAGCACATCTTTTTATCAGTATAGTTTTATGTTGCGAAGCATTTTCAATGTAAATTTCTGAAGTGTAAGCAATTAAGTTCAAGATTTTAATAAGAAAATTTAAGATGGAGTTTATATTGCAAATTAAGAGAAGGTTTAACGATTAAATTATATCCGTGAATTTTGTAGTCAATTTACAGATTGAACCAAAAATTAAGGTGTGTTGTGATGGCTCGAACACTAGTTGTGAGGAGTTCTGGAGAATATGTGTTAAATTTTGAGTGAACAGTTCACATTTCTGACTTATGCGGGCATTGAGATCTAGTTCATGACGTGATTAATTTAAAAATTGAAAGTCAGGAAGTGTCTGACATTTTAATACCGATTGTGTAAGAACCACGGCCCTATCACTGTTGGAACCATGCACTTTACCTTTATAGGCTAATGTTCTAATGAGTGTCATGCTGTAACAATGTATTGCGGATTACACAGTCAAACAATTTTGACTTCTTCTCAAATTTTTCGGTTGGTTTTGTTTGTGTATTGTTGGTTTTACTACACATATGGTTGCTGCAAACAGTGATGGGAAAATAAAAGAAATATGGAAAGAACACTTTTAAAAGTTGCTGTGTGTACCAGAACATGATATGAATGAGGGACCAGAAGAGAAAGGAAATGCCGGGGAAAACAGGGAAGAAATACAAATAGCTTGACCAACATACGAAGAAATCAAGGGGATAATAGTAAGACACAAAACCCAAAAGCTCCGGGAGTAGATCAAATATGCGGAGAAATGTTTAAGAATAGTGATGAAAGTATGCAAAGAAAACTATATGAGATAATTAAAGAGATTTGGAATACAGAAAAAATACCAAGCGACTGGAACGAAGGTATTATTGTGACAATACACAAAAAAGGGACAAAGAAATATGTAGTAATTATAGAGGAATTGTACTACTAAACGCGACATACAAAATATTCTCCACAATACTTAAAAAAAAAGTAAAGGGGCACGTTAAAATAGTACCAAAAGTACCAATTTGGATTTACAAAGGGAAAATCTGTAACAGATGCTATACATATAACCAAACAAACAATAGAGAAAAGTAATTAGTACAACATCACATTACACATGATTTTTGTGGACTTCTTGATAGTGTTGACAGGAAGAAACATACAATTCCTGAAAGATGATAAATTCAGCAGAAGTTAATAAAACATTAATAAATACATATGCAATAATAAGAACATCAGAAGGAGATGTAGATAGAGTTAGTTTCAATAAAGGAATAAGACAGTGGGACGCCCTATCAGCTACGCTATTTAATGCAGCAATGGAAAAGTTGATAAGAAAGCTAAACTGCGAGGGAACAATAATTAACAAAGGGCAACTAATAGCATACGTGGACGTTGTAGTGATAATAAGTAGAACGGAAAGGAAACTGAAAGATCTATTTACAAATTTAGATGAACGGTCAAGACATATGAGGCTGAGAATAAATGAAAATAAAACAAAATACTTCAAACATAGCAGATGAGGCATGAACAAAAAGAAGGTTAAAAATCAATGAATACACACTAGAGCAAGTGAATAAATTGAAATACTTAAGAGCAACGATAAAAGGAAATGCAAACAAAGATGGAAATGAAGTACGAGAAAGAATATAAGCAGGTCTAAAAGCATATTATGTAAACAAAGTATAGCTCAAAAGCAACAAGATAAACATAAGAACAAAAATGCAAATATTGACTATTGACATTAATTAAACCAGTAATGACCTACGCTATGGAAATGATGTGCGTAACAGGGCAAGAAAAAGATCAGATGAGAAGAACGGAGAAAAAAATACTAAGAACATGAAAGTAGACAAAGAATGAATCATGAAATAGTTCGCGAAATGGACGGTGAGGACATAATAAAGTACATCAAGTCTACAAAAATAGAAAGGTTGGGACACAAAAGCAGAAAAGAAGATGATACACTAAAGAGATTATTGGAATGGAAACCAATGGAGGATAGATCAAGGGGGAGACCAAGGTTGAGATGGATGGACGAGGTCAAAAAAGATTTAAGGACAATGGAAATCACAAACTGGAAAGAAAAAACAAAAAGCAAAAAGGAATAGAAGGAAACAGTTAAAGTGGCGAGGGCACACGCAGGGTTATAGTGATAGTGTTTCGAGCTTAACCCTCTGATGCCCCGTGCCGGATTTGTAAGTATTAATAAGTTTCTCTAATGTTTTTCTGAATACGCCCTGTCCATCTAGATATGTTCGATCGGCCATCTTATGGATGCATACTTCTGTAGTTGCATATTCCTAGGTGTTGAATTAGTTGGCTATTAGACGTTAAAGTGAGAGACGCTAAGTTGTGGTATTCCGAGCCGCAATGCGTTTGGTCATGTAAAGTAAAATTTGTGGCTGCCGTTTTTATCACTTACATTAATTTATGTATATTTTTGCTATTTTAGGGTTACAGAAGGATCAAAAAGATATTTAGTGATAGACAGTTGCAAGAGATTGTGGACAATTTGTCTGATCTAGAAGACTGAAGCGATGCAAGTGGGGAAGATGCAATTATTCAAAATAATAATTACAATAGTGACTCCGAATAATCTGATAGCGATGAGGTCGATAATGCACAACCATTACAAAAACAAGATGACAGTGATTACCGCTTTTATATAGGTAACGATGGAGAGACAATTTAGAAAAGTTCCCCAGTGGCTTATTGTAGTAAAACTAAGAGCGAAAATATTATCAAACTATTTCCCAGACCAAAAGGGAATGCAAAAACTGTATTGAACCCATTAGATTCGTTTTTCTTATTTATAACACCAACTACGATTGAAAATATTGTTACTTGTACTTTCCATTATGTTCGCATTATTTTGAAAGACAGAATAAACATTTATTTTTTTATTTTACGTTCATGTCGTTGCTTTATTATTATAAAATTGTAATAAACGTTTACAAATATTTATTTGATTACTAACCCATTATTTATCAAATAGGATTGACCCAATACCATTTTTGTAAGTGCAGTATAAAGTGCTGCAGTGCATCCACTCGTGTAACTTTACAGAGTGTGTCTGCTGGAGGGAAAGTGTAAAAAACAAGAGTGCTAATCTCCCCAGAATAACAGATATGGGAAGCCCGATAAGGGCGGCCAAAGTCCTTTTAGGAATGTAAAGCCAATTTTCGATAGATCTTTTCCGATATCTATTACATATAAATAATTAAGTAATTAGTTTTAGTCAATACATACCCCATGCGATATTTTGACAAGTTGTAACGGCTATTCTTTTACTAGTAACATGACTTTTTTATTCATTATATTAAGTATACATACATAAAAAATATGTCGTTTCTTTTTTACAGCTATGATATAAAAATATACACATGTATATGAATATCTTAGTAAAGCTTGCATGTGATATGTACGATTTATAGATAGATATTATAGTAATAAAAATATCAAGCTATAAACCAAAACCTTAACCATTTAGTCAGTTAATGTTGCTGAACTCGGACATTAGTACACATTGTACGGGACATGTACCATCCATATATGTAAGAAACCAACAAATCATGTGGAAGATGTACCATATGTATGTGTAAATTACTCTTATGATCGCACAGTTAATGTAAGAATACCAACATAAAAAAAAAACTTGACTAAGGCAGATTGCGCTATTGTAATTGCTGTTTATAAAAATCTTTATTAAACAATTATGAGCATTTTGTTTGACTTACATAATAATTAGTATCTAATATACAATTTAAAAGAAAATACAAAATTATATTAAAGGAAGACAAATACATTTAAAAATAATGACAGCAGTATCAATCAATAACCCATTAACAGACAATTAAAATAGCTGCAATAAAAATGACAAAAAAAAATACATTATCTGAAAGAATTTTATATAATACAGTGTAAAGTCATAGGTATAGATAGGGAAATTAAACTTAATTAAATAAAATTGAATTAGGATCTTCATTATCCATTTGTTTAATATGCCGTAGTACATCTTTCTTTGTTATTACACCCAATAACCGCCTAAAAGTAGAGTGATAAACAAGTTTTATGATAGTTAGTGCAACTTACCCATTATGTGTTACAAGTGTTTGTCTTAACCCTAACTTTCTAAACATATCAACAATAGTTTCCATTGGTGTTTGATCGGTTATTGTGATTGGTGCCATATCTAATATTCTCTTTAATTTAAGTGGTGGTGGTCCAAGCGCTTGTATTGAAGTTCCACTTGTAAATAGGACTAGTGATTGTCCACATATTCCATCTACCATCCTTTTTTCATTTGCTGAAAGAATGGTTTTGCACGATTTTTATATTAGTTACAGAAACTTACCTATAGCTAAATTGAGATCCCGCCTTAAAACAAAACCAACTAGGTACTGTGACTCTCGAGATACTACAACAGGATATCCATTATGTTCAGTGTCTTTTAGTAATTGCTCTATGTCATCTACTGTCATAGAGTCTTGCGTTATTACGCTCAAAGTTTCATTACGCCTACAAATTTAATTTAAAATATAAATGTTTGCAATAAAAAACAAAAATCAACTCTACAGTGTCCAATCAAAGAAAAAATAAACATTGTCAAAGCAAATCATATTTTAAGGCTAGTTGTCTCTTTTAAAAATACTCAAAGTAGCCGTTACAGTCCTCTAAGAGATCTTGCCATTTTTTGAAACACGACCTAAACATTTATTTAATGAGTTTTATGTGTTTTTCTACTCCTATACCGGGTGTCCAAAGTGTCACGTGACGGAAGATTGTGGCTTCGCCGTCGATTTTTCATTCAAATCATTTATACAAAAGTTATATGGTTCCATATGTGCACAACTTAAAAATATTTTAGCACCTACAGGGTGATTCATAAAAGTAGGGGGTATCATCTTTTTTATTTTAAACGGAACACCCTGCATATCATTACATTTTTAGATAGCCTAATGAATCAGCTTTTCAACGATGTATACATTTGTACATATAAAATGCAGTATTGCCAAGTTATTTAACAAAAATGTATTTTTGTCCTGAATGTAAGGTTAGCAATAAAAATTAATTCTTGGTTTATTATCTAAGGATATAATTAAGCTACGTATAGGGATTGAAAAGATGTAAACGTTTTATTAATATATTGAATAGGGGAGACAAGGCTCCTTGTTAAACTTTAGAATATTCAACGTACATCAATTCTCTTATTTAAAATGGAACACCCTGTATATTTTGCTATGGGCGAATAGTACTCTTAAAGACCTAACGTTTATCTAAACACATTGATACCGCTAAAATTTATAGTTTTTAAAATATCTCCATTTTTTTAATTTTTCTATAATTATTTATAAATAAGTATAAGAAAAATTGCAGTGGAACATGATTTACAGAAATCAACAATACACAATATAATTAATGAATATAAATACCATCCATACAAGAACCAACTCCACCAGGCATTGGATGAACATGATTTTGAAAATAGATTAAATTACTGTTGTTGGGGATTACAACAACCACATAATTTTTTTAATAGAGTTATGATGACAGACCAATCTACTTTTCATAACAATTATTTTGTAAATAGACATAATTGTCATTATTAAGCCATGGAAAATCCACCTATAATTAGATACAGAAACAATCAGCATCGATGGAGTCTCAATGTTTGGGCTGGTATTATTGGCAACAGATTATTAGGACCCTATTTTTTGGAAAACAATTTAAATGCAGTAAATGATTTAAATTTATTGCGAACCAACGTGTTACCTTGGATTGAAGAGAACATCCCATTCGCTAATGAGAAAATATGGTTCCAACAAGATGGCGCTCCTGCACATTCGGCTTGTGATGTGATGGAGTTTTTAAATCAGCAATTTCCTGATCGTTGGATAGGTCGTTATGGGCCTATCAGGTGGCCAGCTAGATCACCCGATCTGACTTTCATGAACTATTTTTTATGGGGCTACAATAAAAATGAAGTTTATAGAACATCGCCGGCTACTGCAGAAAATATGAGGGAAAGAATTCAACATGCGTTCTGTAATGTAACCCAACAAATGTTGCATAATTTACAACGTTCCTACAGAAAACGATTGAATCAGTGCAGTGAGAAAAGAGGAGGCTTGTTTGAACCTTATTTATAATTTTTTTTAAGTGCACATTTGCATATGTTTGATTCTTGTTCTTGTTAATTGTTTACTTATTATTTTAATATTACATGGTTTAGTTTATTGTTAAAAATATTTAATAAAATTAATTATTACTATTACTAATCTGGTACTCTATTAAATCGTTATGTTATAAAATAATTATAGAAAAATTAAAAAAATGGAAGTATTTTAAAAACTATAAATTTTAGCGGTATCAATGTATTTAGATAAAAGTTAGGCCTTTAAGAGTACTATTCGCCCATATCAAAATATACAGGGTGTTCCATTTGAAATAAGAGAATTGATGTACGTTGAACATGCTAAAGTTTCACATGGAGCCTTCTCTCCCCTATTCAATATATCAATAAAACGTTTACATCTTTTCAAAGTCTATACCTTGCTTAAGTATATTCCTGAACTCATTTGTTTCAACTTGGATAATAACCCAAGAATTAATTTTTATTGCTAACCTTACATTCAGGAAAAAAATACATTTTTGCTAAATAACTTGGCAACATTGCATTTAATATGTGCAACTGTATACATCGTTGAAAAGCTTATTCATTAGGCTATCCAGAAATGTAATGATATACAGTGTTCCATTTAAAATAAAAAAGTTGATACCCTCCCTACTTTTACGAATCACCCTGTAGGTGCTAAAATATTTTTTTTAAGTTGTGCACATATTGAAACCATATAACTTTTGTATAAATGATTTTAATGAAAAATCAACAGCGAAGCCACAATCTTCCGTTGCGTGACGCTTTGGACACTCGGTATAAGCAACACATTAATAACGACACTGTACTATACGTGTAAACTATCCATTACGTAAAACGGTTATGTAATTTTATATACAGTGTGTCTGAGATTCAGCATGCATGTATTGCTATATTCGTTAATATTGAAGATAGAATGTCAGTTAAATGGGGAAAGTTTTAGAGAATTTTATGACTATCATCATGGTAAAGTCAGATTTGAAGTAACTTTTTTTGTTTTTGAAATAATTGAAGAAAACAAAAATTGTGCATTTTCTATTACCCCCTGTAGCTCTTTTATTTGAAGTCTGACAACATTTTGATTTGTACATTATTATGACACTTTTAAAAGACAATTTTAAAAAAAGTACCAAAATTTATCTACAGTCATTTGTTTTTGAAATACATACATTAACTATTGTTTTTCCTATGGACGCCATCTTAGATTTTTACATTATCGAATAGTATTTTTTATCACCATTTCAGCCATGTATCACATGATACGAGAATTTGCTTCCAACTATCAAAAATTTAAAAAATATAAAATTGAAATAGTAGGCCTTGAGAAGGCATGTATTAATAAATGAAAAATTTATACAATTAGATTCCTAATTATTGTAATTTCTAATAACTAAAATAAAAACAAAACCAATAATAGTAACATTCATAAAACATGCTCGATATGTCCCCTCTACACTCCACACATTTTCTACATTTTCATATCATGTAATACATTGTAGAAGAGGTGTTAAAATCCACTATTCGATAATGTAAAAATTCAAATAGCGTCCAAAAACAAAAGTTAGAAATGTATTAAATTTTGTAAGTAAAACAGATAAATTAGCAAGGGTTTAATTTTTGATAGTTCTCGTATCATGTGATACATCGCTGAAAAGGTGATAAAAATACTATTCGATAATGTAAAAATCCAAGATGGCGTCCATATGAAAACAATAGTTAGTGTGTGTATTTCAAAACAAATGACTGTAGATAAATTTTGGTACTTTTTAAAATTGTCTTTAAAAGTGTCATAATAATGTACAAATCAAAATGTTGTCACACTTCAAATAAAAGAGCTACAGGGGTAATAGAAAATGCACAATCTTTGTTTTCTTCAATTATTTCAAAAACAAAAAAGTTACTTCAAATCTGACTTTACCATGATGATAGCCATAAAATTCTCTAAAACTTTCCCCATTTAACCGACATTCTATCTTCAATATTAACGAATATAGCAATACATGCATGCTGAATCTCGGACACTATAATATAGTGTCCGAGATATATATATATATATATATATATATATATATATATATATATATATATATATATATATATATATACGCCCAGCTATCAAAGTGAGGACGCACCGTAGAATCGACGATGTGAGGACCACTAAAACGAGAGGTGCTAGACACTTGTAATGCTTTTATCTCTCCTTATTTAATGCAGGGAAAAGTAAGCATGACAAATATACTCTTGATATATTAGAGATTTCAAATGTAATTTTAAGACGTATATCAGAACAAAATGAGGACCGTATTATCGTACTATTAAAGTGAGGTCAGTATATTTTATATGTTATTCTACTAAAGTGAGGACCGTATAACGTGATTATAAGTATAAAGCGTATATTGCGAGAACCTACCATGTTGCTAAATTGTACTTCGTGCACAATCGGAAAGAAGCGAGCATGTGAGAATTAACCTTAAACTTTGTCATGCGTTTACGTGTTAGTACGTTGTGATTTTTTATTAGAAATTAGTATTAAAAGGAATAAAATAAACATTATAAATATATCGATCTTTAAACATAACCGAAAATGTGTGTATTTTCTAAAGAATAGTAAACATAGTATCAAGTTAGTGTGCTCTCGTCAATGTGAACAGAATTTTATCAGTAAAATCGCAATAACAAGTCATATGTTCGGCTGCACGTGTGCAATATTGCGAGTCATTATACGCACGGTTTTTCTATATTAGAGGTAGTAGTGCTTTCCAGTGTTCTAAGTTATTACACTAAAGGTAAGGTTTATAATATTAATTAGCCAGTTTGAAATGTAGTTATTTCAGTATGGATAGAAAAACAAAATTTTAATGAAGGCTCTGTGTATAAAAGATGAAGCTACCATGAGAGCACTACATATCCCAACATATGAAACTAAGGGTTTAGATATCAGGGATAGGGAAATTTTGTTAAGAGGTAAGTAGAAATAATTAATTTGTCTTCCTCACATCACATGCCGCAAGTATTGCTGTGCAAATTCTCAAATTTTACAGACAAATTTTCTGAAAAATGGGTCGGTACCTATTAGTATTTTTAATAATAAAATAGATACTTTATAATAAAATTATTTAAGAGACAAAACATTAGTTTTAAGTTAAGTATGTATTTCGTACACGTATTCACGACGGTTCACCTAAAAGTTTGTAAAGTCTATTGCTATTAAAAAATTAAATATGTGTGTATGTAGCTAAAATTAATTAAAACTTAATTATTTTAATGATTATCGTTTTTCCAAGCATTTACATAATTCCACTTTGAAAGATTCGATAACTACCTATATTTCTTACTTTTTAATTCTACATGCCCAGCCTTCATGTGAGGTTAATTTATTTTTAATCTGTGTCTATACAAACTAATATTAGGACTTCAAACGGTTGATTCTTGGTTCACGAATATTATGATGAATCATCATTTGTATTGCATTATTTAAAATGAATAAGTGATTTTAGAAGATGTCCAATCGTTGCTTCTGACTCTTAAGCCTTCTTGGCAATAAGTTTTATTTATTTTTTAGACCAGATAAGTGCTTTTGCTGATCAAAAGCGGTATTAAATAATATATAAATGTCTTTAATAAGATCCGTAAATCTTTGCGTGGGCCTTTTCAGGAAATTTATGGATCTTTCACAGCTTTTGAAGTATTTCGTGTTCGTTAATAATATCCGCGTGGGATTCCAACATAATTATTTCACAAAATTGACATTTATACTGCTTTAAAAGTTTATGAGCTAAATATCCCGCTACATTAACGTTGGAGCAAATTTCAAGCGTGTTTTTTTTGGAGATGCATCAATATTTTCTTTGTTTTCCAACACAACACACTCGGTATTTTGTATACTTAAATTGTGACCTTTCGCAGCCACTTCCCTTAATACAAAATGCTCATTTCCAGAGAGCTTACTATTTTCCTCCTCGTTTTCTCTTGGATGTCTAAATCTATATTCAAATGTTCCGACTGATCATCTTCACAATTTGAACTGCCTAAATTTTTTGCAATCTTATCGAGATATTTCTTTCCATGCTGATTCTAACCTGACGGATAGTTGTATTTAGATTGTAGCCAGATTGATTTCTTATAACGAAAAAAAATTCAAGTGGATCTTGGTTTGTGTTGGTTAGTAGATACTTCATCTGTTCTTTTTCAATTTATTCCATAATAATAAAATAGTTCTTAAAGTCCATTGAAAACCTTTAAGGCAGTAAATATATTTTCCTTGCCGACTATTTTCAAATACTTCTATGTTTTTAAATAATACTAAACCGGATTCTGAGACACTTTCAGTTTTAACATTAAAATGGACAGGGAACGTTTATAAGGATTGCCATCTCTTTAAGACAGGACTGTTTAATGTGTCAAAAATATTGTTTACATTTTCGATAAATGCATCAGCAGCAAAAGCCGTAGTACTCTTAAGCTGTCCCAATAGATGTGCCGATTCTATAGCAGAAGCCATCGTGTGGAAAAAATTTGAAAATTGTTCGGCTTCAGGTGTTCGTCCTTAATTTTATACACAATATATGTGGGGAGTAAATTTGGTGCAAAATTTTGGCTAGTTGTAGTACCTATATAAAGAATACCGTTCTTGTCCAGAGGTCAGAATGACCGACCACAGCAGTTTTAGGTATTTACAATAACCGGCGGTGCTAGTGTTAATAAATCTCGTGCCGCTAATGAATAATGAGGTGAGGCACCATCTGGTTGAAAGTAAACCATGTCTCTAATTCTAACTAATCCGTATAATTTGTACCCGTTACAGCTAGTTCCGTAAAAAAACGGCCATAGGTTTCGGATAACGCACACACAAACATTAACTTTTGGACTATCGCGTTCACATTCATTTTCAGAACCCCATATTCTCCAGTTATGTATGTTACACATTCCGCTAAAAAGGAAACTTTCCTTCGTCAGACATAATAACATTTCAGTTTCATTCCTGAATAAATCTAGTACAGTTTCGTATACCATTAGTCGTTTTTGGTACATCTGCATTTAGTCTACTTTAAAGACTTACTCCGTAGGTATTATCGAAAAACTAGTCTTTTAGGCTTAAAATTGCCAAAAACGGAAACAAAGTCAAATATGTCGTGGTTTTTCGATTTATGTGGTTGCGTCCCGCGCTCAAGGTCTCAAACTTGGATTATTCATTGGGCCAACATCATAAATAAGTCAGCAAAGAATCCGAACTACCGGATTTGACACAAGGTACCACCCTTTTAGGACTAAATGGGAGATCACATAAATGACATTTATACTTCCCGTGAACTACGGCAGTGTTCTGAGGAACATCTTAAGGTTAAAAATAATATAAAGTTCTCCTTATGTTTAGTTTAACGTTTATGTTTCAGATGGCCACAAAGTCTTTATAAATAAATTGTTAGGCGGAGAAGAACGCCCAAAGCAAGACGAACCTTTACAACAACAAAACCCTTAATACAACATTATCCTTTTGGTGCTCTGAGGATGAAACTGCTGCTGAACTGTTGCAATCTCCACGTGTTTCTTCAACAGAAAAGTTATATAATTATAGAACAAGATTTGCAGTTAAAAGAAGACTGTTCAGTGAATCTGGCGATGAAGATAAAGAATCTGATAATGTTAATCTTACGTCTACTGCTCCTACGTTCTGTGTTATTACTTCATCTGTGGATCAACAAAGTCCGTTGGATCCTACTATGTGTAGTGAAGACAGTATGTACCTGACTCTGCAGATGAAAGCAGTTCAAGCCATGACAGCAATTCAACAATTGTAATTCCTAAAGTACCCCAAATTGCGATTGATCTGAGTAATATGCAACCAATTTATGATCAAAATGTTTCCGAACAGTGCGCCATGCAGCAAAACATGAATAAACAAGGAATTCGTACTCAAGATATTAGCAAGCATCATTTCCGAAAAGTCACTCCCAGTAATAAGTCTATTCAAATACATCAAAATTTGATATTACAGGTATTTTACATTTACTTTAAATAGTTTCTTTAAAAGATATAAATTATTGATACGATAACAAAAATAATGAAGTATTTTTGTAGTTTATGATGACAACAATAATAAAGTATTTTTATAGGAATCAAATACCATGCAGCAAAACATGAATAAACAAGGTATTCGTAGTCAAAATATTAGCAAACAACATTTCAAGAAGTCACTCTAATAATGAGTCTATTCAAATCGATCAAAATTACATATTACAGGTACTTTACATTTACCTTAAATAGTTTCTTTAAAAGGTATAAATTATTGATACGATAACAAAAAAATGAATATGATGACAACAATAATGAAGTATTTTTTAGGAGTCAAATACTAAAAAGCAGACAAAATAAAACGCGTCTGGAACAAAAGAGATTATTGTAGTTTTGTGACACTGAAGTTTTAAAATTTTCTCGGCATGTTTTGAGGCACCATAAACAAGAAATTGAAGTCCAGCAGATTTTAGCCTACAACGTACATGACAAAAAGGAAAGCTCTTTTCAACAAACTTAGAAATCAGGAAATTTTCTAAAAGTACTATAGGAAACAATAATATTGTACCTGTAAGGCAACCTAGAATGAACAATCCAGTAATTGATGCCCCAAGTGTATCGACATATTTACCTTGTAAATATTGTAAAGGATTTTACAAAAGAAAGTATCTTTACAGGCATGTCAAAAATGTCCTCATAATGATAACAAATCCAAGAGAATAAATGCGCAATCAGAAGGTCAATCTTTGTTTGCTACTTATAAGGATAATGATTTACTCAGGAACGAGGTATTTCCCATTATGAGAGCTGATGAAATATCTTATACAGCCAAAACAGACCTACTTATATGCGCGGTGGCAAGAAGGTATTTAAAACCCATCCTGATAAACAATTTCGGTTAGTTACATCTAGAAAATGAGACAACTGGCTGCGTTACTCATTGAAATAAAAAGATGAAGTCTGTTAAAATTTATTGCATGCCCTAGATCCAGCCAATTTCGAAATCATTGTAGAAAGCACAAAAATTATCGCCAAATTTGATGCTAAAACTGGTACGTATGGTGCCCCTTCATTAGCAAGTCACATGGGAACAGAATTAAAGGATTGCATTGATGTAGGCTATAATATGTCATTGAAGCTACACCATAAGTAGACAGAAGAAACCACAAAGTTGAAAGCTTTAAGAGAACTTGTAACAACTGAATGGCGCTACGAAGTATCAACAATCGCAAATAACGATTTGCAACATAAAAAATGGAACAAACCAACTCTTGTTCCTCTAGCAGAGGACCTGGTATTAGTAAAGAAATATTTACTTGCAGAAGCTGAAAATTAAGAACTGATCTAAAACAAAACCCAAATAATATAAAGACTTTTAAAACTCTGCAGGAAATATGTTATGTGCAGCTCCTTTTATTAAATAGAAGACGAATAGGTGAACTACAGAGAATGACAGTGCATTCATATACAAGTAACATTAATAATGAAAGTAGCACTGAGTTTGATAACTGTATAAGTGAGAGTGAGAGAGTTTTACTGAGGTCGTTTAAGAGAGTAATTATTAAAGGAAAGCGTGGTCGAGGAGTTCCTGTATTATTTACAGAGGAAATTGTAAGAACCACTAATTTATTATTGAAAGTTCGTGCGAATTTTGTTCAAGACGGAAATATTTACTTGTTTGCAAATACAAAATCTCCCAATAGTATTAGTGGATCAACGGCTGTATATACACATGTAAGGCGAGCCGGAGCAAAAATCCTGCCGCCTTGACTTCCACGAAGTTACGAAAACACCTGGCGACCATGTCACAGGTTGTTAATCTATCGGAACAAGACTTAGAGCAGTTGGCCAGCTTTATGGGTCATACCTCCGAAATCCATAAAAGTTGTTATCGATTACCAAACGACCTTTACCAAATAGCGAAGGTTTCAAAGTTACTTATACTTAATGAACGGGAGAGGCTTCCAAATATAAAGGAAAGACTCTGGACGAAATCGAAATTGATTTAGATGTAGTAGAAGAAGAGAATTCGGATGAAGATGACGATAGCGAAAAAATAATGACAACAATCAACGGAAATCAATGGCAAAGACTGTTGATGAAAATATTTGCATTAATCTACCAGAAAAGTAAGTGAAAATAATAATAATTAGCTAATATATTCTATATTATTTATTTCGTTAATGTTTTCATGAAATCGTATAAGCCAACAATTACGATTGTTTCATCAAATTATACACATAGCTTTATATTTTAATGTTTAAAATCTTTATCGTACTGATTTTTAAAATGAATAGGGAACCGCGTTGGCCTGAATTTTTTATTTCATGTTTTGAAAACGAGTCTATCTATATTAATAAAATGAATCGCCGCAGTGTATGTAATTCCATAACTTCTGAGCGACTGCACGAAGTTGGATAATTCTTTTTGTTGTGTTCGTTATTCTAAGGAGAAGGTTTGTATACAAGAAAATTTAAAAAAAATCGAAATTTAAAAATGTAAAATACGAAATCCGCAACTGGGATTCAAACTCGAATCCTGCAGAAGGAAAAACCAAAATATTGTAAATTACAAGGCATTATAATAGTTATTGTCAATTATTTCATTGTAATTTTATTTCATTATTTGGTCACATAAATGGAAGATTTCGTCTCATTTTTTGTCATTAAGTACGTAATGAGTAACATTCCCGGTACGTTTTAATTTGACGAGTTTATCGCTTTCGATAAATCAAACATGTCAATATACGGAATTACTGATAATGCAACTGATTTGAATTTACAGGAAGTGTTACATTTCCTTATTCCGCGACTGCACACGACCCGTGTAAAACCGAGGCGGACATATAGTAGTAAAACAAGTCTTTTCAGAGTTTTGAAAATATTCACAAAAAATATGGCGGTACGAAGTTCACCGGGTTAGCTAGTATTTTATATTCTTAAAAATTTGTTTTATAGTATTAATTTTTGACTCAAAATAAAAAATATTTTAAATTTAACCCTTTGCACTCCAGCCTTGGGTGTCACATAGTATACCAGCACTATATTGCTACTAAGTGTAATATATGTACTGAAAGAGAAAACGCCCTCCTCTAGTTAGCAGCGGCATCGATCACGGTCATCGTCGTAGTATTGTTGTTCTTCTTTTCCTTTTCTTCTTCTTCCTCTTTCTCTCTCTCTCTCTCTCTCTCTTGTTCCTCTTCTTCTTCTTCTACCTCTTCTTCTTCCTCTTGCTCGTCTATAATAAAACTCAAGAAAACTAAATAAATCATGTATAAATAATACCATATTTAGAAAGATTGTTGATAATAGCATAAACACGCAAAAATACTTACAAATAAAATCTTTGCGAACGCAGTCAGCGTACATGTATGTAACATTAAGATTTTAAAGAGTACGTTTTGCGTCACATATAATATGTCACATTCGTACGATAAAGGTTATATAAATAGTATTTCGCAAAGTTATTGTATACATAGTTTTGATTACTTTTCTCTAATAGGAAAACCAGCCACGTCCCAAAAGAAATATAAAAGGATTTTAGAACCGTGGACAGAAGAACAAAAAATTACACTTGCCTTTTTGAAGATCATTTAAAGAAACAAATTCCACCGAAGAAACATGAATGCCTGCAATTGCAAAAGATAATCCTGGTGTTCTAAATAACAAAAGTTGGCAGAAAATTAAAATATTTGTTGTTAACAACTATGTTAAGAAATAGATTATTTGTACGTTTTACATAATTTAAGTAATTTTAGGTAATGTTACCTAACGAATATTTACTTTCTATTACGTTTGTATAAATTTTTATAAACCCTTGCAAATAATAAAAATTCTTTACTTTACTGTAACCTCAAAGTCAATTGTATTTACGTGACTACGCTATAATACAACTTAAATAATATAAGACCCACATTTAACCACTATATTAAGTAAAGAGAAAATTTTAAAATATATAATAACTTTCAAAAGAAATGTTAATATTTTGTTAAGTTTAAAGGAGGTTGTGGGACAAGGCGGGTGTGGCGGAAAATACAAAATGGCTGATTACGACTAAACTAAGCGGAAATCATAAAAATGTGACTGAACATTTTAGGTTTATTTTCGTATGTAGAATCCGGATGTGCATAGCTCGCTACACTCTGTATTCTTGTTTCCAAGTTATGGAAGAAAAGATGTACATACCTACTTAATTTCAGTTGTCGCGCGAACAACTGAAGATATTTACATGCCGTAAAGTGGAAAATTAAGCTAATTAATAAGGCTACTTATACTATTTGGTCCCTTTTTGTAGGGTCATAAGAACGCTTTCAAAAAAAAAAAATTTTATTCTTGAAAACTCATTTTTTCTTTTTTCGCTGTTTGCACATAGTGTTTGGGGTCTCAGGACCCATAAAAATAAAGTTAATGAGCACGAAAATCTCATTTTTAAATATTTCAGACATTTGTGCACTTGCAACTCAAATCGCGCTGGGCCGCCCCAGCCATCTTATCCCGCTACCTCCTTTAATATTCAGTTAACGTTAAACACTAATATATTTTGCAGCACACTGTTGTCACTTCTCCGGTCCTCATTTGGTACGCGCCACATAATCCTACACACAATAAAAATAATACGTCTAGAAAATATACTGCGCAGCATCACCTCTAGTGGTGAAATCCCAAACTAAAATATACGATCTTCATCATCGTCCTATCAAAGTGAGTCCCACAATATTTGACGGGATTTCAATTTCCAATAACAAGTTTTAAAATAGGACAATGAACTGAACTCCACTTGGTTATATTTTGCGGTAGCAAAGCAAAAGGAAAGAAAATAGTGTCTCTGGACATTTTACAGGCAATAACGCTGTGAGGACCATATATGGACCTCAGTTTGACATGGTCCTCACAACTTCCGCAGATTTTGCGCAAGTGGACCTCACTTTACACGCTGCAAATATATATATATATATATATATATATATATATATATTAGTACAAGTAGAGATCCTTTTCATTTGTTTCCTGTATAAGCTGAGATCCGTTTTGAAAGGTGAGATCCAATTTTGGATCTCAGGTTGTTTTGTGTATATCTTCGCCATTTTGATTAGGAAGGTTGGCAGTGAAGAAATACAAATTTTGTAGTGGATCTCGTCTTTGCAGGTATTATCCCATGATATATATTTGTAGTTCATCTAGTCCATGAGAGAGGGCGCTCGTGAAAATTTTAAGTTGTACATATTTCCGAGGAAGATGAGATCCTTTCAGTATGGCAACATTGTATACTCTGCGTTTATGAAATCGGAGAAACAGGACTGTAGGAGTTTCGTTATGGCTGTCATAGATTTATTTATTCTTTCAGTATAGATTATTATTATTGTAAGAAAATAATTAAATGTTGTAATTTTAAATGCGGAGGCGGACTATTATATGGTTTTACTACTACGCTTACGCATTGAAGTTCAGATGACGAATTACGATAACTAAAATAGTGTTTTTATAAAGTTTTATTGATTATCTCTACTTTTAAATTTTAAAACTCACACATAAAATATTTAATAATTGTATTTATTAAATTTTAAATCAATTTTTTTGATAATTTTTGCATTTTTTTCCTGAGAATTATGTTAAGTTTCTTAAGAAAATAAAATGTTATAGTAGAATTTTATAAAATGATTTTTAATTTAATACAATTATTAAATATGAGTTAGTTCTACATAGTAAGAGTTGCTGTTGATACAATTAATTTCTTTCTTTCTTGATAGTAATATCAATTAATTATATTGTTGTATTTCATTTTAATATGGTAATGACAATATACTTCAAGTGGTGAAAATAAATATAACAAGAATGGTGTTAAGCTGATTCTTTTAATTAATTCAGATACACAATGAAATCATACGTAAAAGCCTGTACTCAAAAGATTTAACTAAAGGGTTTAATTTAAGTAAAGAAAGTAATAAATTATCGTAAAAAATAGTTTATTGATTGTTTCTATAAGTATTATATACAAAAACTTTTATTTGTAGCCAAGTTTTTTCTTTAAATAATTCCATATTCTTTTGTTGAAACTGTAGACATTCAGCTTTCTTGGGAGAAATTTTGTTTTTAATATGGCTTTTAAAAAACTGCAGCATAACATTTTTTTGTCGTGTGTTCCATGATCCTCGTGATTCACTTTTATTTTCAGATTGATGTATGGTTGATGTCGATGAATCTTTAATAAATGAATTAACAAATTATGAATAGAGTCAAACCAAATATCAGATACCCACCATTTTCGACTCTCTCTTTAGCTCGTAATTTACTTTTCTCTTCAGATGTATGTATGGTCCCTGTCGATGAATGCTTAACAGGTTTATTAAAAGGTTCGACTTTGTCTGGTTCAGTTGTATTTTCATCTACAAAAATTAATAAATTACAGAATGCATCAAACCAAATATCAGGTACCCACCATTTTCTATTCTCTCTTTAGGTTCTCTGCGTGGCTTGACTTCCCATGTTTGTAACTCAATATCTAATTCATCAAGAGTTTTGCCCTTATCTTCTTTACTTAGCCCTTTTTCCATCATTAACAGTAATTTCGCTATTTTGGACGTTTGATAAATTTCCTATGGTAATCTAAACAAAAAACAAATGTTCTAAGTTAGTATTGATAGCTAGTGCCACTATTACAAATACCATTTATACTTTAAAAACAAGACAATACCCTACCTATCGGAATGAATTAGGGATTAAATGTTTTCAAACATCAAAAGTTACGTATTGATGAAATTACTAATGAATGAATATTACAAAAAAAACCTTTAATTTTTGAGATCATCAAATATTCCAGGCAAATCTTTCAGAATCATGGGGTAACTTGGAACAAATTCATTAAAAGCTTTTATCCAACACCACATATCATAAGCACATTAATATGTTCGTTTCAAACAAGTAATGTCTACAATTACTCACGCGTAAGTAATGAGCATTGTACCAACTGATCCAAGACTAATTTAAATTTTCTAGTTTTTTTGACAGCACGTCAAACGTCTTGTCATTACCAAAAGATTCAGGAAACAAACTTAAATGTTTGAAATAGATCTAAAGAAGTGTTGGATAAAATATTACATTACATTCGTGGAATGTGCACTCAAGAAAATTCTTTCCTGATTAGTATGTCACATTCTACACTAGCGGAAGGCTTTGACAATGACATCTAAAATGACAGATAAGATGACAGGTACTTATTAATATCTTCATAAACAGACATACACATAAGTAAAGTTCTACAAACTTTGGAAAATCTAACTGCAAAAATCCAGGTTTTCAGTTTTGAATAATTGAAAATGCTCTTTATTTAGATTGCTCTTGACAATCAAAATAGTATTTTGTACAACAAGAGAAGAAAGTTATGCTTTTTCAACTCGAGCTCAAAGTTTGACTCACGAGCGTAGCGAGAATCATGTGCAAAGTAAAAATATTACAACATAAAAATATTGATACTAATTTTTGTTTTAAAACTTCTGAATGGGAAACATGTTACAAATTTGTAAAATGTTTTGTGCCAAAAATAGTTATTTTTTCTGAATATAGACACTTACTAATTTCTAATTATTGATAAACCAAAATGGGCATTTTGTGTGAGGTAGGAGTTTAATGACCTTAGTGCTTACCAATATCTCTAACAGATTAATCTTAATTTATTTATGTTCTAAAGCTTTAGGTACGAGTGTTTATAAACTAGTAAGTGTCGATACTCCCATCAGTGGTAGTGAGTGTAGGTACTGTATTAAAGAAACTTTAATACTAAAAGCATTATTTACTTCATTTTATACACATGATTCAATAATGTGCTGCATTAACTTAACACATTAACAATTACACTTACCACTCTGTTTTTCACTTTTTTCTCCTTCACTTTCACTTTCAATGTTCTTGAGTAACGATAACATCTTCTGTCCTCGAGACATGTTTGAAAACTGTTGAAATTTATAGTACAAATCGAGCTCGGTCATTAAAATCGTAAACTTTTGACTAATAAGATGAATAAACAGTTCGTAATCAGTTTCTTGGAACCGCTAAGGTTTGAGTTTTTATTACGAATGTGAACACATACATTTAATGCAATTAAATAATTTTGATTCCTTAAACGTTATAAAATACTACAAAATGTCATAATTGTAGGCACAACTAGTATTACAGGTGTGTGAGCTTCTACAATAAGAATACAATATGATAAGTCCAAGGAAATGCAACAATTTTCGTATTCGCTTATACCTTATTTATAGAATATTATTCCAGATTTTAGTGTTTTTCTTTTTCGGATAATTCGTATGGCTGGTAATAAATATATTTCTGTTGTAAAATAAATCTCTCAAATAAAAGAAAATTCTATTAGTTTTAAAAAAACAATACATATATATTGGTAATGCTACATTTCAGTTTCGTTATAATGCAACTTATTGAAAGATAAAATCAGCCTCTCCCTCGACTTGCTGAGCACTGTGTTTACTTTTTCTTATTATTATAAATAAGCGGCACCCAGCATAAATCAATGTATTGACTCATTCCGTCATCTATAAAAGTTACCATTACACTGTACTATCCAGTTAATTTCAGAAATTATTTATTTTAACGTTAATTTTAACATATTAAAGCTACAGAAAAAATGCTGCGTATGATCTTTAAATAATTCGTGTTTAAGTACTAGCGAATTTATAGTGTAAATAAAGTACTACCTTACGAAATATAGCTTCACTAACAAAGCTGAATAGTCAGCAATGATAAATACCTAAATGTAACATTGCTGCTCCTAAGACGCAAAACGCTTGGCAACATTGACGGATCTCATTTTTCGGTAATATTTAACTATATATTAGCTATATACCGTTCAAGATCTCACCTTACCGCAATTCAGTAAAGGATCTCAACTTGTCATATATACTTTGTGTATATTTCAAATAAAGATTTTACTACCCCTCTCATCATTTCTTAGAATAAAACCTTTTTTTATAGCTTTCCATCATGTTATTTTTTTAAAATCCAAACTGCTTTTAGTGGAACTCGGGTTGTCCAAAAACTGTGGGGATCTCGGCTTGTTGAGTAAACGTGTATATATATATATATATATATATATATATATATATATATATATATATATATATATATATATATATATATATATATATATATATATATAATATATATATATATATATATATATATAATTGAAAATCAAAGATTCTGACTGGGATTCAAACACATGTCCTTTCATTGACTAGATGAGCGCTCTACCAACTGAGCTACAGGGGTTATGAATTCCATTCGATAGAAACTAAATATGTATATAATTTGTTAACAACAGGATATTGTATTAACTTACATGGTAACAGTTACTATGTGTACTAAGCACATGCTATTCTTTTAGATACTAATGTTTTCTACTTTTGATTGCAGCTAATTAGTTTTAATTCGTAGTTTACACAAATGGGTTGTAGCCTGCAAGTGAAAGGATCTGGATGAGCTATTACAACTAAAGGAACCCGATTACTTCTATAAGAACCCTGTGACCATTTTGAAATGCAATCTTTTACAAATAAAAATTTGTTCAGGCAAGGGTACATAAACTAATGAATAGTATTTTCACTTCATGCAATTTTAATTCTATGGTTTATAGGTTGACACCTACACTTCTTTTGTATAATGCACCAAGCAAACTAAAAAGAAAAATCGAGATGAGTTTGTCTAGAGACGTTGTTACGAAATTTATATTTTAATAATAAAACAAATTATTAATGTACTATTTTTAAATTTTTTAGAACAGCGAAGATGCAATAAATGATGGAAGTGACAGATTTATTAGTTACTGAAACATAAACAAGTTAGTATCACAATTAGAGTACGGTAACAGAGAAGATGCAAGAGGTTATTGATACAACGAATGTATTATTTAATGAAACAGCAAAAAGTTACTCTAGGAATGAGAGTATTGGATTGGAGAACGAAATGTTACATGATAAATTTCAAAACTAAAATTAAAAGTAGAAGTATTGTAAGGTTATTTTGACGCATCGTGAATATGCAGTAGTGTTGATAACGTATGGAACGTATTGTGAATGTAAATGAACTGCACGAAAAAAATTTTTTTGTGTATGCAGAATGTAAGTTGGTGTAAATGATACGCCACTGGAATTTAATGGAACATTGATAAAGAATATTTGAATAGAAAGATTTTTATGTTGAAAGCATTACATTTGGTTGAAAAATGTTTTGGGAAAATTCTTACAGAGACGGCACTGGTAAAAAACTACCGAATTGTTACTGGTCTTTTGCTGCTGTGTAGTAAAGAATGCGTATAAAAAAAATGGATATAGACGTATGGGCGAGTGTGTTTATAATACAGTGATATTGTATTAATGTGCAGTAAGGAATATGTATGTCTATTTTTGTTTGTATAAATATTGAATTGTGCGGAAAAAGGAATCGCCCACACGCGAAATTTTCTTGAAACGTTGTCAGGCTCTGAATAATATACAGTGTGAATATGATTACTAATAATGGTAGTTTCGATGAGTTGGGAGTATGTTTGTAAGAAAATTCAAGATGGCTACGTTTATTTCCTAAATGTTGCGTCTTGTCCCGTTTTCAGGATTACCACGCGGGAAAGAAACGCAGTGAATTCTCGTTCGTGATAGGTGGGTTGTGGTTTTAGCGCGAAAACATTGTGACGTTTTGGCAATATGGTGGACAGAGGGTATAAAAGCAAGAGCGTAGTCAGGGTGAGAGAGAATCCCACGGTTACAGCTTGGGTTAAAGCGAATCGCGTGCGCGTTTTTTTCTAAGAGACCTTAGTCAGTGCTGGATTGTTTGTAAAAATTTAGTTCTGCAGTAACTGCAATAACCCTTATTGAGGATAAATCGTATATAAAAATTGACAGATAAAAAGCTTAATTGTGAATTGAAAGAAGGTAATAGTGATCTTTAAAGAATTTAAAAAGTGTTAAGACAGATTTATACATAAAACAGCAAATATTTTGTTGACAGTGATCAGTAGTAAAGTGTGCTATACTAATAAGTAACAGAATTAAAAGTTTGTTAGTTACGTTAGAGATTGGTGGTCATTATTGACATTGAAGGTAATACATGTGCAATCGTTAACAGCACAAAATTCGGTTGTATAAAAGCAACTAAGAATTTTTAATATTCATGTGTAAACATTTTTTGTAACAGACAGTTATGGTGAAGGCAAAATAATAAAGCAAATAGCTCATGTGTTAATACATGCGTGAACGTCAGACTATTGTGTTCCTGCGCGCGTGTAGCAGCCGAATTACTTACTACGGCTTCTACGTAACAAGTGCTTGTGCATAATTAAACGGATTACGAGAAGGAATAGTTTTAGATTTTGTTTAAAGGATGAAAAGTGTGATTATCTTTTAAGGTCATTCTTGCTTGTTGGGTTAATAATTTCTTATTGAGCAAAAAAGGATAATCAAACTTTATATGCTTTAATGTGTTTAGAATATAAGGTTTGGGGATTTTTAATCTATAAGAATTCGTTTTTGTGGCGCTCTTTGGAGCAATGTGTGTGTGTACATATTTATCGTTGCAAATTAGTCAATATATAACCATTAATTAATTTACTTTTGTTTATTTGTGTCAGTTGAGATAACAATTTTAAGATTGACCAGTGTAAATTTACCTAATGGGTTACAGCTATTAATAATTGAGTTAATCTTTGAATATTTTCAGTTAAATGATTGATCTGGAATTACTTAATGAGCCAGATCGAATACAAAGCACTGATGGTTATATGTTCAATTTTTCAGAAACAAACGAATATCACGGTGATTTAAAAATGATTAAATCGACTTTTTATTGAGTCTTCCAAATTGAGTAATAATTATTTAATTCAGAATTTTTTAGAACAGTTATAAATTTATATGTCAACGATGGCTACTTAGAAAGTATTCAAGTTTAAGTTTTACGAGTGGGGGGGGGGGGGGGTGATCAATAAGTTTACGACGACCCGTATAATTCAGAATTTTATTAAGATTTTGGATAAGTTTCTTTTCAAGTGTTATGAAACTGGAGTTGTGTATGATTTTATTGAGTAGGCTACAATCCCATTTTCCACAGTCAGGTAGGATTAACTTAACACCCCGCCTAAGACTAATTATTTTAGAAACATTTAAGATTGTGGTGGCGCCTAGAGACACTTTTTCCCAGCTTGAGCATTGTGAGTTGTGAATTTATGGTAAGTGTAACGTGTTTGAAACTACCTTTCAATCATTTTACTTCTTATATCGACCCCTTGGCAACCCGCTTACTTCTGTATTATAAGTGTTTTGTAACTGTGGTTTCCTATTAGTGGAGTTGATCGGCCTATTTCCACAGTTTATGCTTTTTGTTTCGGAAGAGGACTCTGCTTCCGTCATCAGGTTTAGTCGTGAGAAGGACTGTTTTCGCACTTGAGCCGATTTCATACGTTATATATAATTTTTCCCAAGCACTTGACTATTCTCAGATTTGAACTTGGTACCTTTCACTTACTAGTCTACCTTTACCACAGAGCCACTGAGTAATCCAATATATATATATATATATATATATATATATATTTTAGAACTTGAATCCATATGGGTTTCATTTCTACACTAGCTTGGCTTATTGGATTTTTGCTAGTGCAATGTATGTGGCTTCTTTAAGTTTTCGACGAGTTGTGTTTTCGTCCTTTGCCACTATCTGTGTTATACCATTGGATGCGGTGGTCTTCCTTCCCGACATGTTCGGCGATTCTTGGTCTTCCTGTTTCGCCCTTGCGAACGTTGTTCTTATGTTCTCACTTTGAGTGGTCTAATTGCTCTCTCCAATGTATGCTCTGCCGCATTCGCATGGTAGGTTATATACACAATTCTTGGAATTCTGATCTTCATTGTATGGTTTGGTTTTGGTTAGTATTCCCCGAGCGTTCTGGTCGATTTGAAGGCAGTGCGTATCTTGTATTTGCTGCCTATCCTTCGTCTTTGTCTGAGGTACCTTGTATATGGTATTATCGCTGTATATTTAGGTTCTTCTTTTCGGATACCCTTTCCCTGTTTAGGTTAGATGTTAGATCGGGGTAGCCATTTTCTTTGAGTGTTCTAGCGATATTTTCTTTGTTCAGGTCCTCTTGTTTTAAGCATATCGTTTTTGCTCTATCGTAAAAGCATTTTGCCACACATAACTTCACGTTTTTGTGGTGATTAGAGTTGTAGTGTAGGTACCTCCCCGTGTGGGTAGGTTTCCTGTATATACTTGTCGTAAAGTATTGTCATTCCTGTGTACAAGTACATACAGGAATGGCAGTTTTGTTCCGACTCCAATTCCATTGTGAATTTTATGGAGGGTGCGCGGCTATTTAAACGATCTAGGAATTCATCTAGCTTATGCTTGCCATGTTGCCAAACTACCAAAGTATCGTCCACGTATCTAAGACACATCCTTGCTTTCTCTGTGAATTCGGATATCGCTTGGTCTTCAAAGTCAAAGCTGGATGATTTGATGAATTCGTTTTTTTTGCATAATCTTGCAATATGCAGAAATGACGCTCTCGGAATATTTAACATAGCCTTCTAAAATTACAATTCGCATAACACAGTTCTGTTACTCTTAAAACTACAATAATTTAAAAAGTGTCAACTTTAGATATATGACATCCAATATAAAATCGAAAACAAAGAATTAAATTTCTTTAAAGTCTGTCCAGAAACGAGGCGAAGTTATAAATTAAAATAGTTCATTTATTTTACATATAAGCAGTACACGATTTTGTATTAAGTACTTAATAGATTTCTTAAACTACTAAGTTATTTATTAATAGCTACTAATCCTTTAACAATGGGACATGCCTGTTATTGAGTTCTAAAGTAAAGATCACAGGCGTGTACATGGGTTTTGCAGATAAACAAATGACGATTGCTATGTTTTATTATAATCTGAACACAGAAAAATTATATTACAAATAAATGATATCGTCGTTCCTTCCCCACTTTTATTTAGTATTAATTAATTTCATTGTGACATATCTAATCAATGTTACTTCAGTTTTATATTTTTTATCATAAACCAACCCAATGCCACTAGAATCTGCCAAACATGTTGATTTATTCCTTCGCTTCGTTTTTGGCCAGATTATATCTGAATTACTTACAAAATACAGAGTGTTATGGCCATTCGAAGCAAACACCCTGTACAACGGAATTTAACTTTTAATTTTTCGGATAACAGTAGATGATCTTGACAAACGTTTGACAAAATATTTTTGAATAATCTATCACAATGTGGCCGCTGCAGATTTTATTCGTTGTGTTTACATATGTCATATTTTTCCTAAAACATTGAGTAACTCGGTAACAGCTGATCCTAATTACCAGATAGGTAATTGATGACAGAATAAGAATATTTAAAAATATACAGGGTGTTCAATTTAAAATATTTAAGTTGGACACTGGTATTTGAAAATGTAACACCTGTACAATTGTAGATATTTTTAGGTAACAGAGAAGAAGCTAATACACAACTTTCATATTTAAAGATTTTCTCTATCTAAAATAGTTAAGGAGCAACATAAGAATTACGCACTAATTTTATACCCTGTATATAACAATCCTATAGTTTTCATGATTATACATGCTAGTATTTTTGTACTGATAATTTTTAAATTCTATTAATGAAAAAATGGTCATTCCATTTGAAAAAGTTGAGTTATCCAATTTTTGAGTTATTGTACCCTGTATAATAATAATAAAAAAAAAAATTACCGAGCCTCAACTTTTGTTAGTTAAGCCCAACAAAGATTAGAACCTAAACCTCAAATGTCTTTCAATTATTATCAATTTAATTGCACTCTGCAACTGTCAAATTAAAAAAAAAGCAACGGTTTGAATTACCAAAAAAATGTTGTTTACAAATGCTGTTTGATTTTTATAATGAATCCAAAAATGTAAAAAAAAATTAGTTCCATTTAAAAAAACCAAGTTAAGGTTTATTTCCAGTATAATCGGAAGTGCTGAAAGGTACAAAATATTTTGATTGAAAACTTCCTAATCCGAAGTTTCAAAATCAAAATCTTGATAGTTCTTCAAAAACACCTAATGATTAAGGCGAGCTGAATCATCCTGTATAGCAGAATACACTCTCACCTCTTTATTAAATTTTTAAATACATGACAGATTTTGTGTTAGATACAAAATTCTCGATTTTAGATGTAATATAATAGTTACTCGTTAGCCATGTAGCATAAAAGAACAATGCAGAGCCTGTTGAATAAAATAACTACAATTATGTTGATGTCCAATTGTGGAAAAAAATCATGTTCGTGCAATAAAAAATGTTCACTAGATTAGTAATTCATTTTAGTGTCACTGTGAATTGGATCAACCATTTTTTTGTCTTTGATTAGACATGTAGACTTGGAGCAAATTATACTTACTTGGGCTGCATAACGTCTGCCGCTAAAGATGTATGTGCAAATTCGTCCTTCGAATCCAAAAATGGATACCCATTTAAAGCAATATGCGCGTCGTAGATGCCTTGACGACCTAATGCATCGCCAACCCACTTACTAGCCATAGCAGCTGCCATTAATGGCACAATGTATCTAACACCACCAGTTAGTTCAAACATTATCACCACTAACGAAACTGTCATTCGCGTAACTCCACCTAAGACCGCAGCTGCACCAATCATTGCATATAAACCAGGCGTTATGCAATCATCTCCCGTTGAACATTCTCCACTAAATATCCAATTCTTTGGATACGTGTATGCAAGCTGTTCCACCAATATACCAACAAGTCTTCCCGCAATAGCCCCAAGACACAAACTTGGAATAAAAAGACCACAAGGAACTTTCATACCGAAAGTAAAAATAGTCATAATTAATTTGAAAATAAGAGCAAGAATTAATAGCCATACTGCTCGATATACACCTGGACCGGCAGCCGCAATTTCAATGGCAGAATTGACATCAGTAAAATTACGATTATAATTGCTACAAACAAATCAATCATTTTAGACTACACAATTTACTCGTATTTACTTACCATAAATCATCATTGTTCGATATGCCACATTGACTGAATAATAAATAAATCAATTGACTAGTATTCATTCTGGTGTATGGATTTGGATACGCAAACACTGCAGTAATAACAGTAACAACCAAAACTTCAGTTACGGGATACTGTCCTAGTTTTGAGTATTTCCTATACCGACACCAATACAAATTTGCTTTTATAAAAACTGTAGCTATTAAACCCTATGAAAAAGGTTATGAAGTAGTGATAGCTTGAAAACTACTACTTACTCCAATTATTCCTAATGCTATGAAAGGTATTAGTTCAAAAAATATCCACGGCTTATTATACTCTACAAAGAACAATACCGAATGCTCATTTCCAAATGGATTTATTGACCTCAAAATAAAAGCCGCAATTAGAGCACAAAAGAATGATCTCCATAAAGTTTTAAGAGGAAAGTAGTAACTCACCTACAACATTTTGATTAGTTCATAACTTAACACATATTTACAAACTTACTTCTTCCAAACTGAATAGGACTCCACCGATAGGTGCTCCAAAAGCAACTGAAACACCAGCAGCCGCAGCGGCTGATAATATTTCCCTTTTCTTTGCTTCATTTCGTCCATATTTAGGAAATAGATATGAGAAAATATTACCTGAAATAAATTAGGTTTAATATGTGGCGCACATGATAATAATAACTATACCTATAGCACACGCTATGTGAACCATAGGACCTTCTTTTCCAAGACTAAGACCTGCTGAGACGGATAATATAAGGCCAACACATTTTATAATTAACGTCCACTTTCCTAGGTAGCCTCGAATAATGAATCCACTAAGTATTGTTTTGATCTACAAATTTATGCCAATTAAAGAGAACAGGACAAAAATAAAAGCACAATGTCCACATAATGACTATAGCATTAATAACATAATGATTGAACTTATTACACAATATTGAAATGTACAAAAAATCGTACACTCGAAGAAAGAAAATTATTATTATTATATAGAGGGTGTTTCGTAAATATTGTACTATAATTCAAGGGCTGATTGTACATTGTGTTAAAGTTTTAGTAAAAAATCCAATTTTTATTCATATCTTCAAAACCGTTTGAGACATTTAAATGAAATTTTGCACGTTTTGACAGTTAAAGAAAAAAATAGTACGCCACTGTTTTTCTCAAAATAAAAATTATTTTTGAAATACCCTTCTAATTCAGAAGAAAAAGCTCAATGACTCTTTTTTATCTACAGTTTGTTTTCGAGTCAAAAATAACTGTTTATATGCACAATATTTTGCAGTGGTATTAACATTCTTTTAATTAAATATTCTTAATTTTTAAATTAACTATTTTGGTTTTAAAACAAACTCAAAAATAATGTATTTATTTATAAAATTAAAGAAATGGTTCAAACTTGCGGCCATTTTGTTTAATATATAATTGGACTCGCTTATTGAAGTACGTTTAAAAAACGCCATGTGTTTTGAATTTGAGTGCAAGCGGTCATCATCCTCGCTAACAGCTCCTCGTCATTGTTGATCGGTGTATAATAAACTAAACCATATGTATCTATAATGACTATTAAAAAAAAACCGTCTCGTAAAGAGAACTTGTTCACCAAAGTTCTGTTGTCTCGATATGGGTAATCTTCTAGGCTTGTAGATTGCAACTTTTGAAGATAGTATGAGTAAAGTTGAATTTCGCGCAGAACACGCCATACTGTTGCATATGCAGCATATGAATAATAGCATGAACAATAGTTGGACTTACTTCTATTTGGTTCAGCATCTTTGAGCTTCACAGTATCCTTTGAAAATGGGGGACCTAGACTACCGTAGGTTGCCAGTTTCTTTAAGATGACTGTGAATTCTAGGGAAGACACTTCAAATACATTAATTACTAAGGTAGCCATATCAACATAAATCATAATGCGTTAAATCGTTGACAGCAGCTATCTGGATTTATTTCCTCAGTACGTTAGTTTCATTGCCAGTCACACTTGATATGCATTTTATATACAAATAAATACGTTGACAAGAGTTGTATGCAGAAAAATTTCAAAGGCGAACCGTTCCATATGAAAATATGAAAGTATCTCCAGTAGGATATACCATTTACAAAAGGTACACACTGCACGTCTAGATGATTATCCATATTGGCGACGTTTTTACATAAAGCCATCATGCTGTTGCCTTGTAGGTGACAATTTAATTGGCCCTTATCTGTTTCCACTTCCTCTACCAGGTGTCCAGGTCACAAATATGAACAATTTTTGGAAGATTATTTTAAAACTATTATTAAAGAACATGATTAACACCACTGAAAAATATAGTGCATGTAAACAGTTTTTATTTTTCAACTCGAAAACGAAGCGTCAGATAAAAAAGAGTCAAGTAAGCTTTTTTTTTCTTCTAAATTGAAGGAGAACTCCAAAAGTAATTTTTATTTTGAGAAAAGGCAGTGACACTATTTTTTTCTTTAAAAATGTGTTGTGATGTGCCCGTACACACGCCACTGGTAAAATTAAAAATAGCATATCTACATAAAAAAATGCACCTACATTATTGTCAAAACGCGCAAAATTTCATTTAAATATGTCAAACGGTTTTGAAGACATGAATAAAAATTGGATTTTTTAACTGTTCAATTCGGCATTTTCAAGTACGTCACAAGCTCCGCCTCGTACATCTGATCTTGGACAACTTGTGTTAGTGTTTCATATGAACCTACGTGTTTTGCTGAAATTTTTGAGTGTTTTGTCCAGAAAAAATCGTGATAATTGACTTATTGTAGTGTTAGTATGTAATGTTAAGATATTTGATAGTTAATTAGTGTGTATTATGGTTGGGTTAGATTTTGTGAAACGTATTCGTGCTTTTACGACAATGCAATAGGCATTTGTAAGTATTTTGTTACTTGCTTTAATAAAGTAAAGCCCATGTGAAGGTAAATTCCAGAAAAATGGCTTTAAGTGATCCCACCATCTGCCTGTGAAATATAAGATATTGAGCCTGCTGGTGTTATCCCTATAAGAACTTTGATAGTGTTATGATGTTTATAGGTAGATCAAGTTGTGCACTATATTTCCAATTTTTTTGTCTTTTGCAATTTAATTTCAAAGCAATCTATAATTATGGTGATTTTATTGGCAAATGCCTGTTTAAAACAAGGTGGCATTGCTTTTATTAATTTCTCTCTTTAAGGCCATAGCATACATTTTTGAAGTAGTGTCGAATAGAAAATTCTAGAAATAGTTGGGATAATAACATGAAATGTATAAGAAAACAAAGTAAAATCTAAATTTAATCTGAGTTTTATTAACACTATCAAAAAATGATTGAACTTATTTGTAATAAATGCTTGTGGTGCTATTTTGATATCAGGTTCAATTAATTGTGTAAATATTATATTGAAATCCTTATAGCTTGGTATTCCAATCTATAACATACACATTTTAACACATTATAGTTAAAAGGGCCTTATCTTGAATGTAATTCTTTAATTTGACGAGTTTGATGATAACTAACAAAAATCACACGAACTTTTCAATATTATGTCGAATAATTGTTCTCTTCATCCACGTATTTCTGGTGAATTGTATCAATAAAATCCTCATCTACAAGTATTAGCACAGAAAGATTTTCACCGCCTACGATTTTCGATAAAATTGTCAGAAAAATCACATCCCATAAGAACGTGTGTTAAAGTTGTCCAATATCATGCAAGGTCACACGTCACTTGAAAATGCCTAATCGAAAAGTACATGATGAACAAGAACAGACATAGAAGTTACTGTCTAGTCTAAAATAGAAATCCTTAAAAGCAATACATTATGTATGTAAAGTTTGATTTAAATAAAGTTTGGTACAACTCATTGATGTAAAACTCTATAATAAAATTACATATTTTTATCTCTCTCCACATGTATTAGAGAAGGATGTACATAAAAACATAAATCTCATGTACAATTCATATTAGCCCACTAAAACGTGTATCGTGACTAAGAAGCAGCATCTGTCACTCCAGTTATTTTTTTAAATTATTGTTAATGTGTTTTTGCTTTACTTTTTATAAAAAACAGTTTTTCCAAAACTATCTACAACTTGTACAATGAATTATCGGTAATTTGGTAACATTTTTATCTCAAGCGCAGCTAGTAGTTATGAACGTGCTTAATTATTTTTAACGGGGACGTGACAATCAAGGGGTACTCGTTCCATTTGAATCTGTTATGTAGGTATGTAGTACATTGTTGTGTAAAATATGATACTTTTTTAGTGCACGTCTGAAGCATGTGAGGTTAGTGTAAATACAGTTTATGCTATAAAGAAGGGTTACAGAATCCCAGAAAAACCTAGGTTGGAGCGAAAAAATTTTTTTCACTTTTTTCTGAAACTAAACTCGCAAAAGTTGCGACTTAGTATACTGATTACCACCTAAAAATTTCAGGTCCCTAACGCTATTTCTTGAGGTGCCACAAGTGTCCTGAATTTTTGAAATCTGAAAGTATGATTTTATTTTGGCGTGTCAAGCGCCTGAAATAATTATCTATTGTTTCAGATAAATAATCTTCATCAGCAATGACACAAAAACACCTTTACCTTTAACTTTAACTCTTTAACGTTCTGCCGATTTACGAGGACATTTTGCAACAGTATTTGTTCACAAAAAATGAATTGAAAATTAGTGGTCAATTGAAGGAGCCCACATTTGCAGAAGTTGCCAAAATAATTGTACCACAGGTCGAGGAAATTTGGAAGAAGGCTTCATTGCCTACAATATCAAAAGAAAGAATTGTGGAAAGGATCCGAGAATACCACAAAAAATATTGGGGGTACTACTAAAACCCTATAAACTGAGAGCTAATGTTGCAAGCTACATAAAAAAGATCGAAGAGTTTAAGAAAGAATCAAAGGGTTTATTTGATATCGCAACCTGCAAGTGCATCTGTTTTGAAAAGTGTAAATGTGAAAAATTCAACAAAATACCTGTCTTAGAGAGAAAGTTTTTGCTAGATCAGCGAAGTGCTAGAAAAATGATGATAGGAAACGTTGACAGCAATACCACGAAACAAATGGAGAAAAGAGAGAAAAGGAAATTGCGAGAAGCGGCATCGTCCAATATTGTAAAATCTGTCAAGCTACAAAAGGGAGCTAATGATTCCGAAATTGGAACTTCCTTGGAAGTGTGCCTTAGTTTGTCATCAACTTCTTCTGAGCCTTCACCAGAACCTCCTATTTCGATTATATCTGGACAAATGCGTAAATCTCTACCAAATTTAGCAAAATTGAAGAGCTAGTTGCCATTGGATGTGACGGAACGAATGTAAATACCGGAAATGAAAATGGCGTAATGCGTAAATTAGAAGTACATTACACACAAATGAGCTTCCTCTTCGGCATCTCTTAGTGGCCTTGGATGGTGCGACGCATGGTCCAAATTCATTTTCTGGTCCAATAGGTAGAGTATTAAAGAACTGCATGAAGCCAGTTGTAAAATACATAGCAATTGAAGGAAATCCATTACCAGCAGTTAATTTGGCGGAATTAAGTAACGATCAGAGTTATCTGTATAGAATAGTCTTGGCTGGAACGTCTGGTGAATGTTCCCAGCATTTATCTAATCTTCAGCCGGGCCCTATTTCGCATTCACGTTGGCTAACAACTGCTAGTAGAATACTGCGTTTATATATTTCATCTGAAAGACCCTCTGAGTACCTGACAACTTTAGCTACCTATATAGTCAAAGTTTACGCACCAGTTTGGTTCGCGATCAAAACCAAGAGTGGATGTTGGAATCGAACACGACATTTGTGGCAAGTTATTTATTTGAGCAGATATCTGCCACGAAGTTTAAGAAACGTAATCGATCCACTCATTCAAAGGAACGCATACTTTGCACATCCGGAGAATCTATTGCTGGCTATGCTAACTGACGATAAAGCAACCATCAGAGCTCTAGCTCTACGTCGAATTTTGAAAACTAGGAACCAGAGACAAAACCACCTCGGTGTTAGAAGATTCAAACTTCCAGAAATCAATTTTGAAGCTGGGGAGTACTATGAAATGTTAAGTTATGCCAGTTATTTGAACAGTGAGCCTCCGTTAACAAGATTAATCAGCGTAGAAGAACTTAAAGGTTATCTTGATACAAACGAACATATAATGACATTTCCAAATTACCCCTGTCACACACAGTCTGTTGAGCGATGTGTTCGTTTGGTCACAGAAGCTGCAGCAATAGTAGGCGAATCGCAGAGAGACGGATGTATTAAATCAAGACTGAAGACCAAATCTTTGATGCCCCAATTTCAAAAAAAATCTGATTATAAATTAGACTAAGAATGTGTTTTTCCTATTCCACAATACTTTCCTTAACTGTTTGAATTATCTTGTCATAATCCATTCTTTTGAAAGCTATTTTTTTCTCTATTTTTTTTATTTTCCTTAGTTGTATTGGGGGCAGCACTAGATATTTAATTTATACCCTACATTTCCTTAGAGTTCACTTTCATATTTAAAATAATCACCCAAATAAATGTTACCAATGTAATAAAAAAAATTTAAAGTATACCGTTTTTTTCTCGTTTTTTCGCAAATTTAAATGCTTTGTGGCACCTGAAGATGTCAGTAGATTTTCAAATTATTTTTGTGGCAAACTAATCTCATATCACACCAACTTTTGCACACCCAAGCTTTTTGATATCTTACAAAAAAAAATGTTCATTCCACCCTACCACAGTCACCAGCTAAGCGGAGAAAACGTACGAAATCTAAGTCCACCAAAGTTGGTGACTATGTGAAGGATGCTGTAAGAGAAAAATTTATGAAATGCATTCAAAATATAAATTCAAACATGCAAGACATGTCTAGTACTATACCTGTTTTTGTAGGTACACATGTTATGCTGGCATTACAAAAAGAATTAAGCAATAGTCAAATTTACGATTCCAGAAGATCAAGTTTAAGACATCTCTTATATTCCATTGGCTTTTCATCTAAAGTTGATGATGGTAGGAGAGATTTAGTGGAACAATCACATATTGCTGCCAATCGTGTACGATTCTTAAGAGAATATTACAAAAATAAAGAAAAATTATACAATCCTGTATTCTTAGATTAAACTTGGATTTTCAGTCGAGGATCGCAGAAAAGAAGCTGGCATGATGAATCTAAGGAAAGCGTGAAGAAGAAGCCAATGGGTGAAGGAAAAAAGTTTGTTGTAATTTAGTTATTACATTATAATTCCTAATAAAATAACTATTTTTTAGATTTATAATTGTTCACACAGGTAATGAAAATGGATTTATTTTCGATCTTCACTTTTGTTTTCTACAAAGTGCAGTGGCGAAAGTACAAAATTTTTCTGGGGTCAAGCCCTACGGGCTCTTTTTGGAGAGGGGCGCGTATAAAAATTTTGTTGGGGCGTACACACCACTTTTTTTATAGATACATGCGCATGAAAACTACGTCAATCTTGTTTTCACTCTCAATTTTAAACAGTTTTGGTTTTCATCATCATGGTTTGTCATATACCTACTTTAAGTAAAAGACTTTCTTGTTTTCACATTTTATTTACGAAATATAACATATAAGTATGAATAAAAAAAACTTCAAACTAATTTTAGTTTTCTATCTGTTTTTATAAAAACAGGGAGAACTTGTTCAGCCGACAATTTCTGCTTAACTAAATCATTTTCGATACAGGGAAGTGATAAATTTGAAAATCTATCTTGTACCATTGTGGTTCTCAGCCATGTTTTTATCCGCCTCATAGCGCAACCAGCTGAACTGATTGGAAGGCCTACAGCAATTTGTAGTAATTTGTAAAGATTTGGAGTCAGATTCCCCTTCACTTGAACTTTTAGATTTTCCAACGTGATTTCAAGATTTTTATTTTTGAATAAATTTCGTATCACTAAAACTTCAGCTTGAAGTGTTGAGATTTCGATATTGAAGGCCCTCTGATGATTGGCGACGAACTCAAATGCTTGATCCAAATCTAGCTTCATAAAGGAATCAATCGATCTTGCAAGGGGAAGATTTTCAAATCGTTTTTTCATATTGCCAATCACGTTGTCCATGACTTGGTAGTAAATGTTGACTTTCCAGTATTCGGGAGCTGTAGTTCCTGCAGGTATGTCAATCAGAGATGATTTACCCAGGGTTGAGTCAGATAGATATTCATTAAGCCTTTGTGGTTGCTTGCTTTTTTTTGAAATCCTTAAAGGCCCCAAACAAATGTCTTGTTCTCCTGAGAATTTTTCTATTTCACTCCACAGGTCCTCAAATTTGTTCCTCTTCTCTTCAAAGCTACTTATAGTGCTATCTATGATATCACTAGCCTGACCTAGTGCGGCATCTTTTCTCTGAAAATATTTACTCAGTACATTTGCGACCATTAACACTGAATGGAAGACGAACAAACAAACGATAAATTGTGGCTTTATCATTGATTCCTGTATTCTAAGTGCTTCTACAGAATTTTTGTCTCGCCCTTGTTCAATTTCCTCATCCAGAGCATTTCGAATTGCTTGGAAATTTTTCAAAAGGGATTTGCAATTTTCATATCGACAACTCCACCTGGTACTGCTAAGACTTCCCATTTCGCCCCCCGACTTTATACCTAGAGCATCACGGGCGTTTATGAGATGAGAGTGATGACCGGGTTGAGAAAAATGGACGTATATTGCCTCCAGAGTGTTGAAAATTGCAGCTGCAGTGGACACCTTAACACAACTGTCGACAATTACCAAGTTCATCCTGTGTGCCAAGCAATGAAAGCAAATAGCTTGTGGATGATCCTCACTTATTTTGGATTGCAGTCCTTGGTGTTTCCCAGACATAACACTGGCTCCATCATAAGATTGGCCAATTAATACGGCGTTATTCAACAAACTGCATTTACTTAGATACTTTTTAATAAGTATTTTTAAACTCTCGGCATCTCGAGAAGAAGAACAATCTACGAAACCAAGAAAACGTTCCTCAACTTCCAAGCCTACGGTATATCTGATTGCCACGGACAATTGTTCTTGTTTGTAGCACCTAGCTTCATCAACCATTATTGAAAAAACCACATTGCCGCACTTCTTCTACAATCTGTTCAATAACAAGTTGAGATGCGATGCTTATTATTTCATTTTGTATTTTGGAACTGCAATAACTGATATGTCTGTCTAGATGCATCGAAAAATTCGTGTCATGTTTTGCCATAAGTTCACCCAACTCCAGAAAATTTCCTCGGTTAGTAGATGTTGCGTCTTCTCGGTGTCCTCGGAGTGGCAGCCCTTGACGTGTCAAGTATAAAATCATGTCGATTAATTTTATCATATAATCTCGGTTCTGTATTATCATTTCTTCATGTTGTATGGTTAGCTTCTTATGAACATCTCCGGCCTTCAAGGAATGCTTGTAGTCTACACACCTTTGCATACAGCCACTGTGAGCCAAAGAGGTGTCATGTTTTTTCAGCGACTCACTTAGTTTCCTCCAATTACTGAACCCATTAATCGAAAACTTTTCATTTTGATCTCGAATATTTGCAGAATGCCGAAAATGTCTGCAGACAAAGCAGAACGCTTTATCTAACTTCACACTATATTCAAGCCACTGATAAGTATCAAAGAATTGAGACGAAAACGATCTCCGTCTATCTCCAAATGAACTTTTTGGAAAAACAACCCTTGGGCCCCTTGGCTGCGAAGGACCACTATCAAGAGTTCCCAGATCTTGATCATCTGGATCATTTCGTCCTCTTTGATTTGTTTCTGCAGATGTAAAAACATCGGATGTTTTGCTACCTTGCCCTTCTTCAGCGGCTTTATTTACATCTTCTCGTATGCCTCCACCAACATTTTCTATATTTGAAGTTGAAGATTGTGTTAAATCACAAGCTATCTCAATATTTGTTGTTGAGTCACATACTGGAGTAGACGTTTGCCTTGTCTCAGTCTCATCTTTGCCGGATTGATTTGTGGCAGATTTGAAAAACAATCGTATGTCTTTGAATTTCTTCATGTTCAAACCGCCCACAATCTGCAACGCAAATTCAAATAAAAACAAATTTATAAACACCGAAGCTAACTGCTCGGACACTGATGGGGAAACAAGTAAAAGGCGTGAAAGAAAGTACAAATCAAAATCCCTTTGCAGTTTTAACTTTAAACTATCATTATTATTATTAGCTGAAACTTGTGATGCAATCTTTCCTTTTTTTTTTCACCCATCAAAATTTTAACATCTTATAATACTCTAAAACAAACATACAAATAAGTAAAATTACCCTAGTCCTTAGTTGTTTGTGGCAGTTGGCCTTGGCAGTGGCTATTTGTTTGCTTTGATGTTTTATTTCACACAGCACTGTGCTGTCAGCACAGAAGACTCAGAACAAGTACTAACCCCATGAATTCATCGTGCGTTGCAGCCTTGCTTATATAGGTACCGATGACGCAAGCAACCCTTCTCGAATCTTCTAGAAGTTCGATGACTAATAATTTACGTAAGCTGCTGTCTGCGTCTGCCGAGGCATCGTAATTTTGATTCATACATCTAGATTGTTCGGAATAATGAGTCACCATTTCCGGTATGTTACACTATTTTTAAGTTTCAAGTCTCGCTTCCTTTATAAAAAGTTATCTTTTAGAAGGTTAATGTAAACTGTATGTAAACTAATCTAATCTACTAATCTTTGCGGCGTCTTTATGCTTGCTGGGTTTACTACATCGTGAAAGAGGAACTATACATGCTATTGTTTATGCATCAACACTCAACGCATATCAGTATCATGAACCAAAACAATTCCAAGAGCAGCACAGTCACAGTCAGCAGTCTACCGCCGCCGCGCCACTTAGCTAAACAAATATTATTTCACCGATACAACTTATGCTCGAATGATGAATATTCTAATGTCCTTACATAATAAATAATAATTAATAATTGTACTTATCACTATGTCACTATTACTACGCGTTTGTTTATCGCAATGGTTTAAGATTTAACGAATTAAGTTGTTAGATGGAATTTAAGATAAGAATGAAAAATGGGGAAGTGCTCCGTTTTTCTGGGGTGTGTCACGGCTTGCCTGGGGTGTGCCTGGCGCACCTTGCACCCCCCCCTAGTTTCGCCACTGACAAAGTGCAGACTATCATGCAGATATATGTGCGGAGTTGTTAATAAAATGGTTTGAAAATAATTTAATAGCAAACGTCTAGAAAAATTCCAAATAATTCATCTAAGAAGAAAGAAATATGTAATTTTCTATTAAAGCACAACATAGCTTGTTTAAAAAAGAATTACTGCAATTAGTTGCAAATAATGCGATACCGAAGGTGAACAAAATAGATAAAATAGCACACAAATGTTGACACAGAGTATTACAGTTACCTCCATATCACTGTCAATTTAATCCAATTGATCTGGTATGGGCAAACTGCAAAGAACATTACAACAAAAATATAGGAAGACATAATTCAAAATTTAACAATGACCACGTAAAAGAAATATGGATGGAATCCTTGCAACGAATTGATGGGACATATTGGGCAGAAATGCATTAAACATGCCGAAGTGTATATGTTAGAGTGGTGGAAAGTTAAAAAACATTTTGAGGTTGTACAACCATTAATTATATCTGTTAATGATTCCACTTCTAAGAGTGACACTGGTTATTGAATAATTTTTCTTAATTTAAATGTTTTAATTCCAATGTAGTATAAATATTATAATTTTTACATAACATATTGATAATAGGTGGACTGAATAGTCAACTAAACAAATATATAACACATGAGAATAATACGAGAGGTAAAATACAATCCAACTTGTCAATTTCAATCAGTAGAACAAGTTTTAATTTACGGCCTCTAAAGTACCTGATGCCAAAAATACATAATTTACTAAGTATAGAAATAAGAAACATTAAAAGTATAAAAATGTTTTGTCAAAAATGCATTTCTTTTATTCAAAAAAATTTTAAGAAGTTTGGAATACTAAAGCAAACCTTGTATAAGTTTTACATGATATTACATTATGATATTTCCTCGACATTTTCTTACTAGTGAATGAAAAATTTTGTATAGGATCAACATATTTAACTTGTAGGTTAGCAAACACAGGTGTCTCGTGCCTAGTTGCACCTAATACAATAAATGTTGATTTAATTTTGTAATTGTACACTTAGTAGAAACTTAAACTGTAACTCTACAAACTGTAATTATAGTTAGTTAATTTCAATACATACATTTGCACATACTTTATCTATTACATTGAAACAGTTTCAAAACTTAAATAAATAAATAAATACATGTACTGATTTATGTAAATTGCATTTCATTTAACTTGAAACATAATGAAATCTATTTAAACTATGTATTAAATTAAAATATTAAACATCTATAATTTTTATAATCTGTAATTTAACATTACACTGTACACACTTTCTTCTACAAGAATGAAATAATCACAAATGTATCGATAGTTATGTTATCGTAAAGTACACAAGAATTATGTCGATTACAAAGCAATAATTATGCTTCTAGAAGGGTTGTTGTAAATCTTGAAAATAACAAACTAATTGCAACTTTTATCAATTTTTCCAACTGCAATGATGTATAATAAACAAAAAACGTATTTGTTTACTTACAAATATATAGGTTATGTATTATGATGGTATGCATGATACAATAATAACAAGATATGATCTTGCGCATGTTGCCAGTCGTTGTGACGTCACGCGGTGGTAAATTTCTAAAACACCGGTTATAGACCGTTGTGGTTTGATAGTTTTGTTATGTGTTTTTGTATGCTGTTTTGTATTTGATTTGAGACATATTATAAAGGGTGTTCCTGTTTTTTGTAGCAGGACTTTACTAGTCGATAGAGCTTTCAAAATTAAGACAAAAAGTTCATATAAACATAGGTTGCCAAACGCTAAGTTTTGGAGATACAGGGTTTCAAAGTTTTTATTTTTTTTTCAGTTCTTTTAATTTATCTTCAAAACTATTTAAAATTATAAATCCAAATTTAGTACACACATTAAACTCCTTATACTCAATATTAAGAGTAGTTTAACGTTTATCAATATCTACAGGGTAGTACATTTTCTGGGGTGGTATACCCTTTATCCTCTCCGAACTCTAACTCTTAAAAACCAAAAATATAGATTGCCCATTTGATTCAGGAACTTTTTTGTCTTCTGCTTTTTTTCGAAAAATGCATAGTTTTTGACATAAATTAGCTGTAATCCATGAACAGCTTCCAAATGGTAAGTAAAGAACGTCTGATGCTCCCGCAAAAAAATAGTGTGTCATGAAAATAACAATAAAAAAAAAAAAATAATCAAATTATGTAAAATCTCACATTTTATTTTAAATGCGACTTGTGCATAAGAAAGAATGTAATTTATTTACATATTTTATTGTGTTAATTTTTATTGCAAAAGTGATCTTTTAAAATGCCATTTTTGTTTTCTAATCAAGAAATAGCGGATATCCATTTTATTTATGGCTTTGTAAATGGAAGTTCAGCAGCAGCAGCCAGTGAATATAGGTGAAGATTTCCTTTTAAAAGAGCATCCTTCAGTATTTGTAAGAGTTCACCAACAAATTATAAGTCAGGGGTTAAATAATGTGCATGGTCGTCAAAATAATAATCATAGGCAGCAAAGAAATATTGCACGAAGAATTTTGCGTGAATTCGACAGAGATCCCACAACTAGTATTAGAAGAGTATCCGTAGCTTTACTAAATTTGGATTTATTACTTTAAACAGTTTTGAAGATAAATTAAAAGAACTGAACAAAAATTAAAACTTTGAAACCCTGTATCTCCAAAACTAAGCGTTTGGCAACCTATGTTTATATGAACTTTTTGTCTTAATTTTGAAAGCTCTATCGACTATTAAAGTCCTGCTACAAAAAACTGGAACACCCTGTATATTAATAATTAGCTGTTTTGTAGTGATATTTGTGAATTAATATACCTGCTTTTAGTGTTATGTTGTTCAAAATTGAACTTTAGAACTAATAATATTAAAATAACAGACCCACAAAAAACGTTAAAAAGAAATCAAAATAAACCAACATACAGTTATATATTTCAAATTATTTGGAGATGTATATAAAAAGTTATATTTAAATACATATGAAGTTTTAAGTGAAGTAAATGAATCATTTGGGCAAATATCGTTAACTGAGAGTGATATTGAATCATGCATTTTGAATCTAAATCCACATCATTGTCCTGGGCCAGACAATATTCATCCTATTATTATTATAGAATGTAAGGAAGCTATAAAGATGTGGCTGTTTGAGATATTTAACTTTTCATTCAAAATAGGTGTTGTTCCTAATGCATGGAAGGTTTCATTTACCACCCCATTGCATAAGAGTGCAGATATGACTAATGTTAATAATTACATACCAATAAGTAGGAATAAAATTTTCTTGAAAATGCTTGATTACATTGTTTATAAGAAAACTAGTTTGTTTTTTAAGAAACTTATCGATTTGCAGCAATATGGATTTATTGAAGGTAGGTCAACTGTAACAAATTTAGCTGGTTATAAAGAATATATAATCAACAAATTAACTGAAGGAGTTATAGTAGAATCTGTATATACTGATCTAGATAGAGCATTTGACAGAGTAAATCTTGGTCTTCTAATTAAAAAACATGCATATGGAATAACTGGTACTTTACTGTTATGGTTTGAGTCATTTCTTAGTGAGAGAAAACAATTTGTTAAAATTGGATCGTTTATTTCTGAAATCATAGATGTACCGTCAGGATTAGGCTAAGGTACGCATCTTGCTCACTACTTTTTGTCGTATTTATAAATGATGCTCAGTTATGAATTAACTATAGTCAAATATTAATTTTTGCGGATGATACGAAGATTTTCAAAGCCATTGAGAATAATTATGATTCGTTTTTATTACAATGTGATGTAGATTCATTCGTTGAATGGTGTTCCTATAATGGGCTTGATTGCAATACTAAAAAATGTTTTTAGTCATGTTCTGCTTGTGTGAATAACAATTTATATTTCATTAATCATGAAGCGTTATAGAATGTTGAACATATTAAGGATTTGGGAATTATTTTTGACTCAAAACTTTCATTTAAGCCACATATTGATTATCTTGAATTAAAAGTAAAGAAAAAGTTATATTTTGTTAAAAGATTTTCTTGTAAATTTTCAAAAATTGAAACACTTAGAACTATATATTTTTCCTATGTATATCCAGTATTAATGTATGCATCACCCGTATGGCACTCTTCAGAAATTGGAGTCATTAAAAGACTTCGAGTCATTGAATAATATATTTTTAAGGTTTGCGGCAGGAAGAATTAGACATCCAATGTGATATATACATCATGATTATAGTAATATAAGGCAAAAGTTAATGATTGTGACACTTGAGTCTGCAAGATATAGAGCTGATTTAAAATTTGTATTCAAGATTTTAAATAATACTATTAATTGTCCTGAATTATTACGCTTATTTAATTTTCAAGTGCCTACTAGGTAATTAAGACAAAACAATGTATTATTTAGATTAAAACTGTTGAGAAATGGTCAGCGGCTAAGTATAATTGAGTGTCCTTAGAATGCAATGAGAATACAGAGTGGTTTGATATTTTTTGTACTAGTTTATATACCATAAAAAAATTGTCCAAGTGTGTACTTGTTTATGATCAAGAAATTATGTTTTATGATAAACGCCAAAAAATGTGTATATGATTGTAAATTAGTGGGGCTTACCAATACCGACTCTATAACAAAGTCGCAGTGCTGAATTGTGACGTCATGCATTGACGGCCGTCTTCGGCACGTTTGCGCTGCATTGTATACGCGTATTTGTATTAAATTTTCGAACTTGTAATTGCAGAATTAATAGATGCCGTAAATATAGTGTTATATAACTATTTAATAAATTAATTAAAGACTTTGAGGTAAGTATAAATATTAAGGGTGACTATGTCAAAAAATGTTTTAAATTTGACATCTGTCAACGAAGTTTTAAACGAATTTGTTACTTGTGAGATCATAATAAAGACTTTATTGCTCTAATAATCATAAATTCTACCACAAATACTTTATTAAAAAATTACTGTAAAAAGAATAATGATAGGTTGCCAAATGAAAAAAGTCGTAAATTAAATACTCTAACCAATTAAAATTAGCATATATTATCCACTTAACATTTCCTTATAAAATTTTAGGAATAAGTTATATTTAGGAGTATTCAAATTTATTAAACGGTTTTTTGTTTGAAATTTCGTTTTTCCGTTAAAAAACGAATGAGATGCATCTTGTTTAAACTAAATACCCTTGGTTATTATATTTATTGGTAATTATATTAATTCCGCAATTCCAAATTTTAATACAAATACGCGTATACAATGCAGCGCAAACGGGCTGAGGTAGGCCGTCATTGCGTGACGTCCGCTGCGACCTTGTTACAGAGTCGGTATTGGGCTCATCACCACGTTTATAAATAAATAAATACATAATAAATAATTTCCTAAGCAGAGGACATAAGGTAATCAAATCAAACAAGTTTTCATAAACACTATCGATATCTTCATAGAACTGCTGCATGGAATAAAAGCTTTATGCGCAAGATACATTTTCACTACTTTCTTTAAATCTACAGAATTTAGGTTTCTAATTCTTGTTGGAAAGGAATTGTATATTTTCGTTATAGTATATTCCACACTCTTTTGGACATATGTAAAGTTAAATCTGCTAACATGTAAGTCAGACTTATGTCTTGTATCATAGTGATGTTTCTGTTGATAATCCTTAAATATAGCAATTTTCACGAGTCAGAGCAGTAGCGTCACTAATATTAATACTGTCAGTCAGAGGACACCGATGCTGTCAGATTGTGAAAAATAACAGTTTGACAACTGTCAAATCTCAGCTTCAGGGGTTATGTTTATTTTATCACAATAATAAAATTTAAGACGAGTGTCGCGATTTTTGGCTGTATCGTGATAATGCAACCTCAAACTGTCTAAAAAATGGAAAATTAAAAAGGAAAACTAGAATCTACAGTAATCTAGGATCCTTTCAATGGTTGCTAGAGTACCGTAGCTTGGATCCTAGGTTAAAGTAGATTTTAGTTTTTTTTTATCTCAATGACAGGCAAAAATTTTACTGTCGCGAGACACTCGTAATTTACGTTATGTTATGTCAAATGTTTAATGCCAGAAATGCTTGACAACACCGGACAGAATTGCCAACCTAAATCAGTTCTATATGCATCCTGTCGTGCACAATAGGCAGGTTCTAAAGGTGGTAATGAAAAGTTAGTTATGATGCAATATATATATATATATATATATATATATATATATATATATATATATATATATATACATATATATAACGTCTCCCAGATAACATTTCCAGCATGGGGATCTCGCTTATTATAAAAGATACAGATTTGGTTAAATTAGATCAATTACTCGTAAGGATTAGTGAAATTATAGGACACTCTCCAATTTCCAAATTTCCATGTATTTTAAGACTTATGGCAAGAAAAAGAAAAATGTCAAATTTCTTTTTCTTGTAATATCTTTTTTGTTATATTAGACATATAAATTTTATTTGCACTTTCTTAAGATATTTTTTATGCAGAATTTAAATATCAATTTGGATTTTTTTTTGCATTTTCTATTTTTTAGTTTCAACCCCTACATTAAATTTTTCTTATGGAACGACAATAATTGATCGTGTTTTTTTATCCTCTTTATAATGATATAGCACATGTACTATCTATTTTTAAAAACAACAAAGAAAATTTAAAAAAATGTATTTTATTAAAGACTCTAACAATAAGTAGGCCGTGAAACATGAGAAAACGACAAATAATAGATAACAACAAGAGTTAAGCAGGTAATAGTATTGGAGATAATTATCCAATTATAAAAAATGTTCAAACAATTGACCATTCCGTTCTAAACATAATTGTGCCCTGCGTAGTGTCGACGTAATTGCTCTGCGTAGTTTTTGGCGTTTAATACTACCAAATGCTGCAAGAACAGCTTCACGAAGATCTTCGGCATTCTCAAATGTTTGCACGTACACTCGATTTTTTACGTAACCCCAAAGGAAAAAGTCCAAGGGCGTTAAGCCTGGAGATCTGGGTGGCCATAAAATCGGCCCTCGATTACCAATCCATGAATTTGGACACCGATAATTAAGATATTCGCTGATGATGTTTGAATTGTGGGGTGGGGCGCCATCTTGTTGGAAGCAGATATTAATATTCTCAATCAGTGGAGAATCATCAAGTTTATTTTCTAAATCAGTTTGTAGTAAATTCAAATACCTTTCACTATTTAATGTTTCGTTAAAAATATGGGCCCAATAAGTTTAGCGCCTAAAATGCCACACCAGACGTTAAAACCAAATCTCACTTGATGCCGACTTTCCTTAACAACGTGAGGATTTTCACGGTCCCAAAAGTGAACATTGTGTCGAATGAAAAGGCCATTATTTGTAAATCTGCTTTCATCAGACCACAAAATCGTAGCTGGAGAATTATCGTTATTCTCACAGAAAGATATCCTGAAAGGCAACCATCTCTTATGATGTTTAGGCGCTTGGAAAGTAATTTGAGAATGTATTCATCAATATTGGTCAACAGAAAATCAAACATGATTTATGGAGGTGAGACTTCAAGTTCGGTTTAGTTTGAATGTTTGGTGCGGAATATTTAATAGTACGAAAATAGGACCTTTCATATACGAAGGTCATTTAAATTCCAAAAGATATTTGCACTTTTTACAAAACGAGTTGAAACATTTTCTCGACGATATTCCACTAAATCAACTTAATTCAATTTGTTTTCAACAAGATGGGGCCCATGCGCACAATTCCCCAATAGTTCAAAATTATTTAAATCGAAAATTTCACGACAGATGGATAGGAACAAATGGACCTGTATTTTGTCCGGCTAGGTTTCCAAATCTAACTCCACTAGATTTTTACTTTTGGGGTTACGTGAAAGGTAGTGTTTATTCGGAAAATATTAACAGCGTTGAACAGTTAAGAGAAATAATTATCACTCCTTGGAGAAATGTGCCAAGAGTTCATCTTCAACGTTAATCAGAACATGTTCTCAAAAGGTGCTAGCTGTGTTTGCAAAACCAAAGTCGTCAATTTGAGTATTTATTGTGAAGTGCAAATAGTTTTAATAGTTGAAAATTCGTTTTAATTAATAGTTGTGTAAATGCTAATACATAGTTGAAAATATGTTGTAATTAGTAATAGTTTTGAAATCTAAATTTATTTGCTAATAGTTTTTAGTTCATAAATTCTTTTCTTTAGTTTAAACTAAAAAACGTTATAAATGTGCTAAATTTAAATTCAATCTTTAGAATTTAAATCAAATAGAACTTTTAATGTTAATCTTAATTTGGAACATTATATCAATTATACTTTAACTTGCTCTTAGGAATTTCTGTTGTTTAATTGTAAAGGTGACGCTCAGTTGTTTTACACGGTCAACTCGATATGTCACCGTATTATTCTTAATAATAATTAAAATATTTATGTTTGAAGTTAATAAATTTTTAATTACACATGCATGCATTTTTGAAACCAAAATTTTTAGCTGTTTACAACAGTGTAAAAATACAAAATAGTTCCCATAAGGTAAACAAAAGTTAGTGTAGATAACAAGCAAACTAATGACTGTAAATTTTTTTTGTAAACGTCACCTAAAAGTACTCAAAAAGTTGCTTTAATAATGTATTTTGAGAATAATATCTTGTAAATAACGCTTCTAGAGCCAAAAATTAAAATCGGCCATTTTGTTATTTTGTTCTGTATTTCAATAACGGCAAAGTAAATGTAAATTTTGATTTGTGATCTTAATTATTATTAAATCGAAGATCATTTTTGTCCATTTAACCAAATCTCTATCTCTGCTAATAACCGAGAACCCTGTACTTAACATGAAAAATAAAATATAACCTGTGTATATATACAGGGTGGGCCACCACCAATGGGACGGTCTTTTGTATCTAGGCAATACGTTTTTTCAAATTTATTCTTCAGGGGGGTTATGTATATCAGTAGAGGCCACATTTTAAAATTATTTTCGTACATACTGGGTGTTCCAGAAAAGCGTGGCTTATCAAACTTATGTTTTTTGTTAATGGAACACCCTGTATTTTCGTTCAATTCTGGATAGTACTGTATAAATAAGGTGCACTTTAGTTAATGATCCCTATAGGTAAATATTACAGTTTTCGAGATATTTTGAATTTTATGAAAATAATAGGTTTTCGAAAAAATCATACTGACCGAATCAATTAAATTAGAATGACAAAATTTTAGTTGTAAATATTAAAGTTGTTACCCTTTGAATCGCTATAGCAAATGATTCTTAATTCCTTACAGGGTGTTCAAAATTTTCAGTTGTAAATCACATTCAAATCACATTATCTTGGTAATTTTAAATGTAACACGCTGTATTTTATTAATCTACATTATTCAAAAAAACATTTTCTATCATTTGGTATATGGGTTTCCTATACCTAAATATTACAGTTTTTTTGTTATTCAACATTTTCTTAAAGTTAATATAAAATCCCGTGTAATACAACACAAATTTAAAATTTAATCTAGTACGTTGCTTTCTGTCGTTTCTTAAAGTTAATGTTAATCCCTCATAACAAAAAATTTAAACTAATCTAGTAGGTTGCTGTCTTTTAGGCATAATACAATTAAAAGTTGTTTTTTTCAAGTCTCTAACTTATTGTGCACAATAATTTTATTTATTGTTAAATGGTTAAAATAATAGTTTAAAATGAAATACGGATTACAAGAAAGAATTGAAATGATACTGTGCATTGGAGAATGTTTAGAAAATTGTTTTCTGGCTTGTAGATTGTATGCTCAAAAGCACCCAGACGAGAACATCCAAGAAATGAAATTTTTGAAAAGTTGTTGAATAGATTTCATACTACTGGGTCAGTTGCATATCAGAAGGTGAATAAAACAAAACAGATTACTGGGAATAATGAAAATGAGTTTGATGACTCTCATACAAGTACTAGAAAAATTTCGAATGAAACAGGTATCAGTCGAACAAGTGCCCGTACGATACTTAAAAAAATGGATATTATCCATATCATATTCACTTACATCAACATTTGTCTGAAAGGGACTATAATCTGCGTTTAAACTTTTGCTTATGGGCTTTCGATAAGGCTGGCAGACATCTTGATTTTGTTCAAATTCGTGGAATTTACAGATGGACTATTCAGAGTGATGGTACAGTAAAAGTAAATAGGCATAATTACCACTATTACGATACTGAAAACAGAAATCTATTTTGTACTGTTGATCGCCAACACCGATGGACTGTAAACGTTTGGACAGGAATATTAGGCGATTATGTGATTGGACCATATTTATTTGATGGAAGAAAATTTTTGAATTCCTTAAAACGTGATTTTTGGATACTCGATGAGTATATTTCATTAAATATACGAAAAAAAATGTGGCACCAGTTGGATGGAGCACCGCTCATTTTGCACGACCTGTCAGAGAGTATCTGTACAAAAAATTTAGAAATAGGTGGATGGCAGGGGCGGTCCTTGTAATTGGCCACCTAGGTCTCCAGATGTTACTCCAATGGATTTCAGTACATGGGGGATTGTTCAACTTATAGTAAATCAAACAGTCCCCACTACTCCCGAGGATATGAAAATAAGAATTTCTAATGCATTCAACACTATAACGCCGGAAATGTTAAATAAAATAAGATCTTTTGAAAATAGAATTAATTGTTGTATTCAGGCAGATGGCAGACATTTTGAACATATGTTAGAGTAAAATTAATTTTTTCCTAGCATCTTGTTCGTTTCTGTTATAATTATTACTTCTCTCATTAAAAATAGTACTTTAGATAACAAGGGATTGAAGTGACTCATTTAATTCCGCGAATAGAGTTTGTTGGTCGAAGGCTTTAACCCGAGACCAACAACTATTCAAGGGATTAAGAACTTCAATCCCGTGGTATCTACACTATTTTTGCACTTCGTGGAGTAATAATAGAAATAATTATATTATTTTCTGAAAATTAAAATATTACATCTATGATAAATTTAAATTATTAGAAAAGTCACTTTGACAAAGAAACTACACTATTCAAGGTTAATGAAATTTATGAATTATTTTTAAAATCCCAGATGTTTCAATGCCACAACAACGAGTAAATCAATAATAAACAACATTCGCCATTGTGAAAACTTAGTCTGTTGACGACGCGTAGTTGCGAAAATGGATGAGTTTGATATTGATGCAGCGGCTGAAGAGGCTATTAACCAACAATTGCCCTCAAAATCCAGAAAAGTGTATGAAAAATCTTATGAAGATTTTATAACATGTTGCCGTCAAAAGAAGATACAAAATCACACCAATGAAAATGTCTTTTAGCATATTTCAATGAAAAAAGCAAAACTGTACGTGCTTCCACCTTGTGGGCGAATTATTCCATGGTGAAATCGATGGTAATGGTGAAAAGTAATATTGACATATCCCAATATCCGAAATTAAAAGCTGAAAAGAAAAAATGACGGCTATAAGCCAAAGAAGTCAAAAGTTCTTACTGATGAACAAGTCGATCCAGACGACGATTTTTAAAGGGTTAAGGTGAGTAATATAACGTTTATAAATTTTTTGATAGATATTTTGACACTGTGTTCAATTTTTAGGTTGCACTGATCATGGGTGTAGCAGGAGCGTGTAGAGGAAACGAATTAGTTGAATTATCAATCCACAATGTTACAGATTTGGGTTACTCTATCTTAGTTAATATAAAAAATACAAAGAACAATATTGACCGAGTATTCGTTGTTCAGAATTCAGTGAATAACCCAGTCGATTTTATAAAACTATGCAGAAATTACATTGCTTTAATGAAACCTGACACAAACCATTCACGATTTTTTGTCCAATATAAAGACCGGAGATGTTCACTCGACCCATTGGAAAAAATACCTTTGGAAAACTACCCCAAAGAATTGCAACTTTTTTTAAACTTCCTGAACCCTCTTTATACACCGGTCATTGTTTTCGACGCACGTCGGCGTCTTTATTAGTCAATTCTGAATCAAATGTTGACGTGCTCAAACGACATGGAGGTTGGAAGTCGTCTTCAGTGGCTGAGGGATATGTTGAAAGCTCTATAAATAACAAAAAAATTATAGCAGAAAAAATTTTTGGGCATGAAAATGAAAAAAAAAATTGATTCAGAAAACCAAATAAATTCTATCAATGCATCTATCGTTTTAACATCATTTAATAATGTTCTTAATTCTAAGGACAATGATTTTGGTAAATGTAAATATATCGGTAAATATTAATCAAAAGTAGATGTTATCTTAAATGTTAATTGCTGATTTTTATTAATAAAATTATTTAGTTGAGTGAATTATTTATTTTTTAATCCTCGGAGGATTAAATTATTTTTTAATCCCTAGAGATTAAAAGTAACACTTCAGTCTCCGAAATGGGGGAACCAAATAGTACTTTTAATCCACGAAGTGCAAAAAAAATATTTTGTCGTTTTTATGTTTTTAGTTAATAACTTTTAATTTACTTGAGTGTTAAGAATAAAAATGATAATAATTATTCGAATATTTCTTTAATCTCATAAATAAATACATTAAATTTAAGAAAATGTTGAGTAACAAAAAAACTTTAATATTTAGGTATAGAAAACCCATATGATAGAGAATGTTTTTGTGAATAATGTAGATTAATAAAATACAGGGTGTTATATTTAAAATTACCAAGATAATGTGACTTGAATGTAATTATTTTACAACTGAAAACACCCTGTAAGGAATTAAGAATCATTTGCTATAGCCATTCAAAGGGTAACAACTTTAATATATACAACTAAAATTTTGTCATTCTAATTTAATTGATTCGGTCAGTATGATTTTTTTCGAAAACCTATTATATTCATAAAATTCAAAATATCTCGAAATCTGTAATACTTACCTATAGGGATCATTTCTTAAAGTGCACCTTATTTTTACAGTACTATCCAAAATTGAACTAAAATACAGGGCGTTCCACTAAAAAAATAAATGTGATACGCCACTCTTTTCTGGAACATCCAGTATGTACGAAAATAATTTTAAAATGTGGCCACTACTGATATACATAACCCCCCTGAAAAATAAATCTGAAAAAACGTATTGCCTAGATACAAAAGACCGTTCCGTTGGTGGTGGCCCACCCTGTATATATAAAGACACTGGTACTTAATGGGCTATTTTCAAATTGATACAAGCATTCACAAATAGAACATATCAATTGAAGATCTGGTCAAATGTAACAAAGAAATAGTTTTTTTTTTGTTAATAATTGTAATTGTTATTTTACAGTGAAAACACTATGTAGCACGTTTAATATTGTTTTAATTTCATTTTAACCATATACAGTGCGACCACTAAAGTCCGCATATTGACTTTAGCATTAATTTCTGCTGTGATCGAGATGAAAATTAATAAAAAAATTATAGTTGCGTTATTCACATCATCTGTCAAATTTTTAACCCACATGCAAAATTCCAGATGTATAAGATAATTTACATTTTTTTCCCATTTTTTGTACATTACAACACTGTTGCAAAATGACGCGGATTTTACTGGTCACACTGTATGTATTATTACTATAGTGATGTGGTAACTTCTAATTGCTTACCTCATCTTACTCCACAAATAAAGAAAAAATGCACAAAAATCCGTCAAAACCACAAATAAGGTACTAATATAATAAAAACACTGGTTAAAACACATTATAAGCCGATTTGTTTGGAAAGTAAACCTTGACTGGTTTAACACTGACGTCACACTAAAGGAGTCTATAAGAATTATTAACAAAAAATTATTTGTTTGTTAGATTTGACTAGATCTTTAATTCATATGCGAAAGTTTCTATTTGTGAATGCATCAATTTCAAATTAAAGTTTTTCACAATTTTACACTTACATTATAATTTGATTACATTTCGTTAAATTTACTCCTTGATTATGACATTTTTCACTGTTAGCCTCGACCTTTAGAGGGTGTAATGATTTGTCATCTTCGAGGCAGTTTAATAATAAAGGATCTAGTTAATATTTACTAAAATTATATTCAATAGTTGACTTTATAGGTTTATGAAACTGTTATATTAATAGCAGGATTATGTTTCTGTTTTCATATTTCAGAAACTTATTCCAACATTTTTAACCACCACTGAAGACGATAACTGTAATTGTTATCGAAACGTATAGATTTATATACAATATAAATATAAAAATACTCCATTAAAAAACCCAAAAAAGCTAAGAATTTTCTATTAATATATTGAATATCGAGTAACAATTATTTTGCCTTATTTTTTTGGATCGTTTACGTGGAGGAGTCAATTCACATTTTTAGCAACAGGCGGTGCTAATGTCGATATAATGCGCACCACAGAAAGTTATGGACATGGTGCACAAGTTAAATAATTAATACGTACCTCAGGGATACCTGACCCACAGGCGTATGGGGCAAACATACGTACAAGTGATGCTGAAAGGGCTGCAAATAATAACGCCCACACTATATAAAATAAATAAGAGATAATATACGCCCCCGCTCCTTTGTTGGAATGGCCTAAAACTTCAGACCAGCTCAGCCACTAAACAAATAATATTGATTATAAAATTTTCATAATTATTCCAAAATTACTTGTGAGCAATTTCCTGCATCCAGATTTGATTCACTCAAAGACCAACAGCAATGTTCTTGATTAAGCCAGAATGCTTGCGGACAAATACCGAATTTTAAATCAGTCATCCATGTCGCACCAATATCAATGACACCAGCAACAGCACCTGTTGCAATTCCTACTATAAGTACACAAAGCCATCCAGACCAAGCGTCATGCGCTCCAGCTAGTAAAGTCCAAATAGAATCTTGTTTTTTCTTAATAATATATCTGTGTCGCATACGATCACGTGCAATATCTCTTTGCCAGTCAATTGTGTGAAAATCATCATATTGACCAATTCCAGGTATATCACCAGATTCTAGAAAAAAATGTTCTGAAAAAAATTGTTTTCCGGATAATTTAACACGCATTACAAAGTTTAAATAACGAAATTTGAATTTCCCGCTTATCACTGTTACCGTGATAAAGTTAGAAATTCAAGATTATTTTAATTATTATACTCACCGTGCATGCTGCTGAAACCAACTGAATCTGAAACAAAAAATAATATCAAATAAACATTTTCACATACACATTTAAATCTCTGATGATTACTATTATGAAAGAAGACGAAACTTTTAATGTGAAATAGTCACGCACAATTCTTATCAGTTAAAATTACTTATAGTTTATGTTGTGATGCAATTTAAATTGATAACCAATAATTGTTAGGTATTTCCAAATTAAACGGAGAAGCGTGACACATTCTTAGCCTACATATTGAGCATAATCAACAGTTTACGATTGAGCACGACTATTTACCTGATTAAAACACAATAATTAAAATAACTTACACTGTAAATTTCCATCATCATCCTCTTGTGACCTAGTTGTAGTATTTCTATCTCCACCAGCTGTAGTAATGTCAATCATATCGCTGTCATCAGATGTCACAGATGATAATCCAGATCCGTTAGCGTACTGAAAATAAAGAAATAATCACATCACTGAAATACTTTTAAATACACGTTGAAAAACAAGTTATTTTACAGTATAGAACAATTTTTTTTGACACGATTACGAAACACACCCCCTATGTCATGCGCGTAATACCAAAATCGATATTTAATCATCACTTACTTGTTCTTCATACATCATCTCTTTTTATTAGTTTTTTGTTTGCAAACACTGCAAACATACATAAGTACTCGCCAAAAGGTGATTATACATTATGAGTCAAGCGAAGGGTTATCAACAGATAAGATAAGAAATACAATATTTAACGAATATTTATGGTATTGTCTCAGATTAAAATTGTTGGAAAGGTTACATTATTGTTTGGGAAAAGTAAACATTTTATTACATATATAGACGATACCCTGACCACTTGATCTAAAAACCACACACTCAAAAAATTGGTCAGTGCCAATTTCGTTTATACAGGGTGTTCCAAGAAGGTCGGCAAACGGTTGTATTTTGATAACCGATTATTGCAAAGCTTTGTGAAAAAAATCATAATAAAACAGCACAAGAGAAAAAGCTGGAAATAATTGTAAAGTTTATAGGATGACCGCTAGAGGGCGTAATAGGCATACCAAATTAGAAAATCAAACTATTTTACAAAGATATTTTCTAGAAAGTTTTGGTATATTTTCTGTCTAAAATTCGTTCGTGAAGGAAGACTAAACTTCTTTTTGAAAAAAAATTAATATCTTAGATTGGTTCAAAATAAATTGCCTAGCGCCACTTTTCTTATACGGGGTGTCCTGCTAAGGTCGGCAAGCGGTTGTATCTTGGAACACTATTATCGCAAAGCTTTGTGGAAAAAAATAATGAAACTGCACAATAGAAAAATCTAGAAATAATTTTCAAGCTTATAGGATGGCCGCTAGAGGGCGTAATAGGTATATCAAATTAGAGAATCGAGTTTTTTTAGAAAATGTGTCAATTTAAGGTACTACAAATAAAGGTATTTTCAAGAAAATTTTGGTATATTTTCCGTCTAAAGCTCGTTAGTCTATCTCTTGAATAAAGTGGCGAAGAAAGCGGTAAACTCCTTTATGAGAAAAACATATATCTTAGTTTGGTTTAATTAAAACTAACAAACTCTTGCTCTTTCCTCCATTAATTGTCTTATAAAACATTTTTCTGTACTACTCGAATTGGCCTTTTAAAAAATCTATAATTTTTGGAGAGGTAGTATATTTTTGTCATTGGAAAAAAATAATCATGTAAAAATGTAAATTGTCTAGCTACACTACTGTTTATAGGTACTAAGCTCGACGAGCGGTTGTATCTTGATAATCGATTATCGCAAACAAACTTAGTTTCGCCTTCTCCTTCATTAATTGCGTTATAAACCATTATTCTGTACTTCGTCTATTTTTTTTTACTTGTAGTATTCCCGAACAGGCTAAGATTTGCCTAACGTGCTAAAGCACCCAGCAACACTGGGAGGGTTTAGGGATATTGTTAGGCTGCCGAGAAATGTTTATAAATGGCTACCTTAAATTGGCTTAAGTCAAAGTTTGGAGGAAAACAGGAACTGGGTGGTGCATTCCACAATTTGGTCATCGTGTGGAAGAATGTAGATTGCGCTCGTTTAGTGTGACAAAATGGAATGTTGAGTGCGTAATTATGGTGTGAATGGGCAAACCGAGTGTTCCAAGCGATGATAGCCTGCGAAGGTATTAAGGAGTGTATTTCGGAGGCACACTTGCTATGGCAATAGCGATAGAACAAGGAAAGAATCAAAACTATTCTTCTATGCTCAAGAGACTGTACGTTAGAAGTCAGAGGCGGGTCATTTATAAATCTTATACGAGGGTTGCTATTTATGTATTGAGAATAGAAAGAATAAACAAATGAATTTGATGAAAAATATTTTTATTGCTTTTCAAAATAATCGCCTTTAAGATCTATACACTTTTGCATCCGATTGAACCGCCCTTCAAAGTACTTTGTCCAGTCAGAAGATGGTAGCTCTAAAACATGCGTTTTGAAGGCCTCAACTGCTTCTTCGGGCGATGAAAATTGTTGTTCACGCCGTTTATCTTTAATTAGTGGGAACAAGAAGAAGTCATTGGGTGCCAAGTTGGGGCTGTAAGGCGGATGACCCATCAATTCGATCTTTTGTGTGTCCAAATACTCGTTTGTTGCATGTGATGTGTGTGAGCTGGCATTGTCGTGATGCAAAATGATTCGTCGTTTTGGCTTGGTTTCTCTCAATTTACCGAAAACTTCAGGCAAACAAATGGTCGTATACAACGCTGAATTAACGGTCTTTTGATTTTCGAGAGCCACAATTACCACAGGACCACAGGGTTTTCGTGAAGAAAAACGCCACCATTTGCTTCTTAACACTTCGAGAACGAACAACTTTTGTTGGCTTTGCTTCACATTGAAACACCCGAACTGTGGACTGGCCTTTTCTTTCTGGCTCATACGCATAAATCCACGACTCGTCACCTGTGACGATGTTATATACCGCTTTGGATGCACCACAGTTGTATTTTGCGGCACCAATCGACACGAGCATTTTCTTTTGAGCATCTGTCAACAAATGTGAATCCAACGTGCACACAGCTTCCGAACACACAAATGTTCGTGCAAAATCTTATGTATGCTGGTCATACTAATGCTTAAACATCACTCGATTTCGTGATATGTCACATGACGATCTTCTTCAATTAGTTTTCGAACAGCATCGATATTTTCCGGCACAACTGGTTTTGGACGACCTTCTTTAACTTCATCCGTGAGCGAACTACGTCCACGTTTGAATTCAGTGTACCAGCGATATACAGTGGCTGTGGATGGCACTTCATCGCCAAAAGTTGAATTCAGTTGATTGATGCATTGTTCTTGAGTTAGACCACGTCGAAAGTCCTAATAAATCATAGCTCGAAAATTTTCACGAGTTAATTCCATATTTTGGCTGAGATGAAATTTTCAACTTACTGTAAACAACACAAATAGTGCTCGCACGACAAAACGTGAGTACGTATAACCTCAAAAATGTCAAACTTTAAGATGAAAGTGACAAATTTCACGTGGCAATAGCAGTGTTGCCAATTCTCAATACATAAATAGTATCCCTCGTAGTTCTTTGTTGGATGTTGTTTACCATACCAAGGGGGTATTGAGGAGCACTGACCCAGAGGTCGGAATTGTATTCCAGATGAGGTTGAGCCTTATACAGTAAAAGGAGTTGTTGCAATGTGAAGTACTGTTTAGATCTGTATACAGGGTGAATCTTATCTAATCCGCCAAAATTAAAGAAGTACTAGAACTCATCATTCTAAGCAAAAAAGTTCATGTGTACATGGGTCCGGAAATGCTTCGTTTCCGAGATACAGGGTGTTAAAGTTGAAAAAAGAAATCGTGTTTTCTTCAATATCTTTCGACTGTTTCGAAATAATTTCATGAAATTTCGTATTCGGTGGTTTTTTGAGATGACGAATTCAAATTTGTGGTCCATTTAGTTGTGGTTTCTAGAGGGTGCCAGCGGCAACCATTTCGACCCTTTTAAATCGTTGCAATTTTTTTGTGCTACACTGTATGCCATTTTGGACTAGAAAAATCGATTCTCCTGTCTTTTCTGCTAAAAAAAGGTATATTTTAGTGATGTCGCTAGGAGCAACCCTTTCTGAGAAAAACGCATTTAAAACTCACAATGTTTATTTATTTAAAACTTTTGTAAGGAGCATTAAAATATCCAACATTAAAAAAGAAAAAGAAAAGAAATTAATATTAAAAGTAAACATGTTCTTTTGATAACAACTGTTCAAACAACTGTCCCAAAAAACCACGTATACGAAATTTCATGAAATTATTTCGAAACAGTCGAAAGATATTGAAGAAATCGCGATTTCTTTTTTCAACTTTGACACCAAGTATCTCGGAAACAAAGCATTTCCGGACCCATGTACATATGAACTTTTTTGCTTAGAATGATGAGTTCTAGTACTCCTTTAATTTTGGCGGATTAGATAAGATTCACCCTGTAGAAAGCCCAGTTTATGGGCAGCTGTTTTGCTGGCTGACAAAAGGTGATCAACCCATGAAAAGTTCGATGATACGGACATCCCTAACATATAAACAGAGTTTGATAACTTGAGATCTAAGCCATTCATATTTACAGCAGGAAATGATCGGTCTTTCTTGGCGGAGTTTCTTACGACAAGAAGCCATCGATCACAACGCGCATACGTCTTTTCTGAAGAAAGCTGATTATCCAATCGATGAGACTATCGGATAAGCCGACCGAAGTGAACTTGGCAAGTAGGCACTTGTCCCAAACCTGGTCAAAAGCGTTTGAAATATCTAAAGCTACTACGATTGTTTCACCGGGCCTATCTAATGTGTTATTCCAAAGTTGGGTGACATATGAAAGAAGATCACCCGTTGAACGACTCTGTCTGAACCCATACTGGTGGTCGTTTGGGAGTTTATTGGACTCGAGAAACGAAAGTAGTTGGTGGTTGAGGGCTTTTTGCATGATTTTCGACAGAATGGAATTGTAAGCTATTGGTCGATAGTTTGAAGGATCGGTTTTGTCGGCCATTTTAAGAATAGGTTGGACATTTGTCAACTTCCACGACGAGGGAAATTCTCCAGATGACATTGATATCGAAAAGAGTTTGGACAATACAGGTACTAGCTCGTGGTAGCATTTTTTAAGGACGATAGCTGGAATACCGTCATGGCCAGTCGCCTTGTTTGAGTCTAGTTTATTGATATTTGATTCTAGGAGTTTGTAACAAAAATGGATTGGTTTAATAACGTATGGGGTAGATTTCGGCGATGGCACAATCATGAGACATGAATTTGATGCCAAGTAATCGATAAAGAGGCTGGCTTTTTCAACAGGATCGGCTACTACAGCTCGGTCGCGAGACATCATGGGAGGAAAGGAAGATGTACTGAAGTATTTACTGATGGCTTTACCTAATGACCAAAATTTACGACCACCCAAAGGTCATGAGACTAATTCTTTGCATTTACGTTCTTCAAACATCTTTTTGGCCTTGATGATGATACTTTTGCAACTATTCCTTGCGGCAATATAGTCGGCGTGATTTTCGACAGATTTATTTGACTTCCATTTGGTATAGGGTTTACGCTTTTACGATAATGCATCAGTGCAAGCCCTATTAAACCAGGGTTGGGAACGAGCATGACCTACACGATTATGTTTTTAGGAATGCATAACTCCATACCCATCAAAATAACTTCAGTTATTGAAAGAGCAATGTTTGAAAGGGAGGACCGTTTAAAGCAATACTCAGGCCAGGGGAAGGTTGCAAAAAAAATCTCGCAGTTCGCTCCAGTTAGCTGCTTTAAAACACCACATAATTCAGGGAAGGGCCCTGTTTTATAGACAAGTGGGTTAGTTGTAAGGAAAAGGTCTAGTAGATGTGGAGTATGGTTAGGGTTGACAGGGATTATGGTTGGTTCGGAAATGATTTGTGTGAGATCACACGATACAGCAAATGCTTCTGCACTATGACCTGCGAGATTAGTGGTAGATGAAAATTGAAGTCAAATGGAGTTGTGGGCATTAATATCTCCCAAAATTTAAATATCGCAAGATGGAAACTGTGATAAAAGGTATTCTATTTTCAGTCTAAGGTAACTAAAAATATCTTATACATTATCGTTGGGAGTAGAATATCACAAATTGAGGTCCAGAATGTTTGAAACAAATCGCGTCAAATTTGATGTTTCCCAAAGGGGACATCCTCTTACAACCTACGTTGTTCTTGGTATACGTACAAACTCCGCCTTTAAGGCAAAAGTTAGAATGGACGTTGTATCTGGGAAATTTCAGGTCTAGCTAATCAGTGCTTCCAGTTTCTGATAGAAACGGTTGCACTTGTTCAAGGTGTTGTTGAACAGTATTAAGATTCGATCTGATACTACGTATGTTGCACTAATGAATACGAATGTTGGTACTTCCGATGACCAAGGTCGCTTGAGTCCTGCACTCCCGGGCATCCCATTGGGGCAGAATTTTATTCCTGGCAAATCTTGCTCTTATTAGTCTTGATTTTGGCATTGACGAATTCCCTTGGGACGAACCGACGAATTGATGTGAGAGTGTGGGCGTCTCGCTCTACTCACCTGGGGTATAGCGTCTGTTTTAGAACTCGTCATTTTAAGGGTTTAGCCGTTAAAACGTCACGTTTGGTTAGTGTGTGATGATGAGTACATAACGAATAAAGGAGAATGTGACCGGCAGCCCTTACCGAACTGAGAAAATTGGGAAACCAATATTAAGGAGTCCATGGTAAAGGTGGTGGTATTGCACCAGGCGGCATGTGATATACATGCCTTTCACCTATAAACTTAGTCGATATTGGGCGCTTTTTAAAGAAATGTATAATTTTTGCGGCTATTCTCAAAATTTTCCAAAGAACGATAGTATATTTCTGTCATCGGCAAAAAATAATTAATTAAATCAATAAATTGCCTAGCGCCACTTTTGTTTATACGAGGTGTCCCATTAAGGTCGGCAAGCGACTGAATCTCTGATAATCGATTATCGCAGAGCATTGTGGAAAAAAATCATAATAAAACGGCACAAAAGAAAAAGCTGGAAATAATTTACATTTATTTATAGTTTGGCCGTTAGAGGGCGTAAGTGGTATACTAAATTAGAAAATCAAACTTTTTTATAAAATGTGTCAATTAAGGTACTATAAAGGCATTTTCTAGAAAATTTTGATATACTTTTTCTCCAAACTTCATTAGTCTATCTCTTGAAATAAAGATGTGAAGGAAGTGTAATCTTCTTTTTGCAAACAAAAAAATTAATATGTTAAACTAGTTTAATAAAAACTTAGTCTCGGTCTCTCCTCCTATTTTTACTTTTATTACGTTAAATTTTCCTTTTACGTAATTTCATTGTACTATTACGTTTCAATTTAACGAGGATGACGCATAGAATTTTGTGAGTTTTGAAAATTATAAATAAATGGTACATTAACCCATTTAAATCAACCAAGTTTGGCTGTTTGTAAAGGAATTTATTTATTTGGGATCAACGAATATCAAAACTATTATATTTCCATTTCAAGATTAATTGCACAACCAAAATTGAAAGCGTGGCTTCGTCAGCACATTTTATAAGTAACAGTATACCAGTGACAACCAAAATTTTAAAGTAACACAGGTATTTCATTTCTAATCATTAGTTTATAAGGTATTTTTTAAGTTACTAACATTAGTATTAAGATTTTCTACTTTATAACTTGACAAAGATTTTATAATGAACCTTGTTATTGTTCTCAATTTCACATTTATTACATTTACGGTTTACTTGTTTTCCATAAAATAGGTTGGCGTCCGAGGTATTTTAACATTTATTTACAGGTTGAAGTTACATCTTTTTTGTACATATCTAACCACACACGCACACACATTTTCTAATTACAGCAAATCAAAGTTTAAGAACATGGTCCATTTAATCACTGACTGAGTTGAACGCACAAAATCTTCTATTTATTATTAGGAGTATAAGTAATATTAGGGGCGAAATTACTAATAACCGCTACACCCGATCATTAATTTTTTATTACAAGCTGGCGGTCCTAGTGTTAATTGTGATAAAAATCATTTTTCTGTACTAAGTACTCGTATTGGTCGATAGAGGGCGCTTATAAAATAAATCTATAATTTCTGCGGCTATTCTCGAAATTTTCAAAAAGAACAGTAGTAAATTTTTGTCATTGGTAAAAAATAATTATTTAAATAAATAAATTGCCAGGCGTCACTTTTGTTTATAAGGGATGTCCCTACTAAGATCGGCAGGCGGTTGTATCTTGGTAATCGATTATCGCAAGGCTTTGTGAAAAAAAATCATAATATAACTGCACAAGAGATATTAAGCTGGAAATAAGTAATACACTTGTCCATTTTTATGGTGGGTTTGCTTGATATATGTTTAACCTTCCTATTGTGTTCGGGTCAGTATGACCTAATCGCGTTCTTGAAATGTGCATAATTCGTTAATTTATTTAAATATCTCGTTGCCACTGATGACTTTTATTTCATTACTCTAATAACAGTGTACCTAGATGGATATTAGAAAATTATAATTAATTTTTTTTTAATCCATTTGTTACACTCACTGTGTTTGGGTCTATATGCCCCAGTGAGTTGTTGTCGAAATTAGAAGAACGAGAAGCAGATTATTATCATAGAGGAATGTATTTTATTAGTTTTCTTTTATTTTCATAAATATAACTTACATAATATTTCCACATTATTGCGCAATATTGCCCATATTCCATGCGTTATTTGCGTACCGGTAAACAAGTTTATTCCTGTTGAGACTTGTCTGTGGCTCCGCGTATAAATGCAGCCAGTGAGCATCTGTGTGTTAGTTTCGTAGTAAATATCAAACTTGATGCTATACTCTAATAAGAAATACCTAACCATTGAAATTTATTATTGAAAATGTGTAGTGAGAGAGTGCTTACGGATAGTGAACTTGAGAAACTTTTGTGTGTTTTTGATTCTAATGCTTCTGAAGAACAAGGCCATTTGTCCGAAATCGAGATATAAAATAGTGAATCGAATGATGATTTGGAAGCTACGATTTCAGATGAAGCTGATACGGCTAATCACGTAACTTCAAAAGATGGCAATATAGTATGGAATTAAGACACATCAACCGGGAAGGTTGTCAGCAGAAAATATTATTTCGTTGATTCCTGAGCCAACAAGGTATGCTGCGTCGCGAATAATTGACATAAAATCCGCGTACTTCACACCCAAAATTGTAAACCTAATTTTGAAAATGTCAAATTTAGAAGGCAAAAAACTTTGTGGCCACGTTTCAAGAACTAACATTAGTTGAGCATATTTTGGCCTCCTGTTTCTAGCTGGAGTGTATAAATATCATGGAGAGGCAACAGCCAGTCTGTGGGATGGAAATACAGGTCGTCCAATATTCAGAGCAACGAAGTCCCTACAACGATTTCATGTAATTGCACGAATAAGTCGTTTTGACAATCAAAAACTCGACCACAACGACGCCAAACTGATAAATTAGCTCCCATACGGGACTTGTGGGATGAATGGGTTGCAATTCTACCTAAGCTCTATAATGTTTACGAAAATGTAACAGTAGATGAGCAACTTAAGACTTTAGACTGTCCTTTCAGACAGTACATCGCGAATACATCTGCTAAATACTGAGTCAGGATTTGGACTTTACGCGATTCTGTAACTGCTTATGCATATAGCTTTTACCTCGAGAAAAATGAAGGTGAACCTCCAGAGAGAGGTCAAGGTAGTTGTGCTAGATCTTACTTATGGTCTAAAAGGTGACAACGTAACGTGTGATAATTTTTTTACCTAGTACGATCTGGGGCAAATGCTATTGAAAAGAAAAATAACCATGCTTAGCACTATTCGCAAAAATAAGCCTGAATTGCCAGCCGCATTGGTCTGCAACAGGAAAGAAGTTCTTTCTTCAAAATTTTACTTTGCCAAGGACACGTCGATAGTTTCCTATATTCCGAAACGGAATAAAAGTGTGACGCTCATGAGCACCATGCATCACGTTAACGGAGTGTGTAACCAAGATCATAAAAAGCCGTTTATGATTTTAGATTACAACAAAACTAAAGGTGCTGTAGACACGTTAGACAAGTTAATAATAACATACACATGCAGACGGCAAGCTAAAAGATGGCCAATGGCTATCTTTTCCAATATCATGGACGTTTCAGGTTACAACGCTTATGTTCTGTGGTGCGAAGTAACTCCAACCTGGAATGCTGGAAAACTTACAAAACGGCGACTATGTTTTGAAGAACTGGGTAATTCCTTGATCACTCCATTATTGCAAGAAAGAACACATCTCCCTCGCAGTATTCCTGCAGCTGAAATGGTTATAAAATCACCTTCTTCAACCAGTAATGTCAAACTAAGGGAACAATCAACCACAACCAAGAGTAAAAGATGTAATGTTTGTTCCTCTTCTAAACTAATATGGTATGTTGTAATTGCTCAAAATACCTATGCTCATGTATATTACTACTGTCAAGACTAACAAATAAATGTATATACCTAACTACTACGTTATTCAGATGTTCTTTACATAACATTTATAATAGTATCTTAATCTTAATGCTATTCAGCAACATCTTGAATAATTACAACCTGATATTTTGTTTCTATCTGAAACACAAGTCTCCTCTGAAAGCTCCGAGTCACCCGACTTGCAATTTCCTCAATACCACCTTCACTCTAACTTTCGATATAAAGGAGGCGTATGTGCCTACATCAAGGACAGAATTGCTTGCAAGAGGGTTTCTTCCTTAGAAAATAAAAATTTGACGTGATTTGGTTTAAACATTCTGGTTCTAATTTTGTGAAATTCTACTGTTGCATTTATAGGTCTCCTAATGACAGTAACTTTCAAGACTTCTTTGATTACCTTAGTATGAAAGTTGACTATCTCCTGTCTCAGTTTCCATCTTGCGATATCTCAATTGTAGGCGATTTCAATGTTCATAACTCTAATTGGCTTCAGTTTTCATCTACTACGAATCCTGCTGGTCATAGTACAGAAACATTTGCTATTTCATGTGATCTCACACAAATGATTTCTGAACCTACAAGAATCCCTGATAACCCTAACCATACTCCACATCTTCTAGATCTCTTTCTTACATCAAGCCCTCTTGTTTATAAAACTTCCGTTCTTTCGCCTTTAGGTCTTTCCGACCATTGTCTAATAGAAATCATTTCTACTGTATCTAATTCCACTGTTGTTCGCAAAACCGATAGAAGCTTGTGGTGTTTTAAGTCAGCTCGATGGAGTAATTTACGGGATTTCTTTGCAACCTTTCCATGGCGTGAATATTGTTTTAAGTCGTCCTCTTCTTCGGGCATCGCTCTTTCGGTATCTGAAGTCATGCTCATGGGAATGGAGTTATACATTCCCAAAAAACAGTATCGTATAGGTCATTCACGTTCCCAACCCTGGTTCAGTAAGGCTTGTGCTGATGCAATATCTTTAAAAAATAAATATTACATTAATTGGAAATCTAATAAATCGGTTGACAGTCATGTAGAATACGTTGGTGCTAGAAATATCTGCAAAAGTGTCATCACTAAAACTAAAAAGTTGTTCGAACAACGAAAATGCAATGAACTAGCTACATCTCCTTTAGGCAGTCGTAAATTTTGGTCTTTAGCTAAAGCCATTAGTAAAAACTTTGGAACATCTTCATTTCCCCCCCTGACATCTATTGGCGGATCGGTAGTTGCTGATTCTGTAGACAAAGCCAATGTTTTTGTGGATTTGTTTGCATCAAACTCGTGTCTCAATGATTCTGGAAAAGATGTGCCCTAGTCAACTCTTCTTCATACGCTATGAAACCAATTCATTTTCGGTACAAGCTCTTGGAATCGATCATCAGCAGGCTTGATCTCAATAAGGCGACTGGCCCAGACGGTATCCCAGCTATTGTCTTAAAGAAATGTTCTCCCGAACTAGTACCAGTCCTATCTAAGCTCTATACGATCTCTATGTCTTCTGGGGAATTCCCTTCATCATGGAAGTTAGCAAATGTTCAACCTATTCCCAAAAAAGGCGATAAGACCGATCCCTCAAACTACCGACCAATTGCCATTACTTCCATTTTGTCTAAAATCATGGAAAAAGCCATCAATCAGCAACTGCTGACGTTCCTTGAAACTAACAAACTCCTTAGTGACCACCAATATGGGTTTAGACAAAGTCGTTCAACAGGTGATCTTTCATATGTGACCCAAGTTTGGAACAATACAGTAGAGCAGTCCGGTGAAACAGTTGTAGTCGCTTTAGATATCTCAAAGGCATTTGACCAAGTTTGGCATAAGTGTTTACTTGCCAAATTCACCTCGTTTGGGTTAAATGATACGCTCATCAACTGGGTTTCTAGTTTCCTTGGTAAAAGACGAATACGTGTCGTAGTTGATGGCTTTTTTCAAAAAAAGTTAGCATTAACGCGGGCGTGCCACAGGGATCCGTTATAGCGCCTACACTTTTTCTGCTGTACAGGTTGTCCCATTTTCGTATGTTTTACGGGGTATCTCGCTTATTTTTTACCTTGCGGTTTTCGCGACACCGTGCTATTTTTTAATGAAACCAAAGATGCACTAATCAAATTTGCCATAGCCATCTTAGTTTGTGTGCTACAGGGTGATTTTGGAAAAATTGCATTTTCATTCATCCCCTGTAACTCTGTTATTATCAGACATATTAATAAAGTAAAAACTAATATTTGTAGATTTTTTTACGTAGAATCCAGTGGCGTACTCAGATTTTCTTTAGAGGTGACAGTTTTTGAGATATTGACAACCTACTTTTTTTTTATGGGACACGCTATATATTTTTTTAAATCTTTTTCCCCTTGCCAAGAGCTTTTCAAAAATATAGCATTGTCTATATTTATTTTTATAAATAACGTGACAAAATGATTTTTTTTCTATAATTTACATTGATAATAGTGGATAGCCGTGGGTAACCATGGTAACGCAAAAAACAAAATAATTAACGTTCTGCCATTACTTAGGTATTTGATTTTTGAAGTTTCTGCTTCTCTCAAATTATTCCTGGTTACATTTTCCCAAATTTAGTGCTGATATTTATTGTTATTCGTTGTTTTTGTTTACTGTTATCGTTCTTGTTCTTGTTGTTGTTGTTTAATTATTTTTTAATATGGCTCGAAACCAAAAATTTGAAAACTTTGAGAAATATGATATGAATACCTGCTTCATATTATCTAATGAAAACGCAGACCAGGCCTTAGAACTCTATCTCAACAGGTCAGTTAATCTTTACCTTAGGATTTGTATTTATTTTATATGCCTATTTTGTCATATAGATATCCCGAAAGAAGACAACCCGACAGAAAAATATTTCAAAAATTAAAATTTAATCTTAGCCAAATCTTTGACAAGCCTCGACCCCGAGTTTACAACAAAGAGAACGAGGAATCAGAGATCAACGTTTTAGCAGTTGTTCAAGCCACTCCTGAAACCTCGTGCAGGAAAATAGATGAAGAGACCGGGTTTGTCTAAAACAACAGTGTAAAGGATTTTAAAAAAACATAAATTCAAACCCTACAAGTATACACTTGTTCATCATCTGCACCCTGGTGATGCTGAACGTAGATTGGAGTTCTGCAATTGATTTATAAATATGAAAACTCAGGACAATAATTTGGAAAAAAAAAAAATTTGGCCAGACGAAGCACATTTCACAAGTTCGGGAATTCTTAATAGACACAACTCGCGGTTTTGGAGTCAAGAAAACACCCACGTGATTTTTCCTAGAGAGCGTCAAGGCAGGTTTGGATTTAATGTCTCCTGCTTTATTTTTAACCAAAAAATAGTTTACAAGATTTATGAAGAAAACCTAAACTCTAATGGGTACTTACAAATTCTACAAGAAAAAACTATGAACATTTTAGAAGATGTTCCACTGGCTCAACTGAACGATATATTCTTCCAACAGGATGGGGCTCCAGCCCACAACGCCATAATACAAAACTGGCTAAATGAACGTTTTCCCAGGAGATGGAATGGAACAAATGGACCTGTTCGATGGCCACCACGATCACCGGATCTCTCGGTTTTGGATTTTTTTGTGGGGGTATTTAAAGAATAAAATTTATTCAAGGCAATATGCCAACATGCAACAATTAAAAATTTCAACGGAAAATGCTTTTGCAGAATTACGAAGACAATCATTTATTTTGGAAAATGCTATTAAAAGAATTTATAAACTTTGTGAAACTTGTAGGAGACATAATGGTCTGCAATTTGAACAATATTTGTGATTAATTAATTATTTTGTTTTTTATCAATGTAAATGATAGAAAAAAATCATTTTGTCACGCTATTTATAAAAATAAATATAGACTATGCTATATTTTTGAAAAGCAAGGGGAAAAAGATTTAAAAAAAATATATAGGGTGCCCAAAAAAAAATTAGGTTATGTCAATATCTCAAAAACTCAAAAATCTGAGTAGGCCACTGGATTCTACTTAAAAACATCTACAAATATCAGTTTTACTTTTTTAGTATGTCTGACAATAACAGAGTTATAGGGGATGACTGAAAATGCAATTTTTTCAAAATCACCCTGTAGCACAAAAACTAAGATGGCTATGGCAAATTTGATTAGTGCGTCTTTGGTTTCATTAAAAAGTAGCACGGTGTCGCGAAAACCGCAAGGTTCTAACCTAAAAAATCCACATTTTTCTACACGGCTTCTAAACTCTGGAATGATCTCCATAGTTCCTGCTTTCCTCTCACTTATGATATGAGAAAATTTAAGATAGCTGTTCATAGGCATCTATTGGCAATTCATTATCCCTCTATCCATCCTCCTAAGTGTTCCTGAGTGCTTTAGCACGATAGGCCAAATTTAGCCTGTTCAGGTCCACAATCATAAAAAAAAAGTATGTAAGAAAAATAAAATAACGTAATAAAATGTAATAAATAATAAATACTACATCTTATTTATTATTATTATTATTTACTGTTACATCAATTTAACAACAATAAAACGACAACTATATGCTTCCGCGTCATAATGACCCGAACACAATAAGTGAAACCAAAATAATAGGAGGGTTAAAGAAATTCATAATTTTTGCGGCTATTCTCGAAATTTTCCACAGAACTATAGTATATTTCTGTCATCGGCAAAAAATAATTAATTAAATAAATAAATTGTCTAGGCCGCTTTTGTTTATACGAGGTGTCCCGTTAAGGTCGGTAAGCGATTGCATCTTGATAATCAATTATCGCAGAGCTTTGTGGAAAAAATCATAATAAAACGACACAAGAGAAAAAGCTGGAAATAATTTATCCACCAAGTTTCACGCTTCAAAATTGAATCGAGGTGACAGGCCGCCACTAACATACTTCGAGTTACTTTCGTTTATGTAATACTGCACATTATTTATTAAAATATCACGACACTCACTTGAATTTATAATACTGGCAATCTTCGCCTTTTCTACCGCTTGACGTAAGATGTTATCCATTATGTACGATACTGACTTCACATGCACTCCCTCTGTATTTATATCCCACCTTCCCCTCTCTTTTTTTGCCTGCAGGGTCAGTGACGTGGCCTCGACATTATTAACACGTATTACTACAACGATCTTGACAGCTACACTGTTCCAAGGCTACCGGTCAATACTGGAGGGTCCACTGCTTCAAGGTTTTCTGTCAATAATTCGGTTAACGTTAGCACTCCTTCCTCTTCAATACAAAACTGAGGTCACCTCCTTCCTACACGAAGTTACCTACGTCTCCACAAGGCCCTTTTTTAGTTAGACGATTGGAATACGCCTGAAGTGTACCAACCATTATCACTACTTAATCTTAGTGCGCGACGAGTATGTAACCTTATACTTAACTGGGTAAAATTTGAAAAAAAAAAGAATTACTACCACCTACTACAACAACAGTGCTTCGGAATCAATATCAAGAGGTAAAGTGGGATTGGGCATGGTTCGACACCTTGGGCAAGCGAATCTACGATTACGTCTCGGGCAGTAGTTTGAAAGATTACTCTCACATAATCGCCCTGTACATTCGCTACCATCTGGTTGGTGGTATGCATTTATGCCATGCATGCTACTCCACGTTGCAACAACGAGATTACCGCGTGGTTGACCACCACACCCATATAGAGAAATGGGCAATTTTTTACCATATACCACATGATGACTACTGGTGCTCATCATGTAGAGCACCCCTAACCACGTTATATGATGTATATGACGATGACTCGTGTTACCTGTGTCACGAAGTCTGTTATGTGGACTATTAATATTTTTTTGCTATGTATTGTATGTAATAGATTATTTTATGTCATTCGATTACTTTCTTCAGCAGTTAAAACATGTGCGACGTGCCACCAAACTTTTATTACCCTCAGTATTACAATTGTTTCTATAAACGCTTACTAACGTATCGAACATGGTCTGGAGTTCAATCTCCTTCATCACTTGCTGCGGCAGGGTTCATTTCCACATCTGCAGACGACACGGTTGAATGCTTCCTGTGTGGGGTTAGAATAAACCGATGGCAACCATCTGACAATCCGTTACAGGAGCATCTCCGATGGACACCACACTGCACGTATGCTAAGTTACTTGCACCACGTCGACGCAGATGTAATGAAACGGAATTGGAAAGAACCTATTGCACTTGTACTAAATCAAAATGTTTTATTTCTAAAGAGAATATTTCTGAATAATACAATTGTACATGTCTTTTGTTTATACAGGAAATAAACATATTAATATATCGTTTTCTTTTTTTTGGTTCCTAGAGTGTGTATCAGCTAAGCGTAAAGTAAGGTGAATAGATAGGATACACAGATAGCGTTCAGTGCGTGGTCATCACAAATGACCTTGCTAATGTATGAGATGACTAACCTTGGTATTGTGTAAGCTTTTGGGACCTCGAGGAAGTAGGGCATACGAGTGGCCTTCATGGTTTGTGAACCATGGGCGTGTGGGGCTTTGTGAAAGTAGGTCAGACACTGGTAGCCTTGATAAAGTGGTAACCTTGGAAATGTGGTGTGTTCCAGAAGTCTCCAAACTTACCTACTTAACGACTTCTCTGCAAAAAAAATCTGTTCTTATGGAGTACACTCATAAATTTAAATATGTTTAAAATGGTGTCCATTTGTTTCTTGGCAAAAACTCAAATTAAATACCATTGAGCCAGAGAAGTTGTTCATTTAGGTTTTTTCACCATATTTTTCAAATTCTCGAGAAAATAAATACTGCGTTGTATTCCTCTTAATGCAAGCTTTCAAATGGTGTATCACTTGACCAACCCTTACATTTGAAAAAAAAAGTTAGGGGTGGCTTCAACCCCGGGAATGAACATATGGAGAAACTGTAACCCCCAGATTCAGGGCTGGAAACAATTACAAAAATTGCCTATCATGATTTTTCTCCAGGACTTCACCCCTTTGAGTTACAGAATTTATTCCACTTAGAGTCTCCACCCTGTATGAATGGTCGAAATGACGGTTCCGGCAGTTATACAAATACTACAAAAAAACTCTAAAATAGCATAATTTTCTTAATATATTTTTTTATATTCTAAAAGTACACAAAAACCTAGAAAAAGTCATACCTCAACACCGTAACTCCAAGCACAACGGAGAAACAACGTTTTAAAGAAGACACGCGGTCAAACTGACCTTTCGCTTCGATGTTTCGCCAGCTCCGTATAAATCTTGTGGAACATGGTATAATTAATTCTGTATTTGAGCTAAAATTTTATTCTTTCGCAATTAATTAGCAATGAATTCACTAACTAAAATCACTTGGATTCGTCAAATTTGTTTTGCCAACTTCATAAGAAGCTAGCGGAACATAACGTCACTAATTCCATAATTGAGCTACAAAAAAATTTCTTTCGTAATTAATTAGCAATAAATTCGCTTAATACAATCACTTGACTTTACCAATTTTTTTGCCAAATTCACATGAAGCTAGCGGAACATTACGCAACTAATTAGTAATAAATCTGCCAAGTTATTTTATCAAACTTTCTTATTAACTTCACATAAATCTGCCGGTACATTACGTAACTAATTTCGTATTTGACTTAAAACACTTTTTTCATAATTATTGTGCAATTAAATAGCAATAAATCCGCGAACTAAAAATGTTGATTTCACTAAATTTTTTTGTCAACTTCATGTCAAGCTCGCGGAGCAGTAGGTAGCAGTAATTCCGTATCTGAGCTATAAAAATTTCTTTCGCAATTAATTAGTAATAAATTCACAAACTATAATAACTTGATTTTACCAACTTTATATGGAGCTGTTGGAACATTACGTAAATGTTTCCGTATTTGAGCTACAAAAAATTATTTAGCAATTTAATAGCAACAAATTCGCGAACTAGAATCCTTGATTTCACCAAATTTTTTTGCCAACTTCATACAAAACTGGCGGAGCAGTATGTAACATTTGAGGTACAAAAAATTTCTTTCGCAATTAATTAGCAATAAATTCGCGAACTAGAATAACTTGATTTTATCAAATTTTTTTCCAACTTCATAGGGAGCTGTTAGACATTACGAAACAGTTTCCGTATTTGAGCTAAAAAATACATTTTTCGTAATTATTTAGCAACTCAATAGCAATAAATTCGCGAACTAGAATCTTTGACTTCATCAAATTTGTTTGCCAACTTCATATGAAGCTACCACAGCAGTACGTAACTAATACCGTGTTTGAGCTACAAAAAAATTTCTTTCGCAATTAATTAGCGATATGTTCGCGAACTAGAATAACTTGATTTTACCAAATTTTTTTGACAACTTCATATGGAGCTGTTGAAACATTACGTAACTGTTACCGTATTTGAGCTAAAAAATAAATTTTTCGTAATTATTTAGCAATTCAATAACAATATATTCGCGAACTAGAATCCTTGACTTTACCAAATTTTTTTGTCAACTTCATATGAAGCTGGCAGAGCAGTACGTAACTAATTGAGTATTTGAGCAACAAATAAATTTCTTTCGCAATTAATTAGCAATAAATTCGTGAACTAGAATAACTTGGTTTTACCAAATTTTTTTGCCAACTTCATATGGAGCTGTTGAAACATTACGTAACTATTTCCGTACTTGAGCCAAAAAATAAATTTTTCGCAATTATTTAGTAATTTAATAGCAATAAATACGCGAACTAGAATCCTTGACTTTATCAAATTTTTTTCAACTCATATGAAGCAGTACGTAACTAATTCCGTATTTGAGCTACAAACAAATTTCTTTCGCTATTAATTAGCAATAAATTCGCGAACTAGAAAAACCAAATTTTTTGCCAACTTCATATGGAGCTGATGAAACATTACGTAACTGTTTCCGTATTTGAGCTAAAAAACAAATTTTTCGTAATTATTTAGCAATTCAATAGCAATAAATTTGCGAACTAGAATCCTTGACTTTATCAACTTTTTTTTGTCTGAAGCTGGCGGAGCAGTACGTAACTAATTCCGTATTTGAGCTACAAAAAATTTCTTTCGCAATTAATTAGCAATAAATTCGCGAACATGATTTTACCAATTCTTTTTTGCCAACTTCATATAGAGCTGTTGAAACATTACGTAACTGTTTCCGTATTTGAGCCAAAAAATAAATTTTTCGTAATTATTAATTCAATAGCAATAAATTCGCGAACTAGAATCCTTGACTTTACCAAATTTTTTTGTCAACTTCACATGAAGCTGGCGGAGCACTACGTAACTAATTCCATATTTGAGCTACAAAAAATTTCTTTCGCAATTAATTAGCAATAAATTCGCGAACATGACTTTACCAATTCTTTTTTGCCAACTTCATATGGAGCTGTTGAAACATTACGTAACTGTTTCCGTATTTGAGCCAAAAAATAAATTTTTCGTAATTATTAATTCAATAGCAATAAATTCGCGAACTAGAATCCTTGACTTTACCAAATTTTTTTGTCAACTTCACATGAAGCTGGCGGAGCACTACGTAACTAATTCCATATTTGAGCTACAAAAAATTTCTTTCGCAATTAATTAACAATAAATTCAAGATCTTGAATAACTTGATTTTATATAATTTTTTTTCTAACTTCATATGGAGCTGTTTGAACATTACGTAACAGTTTCCGTATTTGAGCTAAAAAATAAATTTTTCGTAATTATTTAGCAACTCAATAGCAATAAATTCGCAAACTAGAATCTTTAATTTTACCAAATTTGTTTGTCAACTTCATACGAAGCTACCACAGCAGTACGTAACTAATTCCATATTTGAGCTACAAAAAATTTCTTTCGCAATTAATTAGCAATATGTTCGCGAACTAGAATACCTTGATTTTACCAAATTTTTTTGCCAACTTCATATGGAGCTGAAGGAACATTATGTAAACGTTTCCGTATTTGAGTTAAAAAAATGTATTTTATTTAATTCAATAGCAATAAATTCACGAAATAGAAATCCTTGATTCGACCAAATTTTTTTGTCAACTTCAAACGAAACTGGCGGAGCAGTACGTAACTAATTCAGTATTTGAGCTACAAAAAAATTTCTTACGCAATCAATTAGCAATAAATTCGCGAACTAGAATAACTTGAGTTTACAAAAATTTTTTGTCAAATTGATATGATTCTGGTGGAACATTACCTAATTATTTCACTATTTGAGCTAAACAATTTTTTTCTCAATTATTAGCAATTAAATAGCAATAAATTCGCGAAATAGGACCCTTGATATCAGCAATTTTTTTTGTCAACTTCATACGAAGCTGGCAATACGTAACTAATTCCGTATTTGTGCTACAAAAGAATTTCCTTCGCAATTAATTAGTAATAAATTATCGAATCAGAATTACTTGATTTTATCATTTTTTTTCATATTGTAGGTAGCGGACCCCGAAAATTTTATTATTGTGATAAACGTTTGTTACCACGATAGAAAAATAATTAGTGGATTTTTAATATCTTCATAATACGTCGTAATTTGCTAATGTTTTCAAAATATTTTATTTATATATTTTTATGTAAGGAATGTGGGATTGTTTGTAACTAATATTTGTCTAGGGTTGTAAAACACATGTTGGGGGGTGAGTAGCAGGTGCACGGTTAAAAATGCTTTACTGAAGGGGCGTAACGAATCATTGGAATTTCTTATTCGCGCTGTTGATGTAAAAAAAATGTCATTGATCTAATGATTAATTACGGCTGAACAGAGCACAAATCCAGAGGGATCTTTGTTTGATACGTTGAAACCCGAGACGTAAATGTAGGGTTTGTTACGAACGAATGCACATTTTTAAAATTAAGATGTGCAATAATTAATATGAAACTGTTCCAACGGAAATTAATGTTTCTTGTTTTTATATTACCTTTGAAAAATGGGGCTGGATTTCGGGAGTCAAGTTAGTTAGGTTTGAAATCGGGGGGAAAGTTAGTTACAGTTAGAGTGTCAATCGAGCCTGATCGATTTTTGGGTTAATTAAATACCTTCATTGTAAACAGTTTGTATTTAAAATAATTCTTGCGTGTACATTTTTCTTTTGAATTCGCCAACACTACGTTGTCTTTTCTTTCGGGATTAAAATGCGATTTGTCTGTGGTCAATTAAGGGAATATTATTATAGTGTAAGTATGTATTTGTATATAAATAAAAGCACGCAGCCAATCATTTTACCAGTCTATGTAACGTAGTAAAAGAATCAAACATTACCTTGCAAAGGTATCTTAAGCGTACGCGGACTCATTAAGCTGAAATATGCTAAAATAAAAGACAGTACAGGGCCCTCGCACTCTGGTATTTGTGCGAATTAGCATTGTTGGTTGTTGTTTATATTTATATTTGTGTAGAGGTGGACTGATGAACGGGTACACGATACCGCTTTGGATACTAATTGTAAAAGGGAATTACCAAGCGTGTACACACTCACGAGATCAGATAACCATTCAGCACCTCGAATTTTATTTTTGTTTTTACTGTTGTGTAGATGAATGTGTAACCTGAGAAAAGAGCACTGTATTTTTGTAACGCCATCAAACTTATACAGTGGTCAAGATGTTGTGATCTATTTATAACTTACCCTTGTAAGGCTATATTTTAATGAGTTTTTTGTCAGTTTGTTTAAGTAGACTTATTTGTCTGCGAGCTGATTTCTCTTTGTACGTGCATTATTGTAATTTAATTTATGTATTTTGTGCTTTGGTGGTCACTAAACAATTGGGTACGGGTGAATTCCTTGTCTGTTTTCTTTTGTCCTTGCCTTTACCTTATTGTCACCTGTGCAATTTTACTGTTGAAATATTTTATATATACTGTAATTTGCTTTATTGTTGTATGCGCTTATTTTCTTAAAGACCGGCATGATTGGCTTTAAAGGGCCACATGTTTGGTATTACGGTTTTTATTTTGATTATTTATGACCCAATAGTGTGTGTGACTACATGTGTTTTTTTTATTATTGTGTTTCTATGTAACTAAACTGCTTTCTATTCATTTCCTCTTAATGTTATAATTTTGTACGCACTTGGGTTTTATTGATGGTTCTTTCCCACAATAGTATATTAACGGGCTGAACGGTCGCTGCGCAATAATCGTTGATTATAATTTGAGTAGTTTCATTTTTTTACCTGCCCCTCATGATGTAACACTTACCTCATCCAGTCCATCTAATTTAGATAGCACAAAGTACCTACCACTAGACGGCCACTTCGTTTGATCAGATTTTAGGTTTGCAAGTAATTAAATATCAGTCGTAAATAAATTCTAATGTTTTAATAATTGCCAGGAAAGTCAAAGTAAGGCAAGATAATTAATTTGAGTAATAGTAACATTATTGTCAGTCAAGTCAACACGAATTACTTAGCGATTGTTTTGTTCTTGAATTTGCATTATGGCAAATAAGTTCAAATTACACTTTTCGAGACAGGGTACCTGGGTGATGCTACAATATGGAACTGTCGGAACATTACGTAACTGTTTCCGTATTTGAGCTAAAAAATAAATTTTTCGTAATTACTTAGCAATTCAATAGCAATAAACTCGCGAACTAGAATCCTTAAATTTACCAAATGTTTTGTCAACTTCATATGAAGCTGGCGGAGTACGTAACTAATTCCGTATTTGAGCTACAAAAAATTTCTTTCGTAATGAAATAGTAATAAATTCGCAAACCAGAATTACTTGATTTTATTATTTTTTTTTTTGCCAACTTCATATGGAGCTGTTGGCACATTACGTAACTGTTTCCGTAATTGGGCTAAAAAAAATTTTCGTAGTTATTTAGCAATGTCAAATGGATCTGGCAGAACATTACGTAATTATTTCAGTATTGGAATTAAAGTTTTTTTTTCGCAATTAGTCCGCAATTAATTTTACCAAATTTTTTTGTCAACTTCAAATGCGATTAATTCGCGAATAGAATAACTTCATTTTTACCGAAATTTTTGCCAACTGGCGGAACATTACGTTACTAATTCCGTAATTTTACGCAACTAATTGGCGCTTATTCACAATAAATTCACGAACTAAAATCACTTGATTCACTAACTTCAGGTACGTACAAAGCAAAGCTCTTAGGACACAGACAGCCCTTATAAAGCTTGTACCTAACAGAGGACCAGGTACACGTACAACAAAATTGATTACAACGGTAGTAACATCAATAATACTATATGCCTCACCAATCTGGGACAAATAAAAACAGAATAAAAGCTATGCAAGAAAAACAGCCATAGCACAAGATATGCTCGACAAGTGGCAGGAGAGATGGAATGTATATAACGGATGAACAAAATATTCAGAAAAAATATCAAAAACTGGACAGATACCAATTCCAGGACAAAGAGGCATTTCTCCAGGAATCCAAGACTTAAGGCTTTGGATTTCAGGAAGTAGACACTGGAGAGGTGGGGAGATTTAACTTCGGGGCATCAAGTAGAACAACTGAGAGAAAACCAGTTTTACAAAATGTAAAAATCTAAAATTCCTGGACTATCAAAGCAAATTGGGATTATTGATTTTTTTGTGACATCAAAGTTGACATAGAAAATACAATACAAAATATAATAGTATAATAATGTTCATCATTATACACTTACCTATTAGTCACTACGTTATCAGGCGTTAATTAGCAATACAAAACAAGGGTAAGGTAATCTACTGATAAAGACTCTAATTAGTACATAAAAAGACAAACGCATACGTTATCGAAAGCTTGTGAGTTGTCCTAAAATGGCAGAAGGTAAATATGTCTCTTCTTAATTGAGGTTGCTCTTAAAAATAAATTTGTAGAAAAAGGTAAAATAATAAAAATGCCAGATTTGAACTACCAACCTGATGTTCGAGGTTTAGGACATTTGTATTACGATTCTATGTTGCAAAATAAGCAAAAAATTGCACAAGTACTGTTACCTTTATGTATGTTAATCTGGCTAATGACTAAATTGCAGATAGAAGGTCACACTGGAAAGACAGATACTTTTGGACAACTACTCGAACGCTCCATCCGCGTGGCTCTCGGTCTAAAAAGCAAAGGAGTGCAACCTGGAGATGTGATATCTGTATGCACGGACCACCACCTTAATAGCGGTGTTCCTACAATAGCCTCAATGTTTCTGGGCGCCATAATATCATCACTAGAAACAACCTTTTCGCTAACACAAACTATATTTTTACTGAAACAGGTGATGCCAAAAATAATTTTCGTCCAACAAAGCGCAGTTAAATTAATTGAAAACGCTTTAAAAGCAAACAATTACAACACTCAAATTATCGTTTTCGGCAACACCAAAGATCACACGCCCTTTGAAGAACTTTTAGTTCAGCACCCCGATGAAGTGAACTTTAAACCTTTCATTACTAAAGATCTCCGAGGAACTGCTGCAATTTTTTTCAGTAGCGGTACGACAGGCTATCCCAAAGGAATCTGTTTAAACCAATACTCAATCATGTGCCAGACCGCAAACAAAACGTAAGTTTATTCCGTCACACAACTAATAAGTTCACTTAAAACTTTCAGGAAAGCTCTAGAGGTAGAGTCAGCATTAATAGCTTCTTATTCAACACCATATTGGGGCGTGTTTATTGCAATACTAACAATAAGCATTGTTAAGGGAATATCTCGACTTGTTTATCCAAGTTACAAACCAAATTGCTCCTGGGAAATGTTCGATTACAAGGTAAGTGCAAGTGAACACGATTTTGTGTATTAATTGGGCAATTGTAGGTGACGTACGCATTAATCAATGTTACACAAATGATCATGATGTGCAAACAAGGCAGACCTGAACACGTAAACACCGATAGCCTGCGCGATCTACAGATATGTGCGGATACTGCAAGTGAAGAAAAAATTCTGCACATGCGAGACATGTTTCCCAACACTCGCGTGTGCCTAATTTACGGACAAACTGAAGTTCCAATGAGTACCACATTTTTTGACCCGTCCAATCCAAGCGATGTCCAATTTCTAATTAAAAAACCAACGTCCGTAGGCACCGGTATGTACGGCATGTCCTACAAAATTGTTGACCTTGATAACGAAAACATCCTTGGACCAAATCAGCATGGAGAACTTCGGGTTAAAACAGAATTTCAGACAAATGGTTACCTTAATATGGACTCATCGGTTATTTGGGATTCGGACGGTTGGTTAAAAACAGGAGATTTTGGTTATTATGATGAAGATAGGTGCTTCTTTATTGTTGGACGGATTAAAGAAATGCTCAAATATCAAGGATGGCATATAACACCGAATTTTCTTGAAGATATTCTAATCACTCATCCAGCAATTGAGAAGGCCGTTGTTATAGGAATTCCCCACGAATGTGACGGTGAATGGCCAATGGCTGTTGTAACGTTAAAACCTTCCTGCGAAAATACAAAACCTGAAGAAATTGTAAATTATTTAGATAGTAGAGTGGACAATCGACAACGACTTAGGGGTGGTGTAAAAATCGTCGATAGGTTACCGATGACGGCTACTGGAAAAGTTAGTAGAAGAATGGTAAAAGAAAAAGTAATAGAAGATATGAACTATAATGAACTTTCTCAAAGTAAATAATTCTTATTAAACGTGTAATAAATATATTCCTATTACCCTCACGAATCCTATTACACTATCATATAATGAAATAAAAGAGTTCGCCACATTCAACTGCTAAATCAAGAAATTATCATGTTTGAGTTTGATTTTAAAAACAGTTCATTATGAAGCAATAAAATTGCGCAAATAGGCGATTGTGAATATATTGGTACGATGGTCTGAAGGTGGTGGATATGAAAATGAGCTTGCAAATGGCCGAAATATGAGCTATTGACTCTACACAGTCAATGTGACCACTGAAAATACGGTGTCGCGACCATTTCACGTGTGGCCTTGCAGCTAGCGCTTCCTTAGCTGGAAGATCACTTATTTCATATTAGCCTTAAGTGGCTTCCCTAACTTTAACTCTTTTCTATAGCAGCACGCTCGCTCCCATTCTTATTCTTTTCAGGCACCCAATGCCGGGAGATCTTTTCCTTTAACTTTCTACTAGTCCCAGGACATGCGCCATCAAAAGTGTACACGGGTGTGGCAACCCCGGGATGTCCTACTTGGGAATGGCTGAGCGCTAGCCGTCTCCTAATACCGCAATCGCTAGCTGTACCCCAGAGACTCTAGTAGAGCGTGGTTAGGAAAACGTTACAGGAACGGCCTAGGGTATAGTGGGCCAGGCCAAGGAATGCGTGACTGTATACAAGATCAGCACTACTTAATCCCACCTCGGGGCACCAGGTTCAACCCCTTTGGATTTAGCCACCTCCCACGGTAGAAGGAGGCTCATATCGTGGTGACCTTTCTTCCTTCATACTCGTGGAAACAATATGGCAGGCCAAAATGTATTAGAAAAAGCCTTCGAAGAAAATTCGGCAACGGAAGACTCTTCTCGGCGGCCTTCTAACACACCTTAGACACGGGAATCATATACACTTGATAAACAGTCGTCTAATATGCCAGGAATAAGCGTGATCGTTGGAAGGATTGTCATGTGTACTTGAACGCCCTGTATATATTATTTTTTCTTTTTATTCTTTTTTTGCTAATGTCTCAATTTACGCTAACGAAATTTGTTTTTTTTGTGTTCATCAAGGTACAAGTGAAAGTAAACATAGATTGTTTGATTTTCTAACTTGTAGTGGTTTTCGAGTTAAACTTTTCGTATTGCCATTTAGATTTGATTTCTGAAATTGGCAATTATATATTTTGTGGATTAATTGGATATAGGAAATTTTAAAGTTGAATCTAAATTAGTTTTCTTGTGAATTTTTATAAAAGGTTTCGTTAAAATAAAATGTAGCTGTAGATAAGAAAAGTTCACATGTAAATTGTAGGACGAGATCATTCGTGCACGTGTGTTTTGAACGGCAACTTTGGCATGTGGTGTGGATGACGTAACCTACAAATGTGAAGACATATTGTTTTAGTAGTTGAGATGCAGAACCCTATGTTTTTTTATTCTTGGTTTATGGCGTTTATCGCTTTTTGCAGAGAACCATTATGCGATGTTTTTCCCTCTGACGAAGTAAATATGGTTAGGTCATCTACGTACAAGCACCGTCGATCTAAGGATTTTTTTAGATCATTGACTGCAACTAGAAATAACGTTACGCTAACAGGTGACCCTTGTGGAATGCGGTTTTCCAGAAGATACTTAGAGGACAGGTTGTTTCCTATTTTTACTTGGAAGTATCTGCCCCTTAGAAATGATTTTACATATAGAGCTAAATATCCCCTTATTTCCCAACTCCATATCTCGAAACGGTGTCATATGCTTTTTGTATGTCAAAGAATACTGCTGTACAATGTTCTGTTTTCAAGAACGCTTCTTGGACAGCATTAGTTAGCAGTAATATATTGTCCCTTGTCGAATGATGTTTTTTGAATCTTGTTTTGTACCTATTGATTAATTGATATTTATCTAGATAGTTTGTCAGTCTCGTGTTCACCATTCGCTCTAAAACTTTTCCTATACAGCTGGATAGTGCGATTGGACGGTAACTAGACACATATAGCTCGCTTTTGCCTTGTTTCAGTATGGGTATTACAATAGACGTTTTCCACCCAAAGCAATAATCCCCTTGGCTATAGTTTCTGCTACCTGACTAGGGTCTGTAACCATTTGACCGTCTTTTTCTAGTTTGGGCGTTACCCTTGCAGTAAACTGATGTTTTGATTTTGTTCCATATTTCCGAAATGGGCACCTTTGTTGTCATTGACGATACATATTCTTCCCAGGTTTTTCGTTTTGAAACCAAAATTAATCGACGCGCTATAGCTTTAGCTTTATTAAATTAAATTAATTTCTCATTTGAAGGGTTATGACTGAATTGTTTAAGTAGTTTTCTTCGGTTTTTAATTGCGGTTGAGACTTCAGTGTTCCACCATGGAGCCGGGATTCTATTCCTTCTATTATTGGTCTTGGGAATAGCTTTATCTGCAGCATCTAGTATTGCCTTGGAAAAGTCGTGAATGGCACAATTAATTTCATGCTGCTTATTTATTCGTGGGATGTTTTTCTGAAAATTTTGTCAATTTGATTGCTTAGTATTCCATCTGTAGACCACCTCACAATTATTTATGGATTTGTCTGTAGAGATGACTATGGGGTAGTGGTCACTTCCATGTAAATCGGATATCTGGTCCCATACAAACTCTTGAGCAATTTGTGCCGAACATATGCTAAGATCAATAGCAGAAAAGTTGTTTGACCTCGAGTTAAAAAAGTGGGCTTTCCAGTATTTAGTAGTACCAATTCTGAATGATTCAGTAACTCAACAATCTCTGCACCTCTTATATCCTGTTTAACCGATCCCCAGATCTTACTGTGGGCATTGAAGTCCCCCGCTAACAGAAACGGTTTAGCAAGTTGATCGATCAATTTTCTTATGTCGGTAATGGTCCATTTATTATCATTTTAGTTTGGAGTTCAATTAATGACAGAGCTTCAGAGTTGGGTAGTATTCAAATTTGAGATTTAAGCGTAACATTTAACGTTCTTTATTTTTTTATTGTTTGAATTATTCACAAGCGTTGGGGGTAACGTAACGTAATATAAAGTTAAAGAAGTCATTGAAACCCAACAGCTGATTTGTGCACACGCTACTTAGTATTTGGGCGTGTGAATATTTTAAGAACTGTTCTAGAGCTAAAGTTTCAAATCATCTCCGACGTGCACCTGGAGGTAGCCAACGTAAGGTAAGTGAGATCTTTTGACTCTTGAAGGCTCATTTATGTACGTGTGCCCAGGTGTATTCATACCAATTTCGTCTTAATAACAGTCTGGCGCCCCTTAACTTGACTTTATTTAAATTACGACGTACCGTTATTTGCGACTTTCGACAATACGACTAACCACCTTCAATATTTTTAAATTCAAAAACACGCCCACGCCCTCTGTCCCACCGAGCTAGTCCGGTGTGCTATAATTATCTGTTACCTGCCGTTTTAGTTTCATTTTCGACCGTAACAGGATGGGAAACAAGACTGCAGAACAAAAAGCTATCAGGAGCGCAAAGACGCAAAATAAAAAGAACAGAGGAGAAAATGTGTACTTGGACTAATCCAGATCGACCGTCAAGTCGCCTCTTAAGAAACAACGTGAGGTAGAGAAAGAGAGAGGGAGCTCCAAGCTAAAAGACCCAGGAGCCAAAATGCAGGTTGACCGGTGGTCAACGGACGTCATCCGTTGAGCAAGGGTAATCGGACTTGTTCATCAAGTAAAGAAATCTGATCGCTCAGAACTCCTTCGGGGAGTTTGACATCTCCCCAATTTGAAAGCTTTTGAGGACAGTAAGCAACTTGAAAGCGCTATGGGAGAGTATGGATGTAGTGGTCGTGGAAACCAAAGACCTCCCAAAACGCCCAAAGCTTTGGTGTGGCTAACGGAGATATCGGACGAAGCAGTGGTTAGGACCCACATTGAACGTCAGAACCCCGACCTTAAGACGGGAGACTGACAACTGCTAAGTACGAAGCAGAAGGCCTCCTCTATGGACAGCATCTCTATGGGATCCTGGAGAAGGTCTAGTTTAAAGCTACCTTGTTCAGGACCATACAGAGTTCTGCCCACAATGAGGACGGACCAGACCCACCACCACCAACACCAGTGGAGGAGGGGGTTTGGGTGCCATGAGTTATAGGGCATCAGAAGCAGACTGGTTAGTAACTAGAAAGCGGTCCCCGAAAGTTTACCGAAAACAGTTTACCGAAAGACAATTAACCGAAAGGTCAATTTACCGAAAGGACAATTGGCCGAATTACAATTTACCGAAAAACATTTTTGCCGAAATACAGTTTACCGAAAGAGAAGTTAACCGAAAATTATGGTTCACGGTCATTTCCCGCCGAAAAAATTCCGACGCTGCTTTAAATAAAATGACATAATATGCAAAGAAGGAGCTTTAATAATACTTTTCATTGCGTTGAAATAATACGTGCGTACTTAAAAAACCCTTATTATTATTAATTTAAATTGGAAGCGATTCCCTTTAAAAACATCAGCTTATCAGCGTCGTACAGTTTTTCATTCTAATATTTAGATCACAGTTTACTTTTTTGTGGTGGTTGAATGCTCTCTTACAAATTTTATATTACATACCTCTAATATCTTAATGATTTCGGATATTCTGCAGATAGAGTTAATATTTAAAAATATCAATGTTTATTCTTGCAAGGGAAACATAATTATTGTGTGTGAGTAATAAATGAAGGTAGCTTACTAATAGTATGCTGATACAATCGCTACATTAATGACATCACAACTAACAATAGTTTTAATAACAATATTTATTGTTGTATAAAACACAAGGAAATAAAAAAAATGACAAAGGAATTAATTTCCGACTTTTTAAACACGCCAGCAATTTGAGCTGCAAGTCCTAAGCCTTGGTAAAGTGTGAAGGAAAAGTTCGTTTGTATAATAGTATGTCATTAGATACATAACCTGCACGTACCACATAGCATTATGATACATTTTCGGTTAATATTCCTTTCGGTAAACCGTGCTTAGGTAAAAATGTTTTTCGGTCAATTGTAATTCGACCAATTGTTGTTTCGGTAAATTCACCTTTCGGTTAATTGTCTTTCGGTAAACTGTCTTCGGTAAACTGTTTTCGGTAAACTTTCCTAGATCCACTAGAAAGGTGATTTGATATAATGAAATAGGTAATTCACTTGTTCAAGCCAGACAAAACACCGCTGCAGATCAGAACTCCTAATTACTACACTCTGCTCTATTTTAAGAGACAGTCTAGCAATGAAGTACCTTTCTCGGAGTCGCTAGTCTTTATTTCAAAGACAGGACGAGCGGGCTACTTTCAAGCCAGGGCAATATAGTCCTATTTGTCTTAACTCATTTGTACTTAACTACTCGACAAACACATTAGGGAAGGATTATTAGTAACTAATCCCACTAGTACCAATTTGCATATAGAGCAGTACTGTCAATAAGAGACAACACTTCATCACCTCATAAGAAGTGGAGGTGCCTTAAAAAACAAAAATCAAAATTTTTACATTTTAATAATAATAATAATTTTAAATGTAAGGATATAATTATTTTTACCTACGACCACTGTAGAAAATAGACGAAAACACACGACACACAGCCTCAGTAAATTCGTCATTACGCACGGTAAACAAATCGCATAGTTTTCGTAAACAAAACGCACAGTTTGACTATATTAACAAATGAAAATATTACAATGTCATATGAATCGACTAATCGAGATACTTCTAATATACGTGATAATTGTACAGTAACCATAAATAATTATTACAATGTTTCTAATGTTAATTAAACCAACGTAATAGTAAATAGAACGAATTATATCGTGTATGATCATCAAAGTTGTGAGATAATTTTGTAAAGTTGTTTGAAATAAAATTGATCAAAAATCTAAAGATCCAATAATATACAGAGTATCCCATTTAAAGAAATGAAGATTACTAGTTTTTAGATCTCTATGTATACATGAAACGAACAACAAAAAACAACGACTAAAATAAAAAATCGACGTGTTTAAGCATCATCTACAATACCTGATAAAAATGAATACCTGATAAAAATGAAAATATTAAAAGCAGTCGAGACTTTTTTGGCACAGTGTCTATGGTCGTCGGTAAAGTATAGTACGTAATACGTGTTGTAGAGCAATTACGCACTCATGGAATTATGCACTCGCCGCTACGCGGCTGCGTGCATAATTTTTCCATTCGTGCGTAATATGCCTTTTACAACACTTATTACGTAATATACTATTAACTCACAAAAAGAGCGTGAAAAAATACAGAAATTGGTGAAAACCGCAAGTCGATATCTTCTTTCGTTGCAAAGTTATAGATAGAAGAAATAAATGTCAAAATACACTTTTATAAGTACTATAATTAGAGAACACGTTTAAATGTCATTAATTATTAAAATTTATTAATTATTAATCAAATGAAACAATACGAACAAAACCTAGTATGTTGAATATCCCTAGAAGGCTGCGTATGTTTATTTTAGGGAGGATAATAATTTTTTTTTTAAATTATGTCGCATTAGGAATTTCCTTTCTATATTATCAGTGGCCCTAAAAGGGCAGATATTATAAAAGGGCAGTGCGCAACAGTCCTAGTACTGAAAAACTGATGACGCCTCAAATTGTCGTCCATTGTGCTCAATACCGAGTTGCAACCTCTGAGGTGTAGACAAAACAGCAGTCTCTACTTCTGTCATTAGAATACGGCGAATAGTATTCTTTGTTGCTCTACCATATTCTCCCGGGTAATTGACTTGGTTAAATAAACAATATCTTTCAACCTCCCTCAAAAATAAAAATCAAAACACGCCAGATCATGTGATCTAGAAATTGAAACAATTTTTCTACTTTGGCTATAAGCTTTTCTCTTAATATAAATACCTGGCTACCCCTTCTTATCCATCCGTCAGGAAATATTCTGTCAAAGAAATTGATGAAAATTTGCCGATGAATGGGGTGGACATCCATCATGCTGAAAAACATCTTTGGCGTGTTTTTAATGGCACCTTTCTAAAAGAACTGGCAATTCGTTGGTAGGAAAATTGAGGTAAATTTCAGCATTCAGTTTTGTATTAAATACTAGCAGTGCTCGGCGCCGCTTTGATGCGCTCAAATATAAAACAAATTCACCTTCACCATTTCATTGTGATCGGATGAGTTAGCATGCATATGACGGCCTCCATAGGCGGCCGACACTTAAAATTGTTTTTGTACCAGAAACCTTCACAACTTCCCAAAGTTTCATGGCGATCTGATGAATGTTGTATTATGGATATAAAGGCCCCCCCCTGTAGGGTCGATATTTAAACATTTTTAATGCCAGAAACCTTTGCGGGAGTGCACTTAACAACTTCCCAAAGTGTCATGGCGATCGGATGAATGGTGTAGTATGCATGAGGTCCCCCCCACACTGAGGGGGGGGGCGATATTTAAAAATATTTTGTCTATATATCCTTCGCGAAAGTGCAAGAAATGATTTGTGTTTTATCGCAATCGGATGAACGGTACGGCAACGCATAAAATACGAACAAACAAAAATTCATTTTATATATTGGGTAATTGCCCATTGATCATTCCTCCCAATATACCGCTCTAGCTGCCTTGATGTTGTACCTTTTTCATTCAATGAGGATTAGTTTGCGACCAGTAGTGTATGTAGCATGTTATGCAAATTCACGTGTTCATCGCTGTTAAAAGTAGCATCATACCTCCATAGCATATTTGATAATAGTCTAGGATTTTGAGTTACCATGTTTAGCGACCAATGGCAATAATCAAGCCCTCTACCAAAATCGAGGGGTGTTAATGCCTGATGGAGAACTGCATGGTATGGGTGTACCCTACATTTGAAACAAAACCTTTTCTATTAAACGATATTAATAAGACAAAATATATATTTTAGGGCATTATGTTTTGTAGGTACCTACCTACGGTTTTTTAGTATTTCCATGAGGATTCAATTCTGTATACGCTAGTATGTTTATAATATTTTCTTCAGTTCGGCCTCCATCACGTCTAGGAAAGACAGAACGATGAACACTTTCGGTATTTCTTAAACGCTGCGCCAATCGCTCAAAAACTCTTTTCTCGCAATGATGCCTTTCTGGATACCGCGCAGCGTAAACTTTTGCAGTTGCAGTTACAGTTGCGTTGTTCATGCATTCAAAATATACAGCAAACATATCAAATTTTATCTCATTTGCATTAAAAATAATTATACCCTTACATTTAAAATTTACGGCATGGTCACAAAACGCCATCTACCGACTAAAAAAAAAAAAACTAAACCGACAATACTTTATGAGAAGGACCCAAGAAGCCTCTCTCAAACGAGACTTAGTTTATTAAAATCGGTTGAGTTAAAAAGAAGTTATGGCATTTTTTTCAAGTGAACGTTTACCTCTCCCCGCTAAATGCAAAAAAAAGAAAATGTTTCTAAGATTAGTAGTGTTTTGTTTGGATATTGCTCGGGATATTGTATATCAAATGAATTTGAATTTGATTGGAAGACAACTAGTAGTGATTCCACAATCATCCTGAAGAATTAACTTCGCTTTATTTCGTATCAGACAGGTATACTTGCAATAAGAAGAGAGTTGGGTAATTTTAATAATTATATTAACTACTCAACACCTTGTACATAGTTTAACACACAAATGTTACACTTGCTTTAGTTATAATACAATATTATCTGCCCGAATAACTGTAGTAATTAGTATAATTAAGCGAATATGCCACAAAATCACATTTGCATGATTGTAGAATATAGATAAATTTAAGTTTGACTGATAGAGCGAAGCGATGCTAATAATAAGAGGTGTATATTTGTACTACAGTTTGAAAATATATTTTGGAATCAAGAAGGGTGATAATTACTAAAGTGAGAGAGGCGAGTTATGATTGGTTAGATTTTGGAAATTTGATTAAGAATAGATTTCAGTGAAATGAGTTATGGGAAATACCTTACATTAGTATTAAAGTAATTTCCGGATTAGAGAGCTTGTATTTATTATGAATAATAATATAATAAAGAATAAAACTAACAATGTGGTTCAATACCTAGTAGCGTCGCCCAGGTACCCTATCTTGAAAAGTGTAATTTGAATTGATTCGTAATCATGCAAATTCAAGAACAAAACGATCGCCAAGTGATTTATCTTGACTTGACTGACAATAATGTTACTATTATTCAAGTTCGTTGCCTGCTTTACTTTGACTTTCCTGGCAATAATTAAAACATTCGAATTTATTTACAAGTCTGATATTTAATTACCCACAAACCTCAAATCTGATGAAACGAATTGATCGTCTAGTGGTAGGTACGTTGTGCTATTTGAATTAGATAGTCTGGATGAGGTAAGTGTTGTATCATGTGGGGCAAGTAAATAATGAAACTACTCAAATTAAAATTAACGAGTCTTGCGCAATGGTGATTCAACCCGTTAATATACTATTGTGGGAAAGAACCACCAATAAAACCCACTTTATTCATAAATAAGTAAATGCACAAGTACATTAATAAATCAAATAACACAAAAAAAAAACAAGACAGGGTTAACTATATAACAAAACACCATTAAATCAGGTGAAAGTGCGTACAAAATTATAATACTAAGAGAAAAATAAATAAAAAGCAGTTCAGTTACACATAAACACAATAAAAAAACATGTAGGCACACCCACAATTGTGTCATAAATAATCAGAATCAAGATCGCAATACCAAATATGTGGCCCTTTAAAACCAATCATGCCGGTCTTTAAGTAAATAAGCACATAAAACAATAAGGCAAAGGCAAGGACAAAAGAAAATAGCCAAAGAATTTACACGTACACAATTGGTTAGTGACTACTAAAGCACAAAATACATACGAAAACTTACAATAAATTACATATAAAGTTAGTTCGCAGGCAAACAATTCTACTTAACAAACTGACAAAAAAACTCATTAAACAAAGCATTACGAGGGTAAGTTATAAATAGACCATAACATCGTGACCGATATATAAGTTTGAGTGGGTTAGAAAAATACAACGCCCTTTTCTCAGGTTACACATTGATCTATACAACAATAAAAACCATAAAAATAAAATTCGAGGTGTTTAATGTCATCTGGACCCGGGAGTATGTACCCACTTGGCAATTGCCCCTTACAATTAATAACCAAGCGGTATCCTGTACCCGTTCGCCCACGATCACTTCTACACAAATATAAATATAAACAAGCGAGGGAGCCCTGTACTGTTTCTTATTTTAGCAGATTTCAGCTTAATGAGCCCGCGTGCGAATAAGCTACCTTTGCAAAGCAAGGCTCCATTTTTAATACGTTATGTAGGCTTGTAGAATTATTTGATTTATTTATACACTTGAATATATTATTCATTTAATTGATCACAGACACAAACCGTTAACATACGCGGTTTAACTTCAAAAAGGATGACTGTTATTTATAGATTAATATTTGAAAAACACATTAAAGCTAACACCCGAAAGAAAAGACAAATTAGCGTTGGCTAATTCAAAAGAAAATGTACACGCAAGAAATATATTAAAGACAAACTCTTTACAATGAAGGAATTTAATTAACCTTATCGATCTGGTTCGATCGACACTCTAACTGTAACTAAACTGTTTCCCGCGATTTCAAACTGACTACATTTACACCCGCAAGCAAAAGTAATAAAAAACAAAAAATTATTATGTTGGAACAGTTTCATATTAATTATTGAACATCTTAATTTTAAAAATATGCATTCGCCCGTAACAAGCGTTACATTTAGGTCTCAAGCTTCATCGTACCACACAAAGACGTCTTTGATTGCAGTGTGTACCGAAGTAATTAATTACTAACTACTGACATTTTTACATCAAGAATGTGCGCATAAGAATTTCCAATGATTCGTTATGCCCTTTCAGTAAAACAGCTTTTAAGCGTACACCTGCTAGTCAAACCTCAAACAAATGTTTTTCAACCCTTAGCCAAATATTAGTTACAAAAATAAAATATCCCGAAAACCATGCTCAAATAACGACTCAATAACGATTCAATAAAATATGTTAAACGCCATTAATTAACTTTCCTATTGCCGTAACAATTTCGATTTAAAAAATGTTTGTTGCAATACTAACATTTTCGCGGTCCGCTACCTAGAACCTAAAGGTTCAAAATTCTTTGTGAGCAAAAGCATTTATGACATTCAACAAATAAACGGTATGAAAATGATGAATTTATAATAAAAAGTTTTACATTTTACAAACCGAAAAGAACAACTGGTTCGTTAACAATAGAATCCCTTTAAGTTTGCTGCTTCGGGGTACAGATAAACATAAAAGTATTAAATATTAAATTACTGTGAATGTGAAGTCCTTTGAAAATTTCCAAATATATAAAAGTATAACATAAATAACTAACGAATTATAAAGAATAATTATAGTTAATAAACTTAAAAATAAGATATTTATAAAAATAAGTAAAAACATGTAGTTTATAATAAAACCATTTTGGATATATCTTGATAATGCCGATTTAAGAGAAAAAGCCGATTTTGTAATTTGGTGTTCGTTTACGCACCCTAGCGACCATCGCAGAAACTTGAAACTAATTTCCAGAAATTTCTCTCGGTCACTTTCATTATCAATATTATTTTCCCGAAACTGTGCGACGCGTTGTTTCTCATATACACCTGGCCTCTATTATTAATACATCTAGATTTTAGATAATAAAATTATTTACTAAGAATTTGATTTTGATCCCCCTTCCCATTTCTCTAAAAACAGGTCAAATACGTGGGTTAACCTTGTATTATTCAAATTACTACCAAATTAGAAGTAAACAAAAGTGACTAACCTGAACCATAACAATTACATATATGTCCTTCACATTAACCTAGATTATATCCCGTACTAAACGCATATTGCAAGTTATCAGTTACACGCGATCATTAAACAAAATGGAAACCGCTTTTTGCAAATAACTCACATTAATTAGTATAATATTATCTACGATTATCTGAAACGGACTTCTAGTTAAAACTAAATGTTAGTAGACTTAAAAAAGTTTCGACGTACTCCGAGGTGATACGGGAAAAACCAAATTTAATAAATTCACATGATTGTATTGTTAAATTTTATACGAGGATTTTACAAAAAGTTAAGAAATCATACTTTTTCGACTTAAAAATGATATTTTTGAGCGATTTCATCCAGCTCGTAGGGCCAATAATTATAATAAATCTAATTTCTGAAGATTTCCAAAAAACTTTCATATTTATTGTTTATCGGGAAAAAATAGAACCAAACAAGAAGCCATTAGGATTTATATTAGGCGGAACCTTCAAAATTAAGAAAAATACCTATAATTACAATTTTCTTGGGTTTCACATTAAAGGTATTAAAGGCATTTCATATTAGCGGAGTTGAAGCTTATGCTTAATCGCAAACAATTACAAAATTAAATTGATTGATGCTCATTGCTCAAAATGAGGATATTTAAATAAATAAACAAATAGAACACTCAAAACCTTCCCCATACACTTATATTCTGTGTCCAAGATAATGAGGGGATCTTGGAAAAGAGCCCACAGTTAAAATTCAGCTATACGGTAGTGGTGGAGAACTATCGATAGTACTATCGATATTTATCGATAGTCTTGACCATCGTTTCCTATCGATTCTTTTTATATACTATCGATAGTCGCTCTGCGGCTGCGCATTCTGATACGATCTGTGTCTGTGCATAGATCAAATTTGTCGATTTATGGCCTATGTACGATACGCAAGGCTAGCATCTCTAATAACTGTACCTATTGTTTGCACGCACGCATCTCTAATAAATCCTAAACTACCAAAGCACCAAAAGTGTGGTTAATAAATCAGGTTAGCCTGGTTAGCCCATAGCCGTTACAATTTATTTATTACTTTTTTTTAAGTTCTCAATAAGCAAAGAGAAGTTCTTAAATCTCAATTCAAACAAATGTAACAGGAGAAATAGTGGTAAGTGAGGATTATCCAACTGTGCAATTTAGAACAACTAATGTAGACCAAAGAAACAGTCAAACTAATAATAATTTAAATTAGTTATACTTCGATATATGGTTTTTAGAAATTTGGCGTACTTACCAAAGAAACTCAATAAAATTCCAAAACTCTACGGTCTCCAGGGGCAGACAAACAAGACACTTCTTTAAGTTCTCTAGAGCATGTGTCTTTTTTTACGTATGATTTAATATTTACCACAATTATATTTACATGATTAGGTTTTTAAAGCACACTTTTAATAACGTACACCAAATTTCAATTTTCCTAAATAATTGAGTGTGGTGAAACGAATATATGGATATGATCACACTTTTACTTGAAGTGAATCAATTCAGACTGAGATGCAACAAAGTACACATTCCTTCGTGAGCCCCAATATTGATCCAAAACTCATCGGTATAAACAGGGTTTACATTAGGCTTTTCCCTTAACGCTTTTACTTGTCTAAGGTACTTGTGTCTCCAAGATATGATATCTGTTCTAACAATACCGAATTTCGACCCCTTTTGCTATATTCAAATCCCATATCGCTTAGCAGTGTTAGAAATGTTGTTTTTGAAAAAACTGATAGGTCTTCCGCCTTATTAAAATACTGGAAGATTTTTCAAAAAAAAAAATCGTGCACAATCCTCCTAATTCTTGACTTTCTTTACTCCTTCGTCATAGGTATTTTCCGCGAATTAGACTGAGTTTGGTTGACTTTCCGTTTTTGGGGTGGTTTAAGTTCTTCTTGCTGAGCCTCTTCGCGTATTTTATAAATTGTGCGGTCGGACACTCCGCACATTTTTGAAACATTTTCAATAGCAAATGACAAGCTCTGACAGTTGTCTAAGTTAAGGTAAAAGTTGCTACCTATGATATTTTTAAATAATATTATTTTAGTGGAGTTGATCGGCCTATTTCCACAGTTTATGCTTTTTGAGCACGATGCTTTGGAAGCGGACTCTGCTTCCGTCATCAGGCTTAGTCCTGAGAAGGACTGTTTTCGCACTTGAGTCGAATTCATAAATTATGATTTTTTCCCAAGCACTTGACTACTCTCAGATTCGAACTTGGTACCTTTCACTTACTAGTCTGACACCTTTGCCACTGGGCCACTGAGTAATCCAATATATATATATATATATATATATATATATATATATATATACATATACATATTAAACTTCTTCGCGGTTGCGCAGAAGTTTATTGCGCATGTTGCGCAGTAACTTCTTGCGCAGGTGTATTGCGCTTAAGCTCTTCGCGCATTATTGGAATCCATATGAGTTTCATTTCTACACTAGCTTGGCTTATTGCATTTTCTGCTAGTGCGATGTATGCGGCTTCTTTGAGTTTTCGATGAGTTGTGTTCTCGTCCTTTGCCACTGTGTATGTTATCCCATTGGATGCGGTGGTCTTCGTTCCAGACATGTTCGGCGATTCTTGATCTTTCTGTTTCGCCCTTGCGCACGTTGTTCTTATATTCCTGGGTTCTCACTTTGAGTGGTCTACTGCTCTCTCCGATGTATGCTCTGCCGCATTCGCATGGTAGGTTATATACACAATTCTTGGAATTTTGATCACCATTGTATGTGTTGGTTTTGGTTAGTATTCCCCTGAGCGTTCTGGTCAATTTGAAGGGTGTGTGTATCTCCCATTTGCTCCATATCCCTCGTATTTTGTCTGAGGTACCTTGTATATATGGTATTATCGCTGTATATTTAGGTTCTTCTTTTTCGGTTACCCATTCCCTGTCTAGGTTAGGTGTTAGATTGGGGTAGCCATTTTCTTGGAGTGTTCTAGCGTCCTCTTGTTTTGAGCATATCGTTTGCCATGTCAAACTTTTCTTCATTATGTCACCGTGTGTAGAAATTGTAGGAGGATATTCTTAGCTTTGTCGTAATGGATGTTTGAAAATTTGGGTACATTCGATTATGAAGTTTGGAAGTCACTGATTTAGTTACAGATTTTGTTATATTATATATGACTTTTCTTTACGAACAAGTAGCTAAATAATGCCTAAACAAGCTCGCGAAAACCTCATCTCGATATCTTGTTTCTAACCTAAAATATCGGCCAAAGAAAACTTTATACGAAGATCCCTTACATTTTATTTTTTTAACTATATTTTTCTGGAATTGTTTCTATTATGTAAGTTGTGGCCCTAAAAAGGACCGATTTAAAGGAGGAAGGTTTTTAATGCCCCAGTAAATGCTCGAAATGCTGACCATCACGCTCTATGCATTGCTGAAGCCTCTCATGACTAGACAAAACTGCAGCTTCAATTTCGGCTCTCGGTATGTTACGTATTGCGTTACGAATCCGTTTTTTCCTATCTTCTCTAGTAGTAGGTTGAGTCCGAAACACGATGTCCTTTAAGCGCCCCCATAAATAAAAATCGAGGCAAGTTAAGTCTGGCGATCGCGGAATCCATGGAAAGACTTCCTCTTCCAATCCACCGCTGTTGAGATACTGCTCTCGCACATTAATAGCAATATGTGCTGGGCAACCATCCAACTGCCTTGTTTCCAGAGCCACATCTTCCAAAAACAACGGTAATTGATTGGCCAAAAAGTCAAGAAATACATTGCCACTTAGGGGTTGCTCGAAAAAATATGGCCCAATAATTCTGCCTCCCAGTATGCCACACCATAGATTTAAACTCCAACGTCCTTGGCGCTGAACTTCACGTAACCAATGGGGATTTTCTGCAGACCAATAATGCATATTGTGCAGATTGACTCTCCCGTCACTACTGAAGGTGGCTTCATCGGTCTCTATTTAATTTAATGTTAATGTTACTTTAAGATAATAAATTTGTAAATAGTAAAGTAAATAAAAATAATAAATTTAATTCATGAAATAACCCTTTTTCCAATACAATTTAAAATATCTCCAAAACTAGGTATAGGAAATACTTATGATAAATTAAACTAAACTGACTGTGGTTTATGATGGTGATATAAAATACAGGGTGATGCATTTAAAAATACTGAGCAAATAATGAATTTGTGTTTGGACTTACCTTGTATTAGATTTAAAGAGTATTAGCAAAATCAATTATTTTTATGAATTTTGACAATCATTTAAAAACTATGGCTGCAATAGATCATTGCTCTTGTACCCCTTTTCAATTGTACAGCACGTTGAACTTGTTTCGATTTTTATTGAAATTTAGTCAAAACTTTTAAATACCCTGTATAACACATAACAACTTTGTATTCTTGTAACGAGGAAGTGAAGCGGATTTTAAATTTAAAATAAAATACAGGCTGTTTCATTTAAAAAAAACATATCTTTGATGCGGTAGTGTTATGGAAGACCCTGTATATTTGTAACTAATTTTAAAATGTGAAGCTTACTGCTACCTCCTATTTTAGTAAATAACTTTTTTTGGTATCTCCTATAATAACAGATATAACAGACTTTGTCACAAAAGTTGAACACCCTGTATACACCAAGCTCCAAAGTAGTTTTTATTACAAATGTTGATTTTGGTATTCTGCTCCAAATAATATTGTTCAATGATACACATGGGTTTTGAGTTGTGTCATGCAAACATCTTTGAAGAAGGTCTGGTTTGGCCAAGTCTTTGAAAATAGGCTTAATTTCATTAATTACAACTTCTGGCAAATGGAAATGCTTACTGTGGTCATATTCTTCTTTGGAAATAATTGTTTTTTTGTATTTACACCACGTGGCAGGTCCTTTTGGGCAGACAGTGTGGCTTTCAGGATGAGCGGTTGATGATAAAATATGGAAATATTCAGCCCATACAGCCTGTTTCATTGATTCCAGGCTTGTACAATTCTTCCTTATAACATTTCCATAGTATTCTTGAATTTTGTTTATAGCTGCACCTGTCAAACGGCCGCGACCACCAATAGATTTACCGTACACTAGCAAACGCTTTCCCATTTTAGTTTTTAAACTCCTTAGCCTATTACACATCCGTTTTTGAACGTGGCCAACACATTCTTGCTTTTCTATAATAAAATCTTCTCCATAGGGTTTTTAACTACTACTGTGGGGAATGAAGAGCTATCCCCATCGCCCAGATAATATTTATATCGTATGCCGTGTGTTTCTTCGGATTTGTTGAACATATCAACAACACCATGGACTTCCATGCCCCCACTGCTGCCAGTATAATTGGCAATACATGAATTAAGGTGTTTATTTTGCAACCTCTCCTTGCACCTGCAGTATTTAGTGAGAACTCTACAATCAATGACTTTGCCTGTATTAACGCTTATTGCTGTTACAACACCGTTTAGGGAACTGTGGCCACGGCGCTGCCAGGTTCCATCAAAAATGACTGTAATATCTTTGTTATTGTCGTTTTCCGTAATAGTCTCTGTTAAAGCTTCTTTCATGCTCTCCATGCAAACATCTTTGGCAGTTTTACATAGCAACTCAGTGTAGTGTCTGAACTCAGGGGGCATTAGTGCACACTAGGGTGGAGCGAAAAAATCGATATTAATTTATTTGCAATACGTGGGAAAATTTGCCTCTACATATAATATGCCTTTTCCTGAAATTTCAGTTGAAAAAAAAAAACGTCTTCAGGGCTCTACCATGCATCAAAAAATCCAAAATATTCCATTTTATTTTTTTTTAACTTTTAATACGTACAAAACGTTAGCTTACTAATAGTAAGCTATTTCCTGAAATTTTAATTAAAAATAAAAAGTTCATCTTACCTTCCACTCAAGTGAAAATAAAATACGTAAATTTCTTGTAAATAAGATAAACTAAATGAATCTTATCTCAAAAATGCCCGAGATCAACTTAGTTTATTAAACAAAGCAATGCATATTTAGAAATGGCCGTTTTCTAACATGTTTTAACCAGTTCAATCTAGTTTCTGAACATTTTATGCTCCAGCGCTCGACTGGCGAATTTAGTCTAGTCCAGTTGTGACAGCCGCAGAGTTAAGATAGTTATTGTAATTAGTATTCAGTACGTAATGAGTTTGTCAGTGAAAGATACTAGGGCACTACTAATTGTCCTATATTTGGTGCATCTGCAACTGTATCGTCTAATGTTTTGCCAGATGCTTACCAATGAAATCGAAGCCATCTGGCTGGCAAAAACATCAGTTCCCACTGTGTCAACAAATCGTGTTATTTAATTAATTCGTGATATCCTAAGTAAGTACCAAACCCTTATCAGATATCCCAAAGAAAAGCGTAATGAGAATTATAATTTAAAAGTAAAGAAATTGAAAGACGATTCAAAAAAATTGTTTGATATCGCTGCTTGTAAATGTGTTCCACTTGATTCATGCGTGTGTATTAAAAAACGTAAAATACCACTACTAGAACGTGAATTTCTCCAAGATCAGCGATCTAAGAGAAAATTTGTCATTGGGAAAGTTGATGCAATTGAAACACAAAAACTTCAAACTAAAGAAGAACGACAAATGAAGGCCAAGGTGTACGAAAGAACTGCAAAAGACAAAAGTTACCTTACAGATCACACTACTTTTCTCTTTGATGTAAATGAAACCATTGCGACATTCGAGGGCGACAATATATCCTATTCATCGGAATCTGAGATGTCAGTAGAACTTGAGAATTATACAAAAAACAAGAAGTCAAACCTGAATCTTCAACATCAATATCCGGTTGCAGAACAAGCCAGCAAATTCCCAATGTAGCTCGGATTTCGGATCAATTTGGCATTTCAGACCGTTCCGCAGCAGCACTTACATCCACCCTTTTGCAAGACATGAGGGCTATTTCGAAAGAAGACACTTCTTCTGTTATTGACCGAAGTAAGCTCCGAAGAGCACGTCAAAAACACCGTTCTGCTTCACAAAGTAAATTTGAAACATCAACGGTACAGATAAGAGGATTATACTTCGACGGCAGAAAGGATAAAACGCTGTACCAAGAAAAAATTAGAGACAAATTTCATCGCAAAATAATATCTGACGAACACATATCCTTACTTGAAGAACCAGGTTCAAAATATATGGGCCACATTACATCAACAACTGGTACAGGGAAACATATTGCCACATCTATAATTTTTTCAAGAATCTGATATTGGTACACAAAATCTTTTAGTAATAGGCTGCGACGGTACAGCGGTCAATACAGGAAAGAAAAATAGAGTTTTGCGTCTTTTAGAAACAAAACTGAAACGTTCTCTGCAATGGTTGATATGCCAGTTACATATTTTTGAACATCTTGATGGAGAAACTTCAGGACCTCGTGAATACTCTGGCACTATAGGAAAACTATTGGAGGCAGGTGAAAAGTTGCGAGTTATAAATTTTGTTCCTATTGATACCACTGTACCAGTATTAGATGCGACAGTTATCAAGAATCTGAGCAGTCACCAAAAGTATTTGTACGAAATAGTTCATTCAGTTTCTAGTGGAAAGTGCTCACTGGATTTAGCAGCTCGTAATCTAGGTAAATTATCGCACGCACGATGGCTTACCAAGGCAAATCGAATAGTGCGTAGTTACGTCGGAAGTTAAAATTCGTCTACGGGTTTAAGATTTTTGGCAGAATTTGTGGTAAAAGTTATGCGCTAGTGTGGTTTAATATTAAAACAAAGCCATCGTGTAGTGAAGGAGCAAGACACGTCTTCAAAATGATACAGTTGTCACGCTACCTGAATAACGAGTTGAAGCCAGTCATCGTTTCTGTTATCAAAAGAAATGGATATTTTTGTCATCCGGAGACAACTAGGCTTACGCAGAATGTTGACGGCTCGCACAAAAAAACCTACGAACACGAATGTAAGAGTATTTGTTATTCCTGATTTAAATTTCGATGCCAGTGAATATTATGAGCTTATTGATTGGCAAAATTGCTCAGTTACAACACCACCTCCTTTAAGTGCTACCGTAGATTTTTTGTCGTTTCCCTGTCACGCTCAGGCAATCGAGAGGTGTGAAGGTTGTAACAGAAGCTTCCAATTCTGTCCTCGGCTATGACTCCAGAGATGGATTTATTCGAGCAAGGATACAATCAAGATCTCGATTTAATACTAAGGCCGAATACAGTGCATAATTTTTTTTTGAGTTTTAAAAATATTATTTTGTGACCCCTTTATTTTCATTTAATTTCTACGTCATATTATGTTACAATCTTTGTTTGTAAAAAAATACTTTTAGATTGTTTAATTCTATTTAATCAATCATATATTTGACAACATTTATGCCGTATTACGTTTCGAAAAAAAAAATAAAATTCATATCATTAACACACTTTTTACGCACTATTACGTTTTAACCTTCCGTCGGGCGCAACTAATCTGTGAGATGAAGTCACGAGTGCTTTTTGCACCAATCAGCGAGATCGGAGGGGAGTGGTGTGAGTCCCCTAGTAGCTTCCCCACTTACAAAAGATTGTTTTCGGTTTTTCTCCAGTACTTCGCTGAGTGTCGTGAGGGGTCTCTCAGACGAATTGCGCCCGATCGTGTAAGTATTTTTGATTTTCAAATTTTCCCTTTTTTTGTTTATATTTCTTTTTTTAAACCTAAAATAGCATGTGTAACAAGTTCTAGTCCCTAATTTAGTGATATTGACCTTTATTTACTGTAAGACACAATCTGTCAGATTATTGCGCCCGATCGTGTAATAGTATTATTATTTTTTTATTTTTCTGAAAGGAATAGCTTCTTTATCAAAGCAATCTACTACCCCAATGGCTTCAACATCAAAATAACCTCCTCCCCAAAAGTTTGACCTGCAGAACCCTGCAGACTTGACGGGAATCCATCTTATTTTATGGCGTGAAGACGAAATAGTGGCTAATGAGAACAATGGAGATGACGAGTCCGATACTGATACTGAATAAAATGTAGAAGAAAGAGAAGAGGATTCTAATACTGACCAAGACGGTGAGACCTCTGATGAAGATGAAACGGCTGGCCAAGAATTTTATGTAGGTAAAGATGGAACTAAATGGTCGAAAGTAAAGCTTTCAGCTAGAATCAGAAGGAGAGCACATAATGCTTTGTTGCGATTACCTGGCCCCACTGAAAATGCTCGGAATGCAAGTTCCCCAAATGAATGCTGGAATAATCTTTTTTCGAATGACGTAATTGAATTGATCGCAAAGTATACAAATATATACATTGAGAAAATAAGAGAAAACTATTAAAGAGAAAGGGATACAAAACCTACTGATTTGATTGAATTTCTCAGTTATTGGCTTGCTGTATATTTCAGGTGTTCTAAGCGGCAATAGGCGGTCGTTAAAAGAGTTACGGGGTGAAGATGGTTTTGGTGTACAATTTTTTCATTTGGTAATGAACCTGAAAAGGTTCATGTTCCTTATGAACTGCACTCGCTTGGATGACGTAAATACCCGAGATCAGAGAAAATAATGGAATAAACTAGCAGCAGTTCGCGAAATTTTGACCTGTTTGTAACGAACTGTCAAAAGAGCTACTCGCCTGGAAAAGATGTTACTGTACATGAAAATCTGGAGGGGTTTCGTGGGATGATGCTCATTTATACAGTACATCTCATCAAAACCCAATACGTACGGTCTTAAGATTTATGTTGCCGTTGACGTCAAAATGTTCTACATACATAACTTAGAGATATATGCAGGCAAACAGCCGGAGGGCCCCTTTGCGATAAAAAATAATCCGCAAGACGTGGTCATGAGAATTGTTCAACCGTTGTATGGATCAGGACGTAACATAACGTGCGACAACCGGTTCAACAGTTACGAATTAGTGCAGGCTCTCAAAGCAAAAAATTTGTCGAAAAAACAAACGCCAGCCCCCTCCTGAATTTGTGAACACAGAATCTAGGGCTGTAAATAGTGTCATTTCGGTTTTACAAAGAACTGCTCACTTGTGTTATTTGTGCCGAAAAAGGGAGAAATGCGCTTCTAATTTCAAGCATGCACGATGACGACCAAGTTGATGCAGTCACACGAAAACCACAAATGATTTTGGATTATAACGCCACCAAATCTGGAGTCGATGTAGTTGACAAATTACGAAGATGGACAATGGTGGTTTTTCTTTGCACTACTAAATACAGCAGGTACTTATTAATGCTGAAGTGATATATGTCTTCAATAACAATCCTGATTCGAACACCAGCAGAAGGCGAGGTTTTTGAAAGCTCTATGCAACGAGCTGTGTTTCGAACAACTCCAAACAAGGGGAATGCCTATTCAACTACAAAACGAACTACGTGAGTTCCAGCCTACCTCACAACATCAGGATATGCCTGCACCTGCATGCCACGGCGGATAGAGGAAGAGGTGTTCCAAATGTCAAATGAAAAAGGTTCGCTATTCAAAATATAAATGTCTGAAATGTAATGTTGAATTATTCTGTTTGGAGCATACCAAGATGATATGTGAAAAATGTTATGATTCAGCTTTTATAGTGCCTCAACCTAGCTCATGAATAACTTTTCATTATTTTTATTTTGGATTTTTATGTTTATGTGGACTTGTTTTATAAAGTTACAGTGAATTTTGAGTTACGTTTTTGAGAAAAGTTTTTTTTTGAACAATTTAATGATTTGTTCAAATTTGTAAACGAAAACTGCAAAGAAATATTAAAACGTTATCTGAAAGCATAAATAAATGCTAATATAAGTGAAAAGTTAAGTTTGAAACGTTTTTCTTTACCTACACTCAAAAATTACATTAATTGTATACATTAATCTGTTAGATGAATTGCGCCCGATCGTGTTAGGATTTGCATTGCGCCCGACGGAAGGTTAAACAAAAATTAAATTTTTTGTTTTACTCTGTAGAGCTCTGAAGATGGCATTTTAGAAAAAATAAAAAAACCCGTTAACCACTTATACATTTAGCAACTTTTCCGCACTATTACGTTTTGAACAAAAAATTAAAAAAACATATCGAATTTTTTGCTCCACCCTAGTGCACACACTCGTCTTGCAGCTTTTTCGCCTTTGCCAATGCACCGAAACGCATAGGCTACCATAACATTTATTTCAGCTGCTCCTGAAAGTAGTGTATTACTGTTATTTGCAGATACAGTTATTACAAACAATGTTTATTGAAAAACTCAGACCTTTCCTATTGCTTGGAAAAACTGAAAGCAAGCCCTAACAACTGGAGCATACAGTAATCTTTGTCAACAAGGTTTCCAAATTTTGAAAATCTATGAGGTCAAAAGTATTATTTTCTCCATCTTCCCCAATGTTGGATTCATAATTGTTTATATTAGACTCTACCTTTTGCCTGGAGGAACTTTCCTTCTTTTTGGAACTAGATGTAGGCTCATTGTTCTGAAATTCTTCAGACATAGGCCTAGATTCGTTGTCACTAGGTTCACTAACCTCAATCACTTCACCATCACTTCTTTCTTCAGATTTTGACTGTTTACGAATGCCACTGAAGACAGGTTTCCGTTTTTTATAAACTTTTAGACCGGGCCTAGGCATTTTTATGAAATAAAAACACACGTATCACCTCTAAATCGTTGTCACAACACTTTCTGAACTCACAGTAAAAATGTCATAACAATTTGTAAACAAAGCAACAAAACAGCCTGCTCAGTAGGCTGGAGCGAACAAAAATTTTTTTCACTTTTTTCTGAAACTAAACTAGCTTGGGTACGCAAAAGTTGTGACTTGGTATACTGATTACCACCTAACAAGTTCAAGTCCCTAACGCTATTTCTTGAGGTGCCACAAGTGTCCTGAATTTTTGAAATCTGAAAGTATGATTTTATTTTAGCATGTCAAGCGCCTGAAATAATTATCTATTGTTTCAGATAAATAATCTTCATCAGCAATGACTGCAAAAACACCTGTACCTTTAACTCGTGGAAGAAACACTCGATGTCCACTATATGGAATTGGTTCACCATTTACTACAAACGTTCTGCCGACTTACGAGGACATTTTGCAACACAAAAAACGAATTGAAAATTAGTGATCAATTGAAGGAGCCCACATTTGCAGAAGTTGCCAAAATAATTGTACCACAGGTCGAGGAAATTTGGAAGAAAGCTTCATTGCCTACAATATCAAAAGAAAGAATTGTGGAAAGGATCCGAGAATACCACAAAAAATATCGGAAACTACTATAACCCTATAAACAGAGAGCTAATGTTGAAAGCTACATAAAAAAGATCGAAGAGTTTAAGAAAGAATCAAAGGGTTTATTCGATATCGCAACCTGCAAGTGCATCTGTTTTGAAAAGTGTACATGTGAAAAATTGAAGAAAATACCTGTCTTAGAGATAAAGTTTTTGCTAGACCAGCGAAGTGCTAGAAAAATGATGATAGGAAACGTTGACAGCAATACCACGAATCAAATGGAGAAAAGGAAAATGCGAGAAGCGGCATCGTCTAATATTGTAAAATCTGTCAAGCTACAAAAGATGCTAATGATTCCGAAATTGGAACTTCCTTGGAAGTGTGCGCCTTAGTTTGTCATCAACTTCTTCTGAGCCTTCACCAGAACCTTCTATTTCGATTATATCTGGACAAATGCGTAAATCTCTACCAAATTTAGCACGAGAGGGCGATAGATCGTGGAGCAGCTGCGGTATCCTCAGCGTTACTTCAAGACCTTGGAGTTGTGACCAAAGATGACATTACATCAGTTATAGATCGCAGTAAGGTGAGACGAGAGAGGCAGAAGCTTAGACAGCTAAATCAGTCAAACAATGAAAAATATCTCAAGTTCAAATCAATATATTTTAATGGCCGAAAAGATTTAACAAGAAAAACAATTTTAAAAGATGGCGTTTATCAGCCCATAAACTTCTCTGAAGAACGTGTGGTTTTGGTGCAGGAGCCGATGTCCGAATATTTAGGAAATGTAACTCCTTTATCGGGGACATCTTCCAACATATTTACGGCCATTACAAATTTTTTATCCTTGAAGGGGTACAAAATTGAAGAGCTAGTTGCCATTGGATGCGCCGGAACTAATGTAAATAACGGAAATGAAAATGGCGTAATGCGTAAATTAGAAGTGCATTACAAAAAAACACTTCATTGGTTTGTGTGCCTCTTACACACAAATGAGCTTCCTCTTCGGCATCTCTTAGTGGCCTTGGATGGTGCGACGCATGGTCCAAATTCATTTTCTGGTCCAATAGGTAGAGCATTAAAGAACTGCATGCAGCCAGTTGTAAAATACATGGCAATTGAAGGAAATCCATCACCAGCAGTTGATTTGGCAGAGTTATCTGTATAGAATAGTCTTGGCTGTAACGTCTGGTGAGTGTTCCCTGCGTTTATACATTCATCTGAAAAAGCCTCTGAGAACCTGACAACTTTAGCTACCTATATCGTCAAAGTTTACGCACCAGTTTGGTTCACGATCAAAACCAAGAGTGGATGTTGAAATGGAACACGACATTTGTGGCAAGTTATTTATTTGAGCAGATATCTGCCACGAAGTTTAAGAAACGTAATCGATCCAATCATTCAAAGGAACGCATACTTTGCACATCCGGAGAATCTATTGCTGGCTATGCTAATTGACGATAAAGCAACCATCAGAGCTCTAGCTCTACGTCGAATTTTGAAAACTAGGAACCAGAGACACGACCACCTGGGTGTTAGAAGATTCAAAGTTCCAGAAATCAATTTTGAAGCCGGCGAGTACTATGAGTACAGAGCAGTTTGAGCATTCAAACGTAAGCCTCTACCTAGCTCTCCGAGTATCGTTAATTTAGCTTACGCTAAATTAATTTTCCAAAAGATAACAATCTGCCTGCGTCGTTATCACGATGCCGCGCAGATTGTGTGAAGACGACGACTCCGACGGGATCTGGATCGACTTCGGAGGGACACTGAGCACCGACGAGCCGATTTGGTATGGATCCGCTATGCTAAGCCGCCTACCATCACCACAGCGACAGAAGAGGAGAAGAGCGAAGACGCCGGCGACAAACGTCGCCCCGTTAGTGGTGGCCCCACTAACGGCTCCGACGACGTCAGCCGCCGCACAACCCGCACCGATCCGAGAAGAGCAGAGCCAGGGATCCACCGGCGACGACTTCAGGACACAGAAAAATAAGCCGAAGAAGACGCCGAAGGTTCGCCAGCCTACGCCGCCGTCCACCAACAATGGGTTCGAGGCCCTCGAACACTACACGGACAGCCCTGCAGCGATGGAGCAGGCAACAAGAGAAGACGCCAGGGAGAAGGTGCCTCCGGTAATCCTTCGTCAGAAGGAGAACTGGATAGCTTTCTCCCGAGAAATGGACCGACAGCGGATCGCCTTCACGAGGGCCAAGGCCTTCAGCGAGGGAATCCGGATTCAGCCTGCCTCCAGGACCGAGACAGGCTGATCAGGTATATGGATAGGTGTGGTACTCCGTATCACACCTACCAGGCAAAGAGCGAGCGATTTGCCAAGGTGGTGATACGCGGCGTGCCCGTAGAGCTAGCCGAGGTCGACGTTAGCTCAGAGTTAAAAGCGCAAGGTGTAAATACTCTCTCTGTTTTCAGGATGAAGCAGCGAGGACGCCCGATCCCCCTTGTGATGGTGGAGTTGCCGTCCGAGGACAATAGGAAGAAGATCCGGGAGGTGCAGTACGTCGCCCGCCTCCGAGTCACCGTCGAGGATTTGCGGTGGAAATCCGGCATCGGGCAGTGTCACCAGTGTCAAGGTTTCCATCACGCACAGCGTTGCTGCAGCGCGGCAACACGCTGTGTCAAGTGCGCCGGCGATCACAGCAGTGAATGCACTAAACCCCGTACATACCGGGCAAAGTGTGTGAAATGCGGTGGGGACCACCCCGCCAGCTACAGGGGATGCCCGAAGTTCCCTCAACCTCCGCAACGGAAGAAGACGGAAGTACAGCAGAGACCAAAGAGGACACCGCCGACAGCGGTGCCTTGTTCAACCCGGTCCGGCGTCAGTTGAGCCCGAGCGACAGCAGGCAAGGTTGAGAACGCGGAAGTACCGATAACGGCTCCCGCCGCTGTCGTTACCCCACCTGCCCAACCCGCCTTAGGGTTCGACGCCATATTGGGCCTCCTCGGAGGTCTCGATATGGAGAAGGTCCTACCTGTCATCCGTAAGGTGGCAGCGGCGCTCGTTCAGGCGCAAACTGCGATGGACCTGTGGGGAGTGATCCTCACGCACGGTTCAGAGGTGGTTGCCCTTTTCGGGTAATCACACAAAAGTCCGGAGCGAAGTCTGGTGCCCCAGATAAGTATATAGTATCGACAATTTAATTTATTCTGTTCTGTTAAAACCGACAATGTTTCGCACAACTAACACATGTTTCTATTTATTTCAGATACGCGGGGCATCAGCAACCAGCCACAACCAAGCGACAACAGGACAGTCCACATCTCCAACATCCAACAACACATCTTTTTTTTTACGAACGACCAACAATGCTAAGCACAACTGTCAACAGGCAATCCACAAGACCCACAACCCAACAACTCTACAATCCACGCGCTGAAGAGGAAGATTCCTGAGCAGCGCACCGCCAACACAACAATATACACTACACATTTATTATTATATTAGTTTTAAGTGTGATATGTATATACAAATGAATTGTTAATATCTAAAATATTTAATAAACTTTGCTGAATTTGAAATGAGGAAGGGGATACTATGAAATGATAAGTTATGCCAGTTATTCAAACAGTGAGCCTCCCTTAATAAGATCAATCAGCGTAGAAGAACTTAAAAGTTATCTTGATACAAACGAACATATAATGACATTTCCAAATTACCCCTGTCACACACAGTCTGTTGAGCGATGTGTTCCTTTGGTCACAGAAGCTGCAGCAACAGTAGGCGAATCGCAGAGAGACGGATATATTAGATCAAGACTGAAGTTCAGATCTTTGATGCCCCAATTTGAAAAAAAATCTGATTATAAATTAGACTAAGAATGTGTTTTTCCTATTCCATAATATTTTCCTTAACTGTTTGAATTATCTTGTCATAATCCATTCTTTTGTTTTTTCTCTATTTTTTTTATTTTCCTTAGTTGAATGGTGGCAGCCATACCCTACATTTTCTTTGAGTTCACTTTCATATTTAAAATAACCACCCAAGATAAGAAAAATAAATGTTACCAATGTAATAAAAAAAATTTTAAGTATACCGTTTTTTTCTCGTTTCTCGCAAATTTAGATGCTTTGTGGCAACTGAAGATGTCAGTAGATTTTCAAATTATTTTTGTGGCAAACTAATCTCATATCACACCAACTTTTGCACACCCAAGCTTTTTGATATCTCCAAAAAAAATTTTTCACTCCACCCTACTGCTCCGTCTGCTGCCAAATGTAAAAAAACAGCTGCCATTGCTACCAACAGTACTAAAATAAGAAACTTACACTGTTATTATTATTACATCAAATACTATAACAAAAACATTTAAGTGACAAACAGCTGAAGTAAACTCTAGACTTCTTGCAGAATTTGCCCCTGCACACCCATAATAAAACCCCTATAATGTGAGTATTTATTATCAAAAACTCATGTACCAAATTATTAGTAATGAAATGCATAATAATTTAAACACAAAAAATAAAAATCAATTTTTTCAAGTAAAATCACCCCCGACTCCCCTTAAGCAACTACTTACTGAATATGCTTCTTATGCAGGAGTGAGAAGACTAGTCGTTTAATCTAGTACTCAGTAAAACATGAAATAAATTGGGCACGGAAAAGTGTGCAAAATTGGTATTCCTGTCAAAGTGTTTGAACAGTAGCATCGAAACACTATAATTAAGAAATCTTAATCATAATCTGCAATTTTAAAATTTCTTGTTTATCGTAATAAGCAGTTTTTTTTTAATTTAAATTAATCAAACAAATTTACTGTTGTATATTCATCCTAGTACTTTATCGGTTTTCACCTTTTCACTGTTTTCAGTTATATTCTTTGTTATAATTATATTACGAATACCTTTATTTGTGAATGTACACATTTTGTTCCTTTCATGATTTGTTTTTTTATTCAAGCGACTTAAAAAAATAAAATGCTATTATCAGACATATATGAGCAAAATAAGTTTTGAATGAAAAAGTACGATTTAAATCAATAATCTGACTTTTTTGATTTTTTAAAATAAATCTTCCCGATAGTAATTAATCATTTCGCAAAAAACTCTTAATTTACACACCAATATGTTTAGAATTAAATTACACACTTTATGATAACTCCTTATCAATTATATCAAGTGGAAGCAGTGATTCATGCACCATATTCTTAATGAAAGCTACAATTTTGCATAATACAAAGCAATTAAACCACAATTGTGCAAAAAAAGGTAGCGCAAGACTCTGCACCCTTCATGATTTGAATGACAATAATATACAGGATGTGGGAACACTCACACCATACATGGTTAATCGGAGTAGAATTAAATAATTAGAAGTGTAAAGTAGCAGTTATCGAGTTTGTGTTATGTAAACTGCTGTAATTTTACAATCGTACACATATAATTAGCAATACTGATTAGATTAGTCACAATTTACTATTTAGTTTAGAATATTAATTTATTTACTAAAAACTATAGTTTCTTGTTTGTTAATTTATTTGTTACCTTTTTATTCATAGTCTGATAAGTTGTTGCGGTATGCAAAGGTATGGAGGAACTTTTTAGCGGAAATTTTTCCATGATTCACTAAGAAACCTGTAATGAAATCTTGCAATTGAAAACTACCTAATCTGATCTAGTTTTAGAATTTTCAACTAATGAAAGCTTAAAAGTGAAATGATGTTAAACAAGTAATTACCATATTTCATGTCCCATCTGTCTTAAATGTTGTAATTGTCGTATTATAATAGAATTTATTTTTATTTACATAAGAAACACATCACAGATTTACGTTTCACGTTTTAACTACTTTATTTTTTTATTATAAATAAATAGCAAATACGTCACGACATGACACGATCGCGTATTTGATAACACTGTTACCAACTGTTTTATAGGCCGTTAACCCTTTAAAATGATCTCGCGTTTATCGGCTATTGTTTAATAAACTGTGATAGCAGATGGCGCAAACATGCAAAAAATAGTTTAACCCTTTCGCACCTAATTCACCTCAAATAAATAAAAATATTCGTCTTTCTAACCTAGCATTGGAAGGACAAATATACATCTAAATAGCATTAAATTAGAAAATTCATACTTAGGGGTTGCTGCTGAGCATTTTTAGATAACAAGCAAATTATAGGTACATGGAATTCTTTGAAACAGATTGAATGATTTAAAATTCTTAGCTTTTTGAGTTTTTTAACGTGAATGTTTGTTTGTATTTGGGTTTACCCACCCCAATCCAAACGTTTTGATAACACTTACAGTTATCGTCCCCAGTAGTTGTAATATCTTTTAGAAACAGCGCCCTGAAGCAAATAAGATCTGTGCACCTCCCTTTTTTCTCACAAATGTTCCAACAAAATACTAGATTTTCTAGTCTTTATTGTTTAATGTCAATTTTAAATATTGAATGACAATTGATTTAAAATTTTTAAATATACGACATATTCACACAGTGACATTGAATTAATTAGACATGATTATGTTATAAACTACGTTAAAATTACAAATCTTAAAACTGTTTTTTTCTTGCTTTTTTTACAGCAAATCGGTCAATTCATTTATCCAGATCAAGTTGACCAGCGATTGTTTCTTCAATTCATATTGTGGTCAGAGAGCTAAGACGGGATTGAGACAAGCTGCTTCGTAAATATGTTTTGATTAGTTTGAGCTTTGAAAAACTTCGTTCTGCTGTCGCTTTCGACACCGGTAAAGTTAAAACTAGGTGAATGCTAGTGCATTACAGGACTTTCTTGCAAAACACTAAAAAATGTATGGGGTATTTTTATATTTTTGAAATATTTAACGAAAACCAAAAAGTGACCCAAATAACCCCCTCCCCCCTTACCGAGACATCTAGACATCATGGCCGATATTGACGAAACTTGTCCAAAAGTTGTAAAATGAGCTAATAAGTCGATTTAGCGATAGTGAAAAAAAAGTTGCTTGTATAACCTTCTATACCTACATATGTACAGGGTGGACCGATTTCGATGGGATTGCAGGGTATCTCGGTAACTATAACTGTTAGAGCAAAACTGTTCACGTAGCATTAGGCCAACTTTTTGAGACAAATTAAACAGCGAAAACAAAAATTTGCTATCATTTTTCATTTTTGATACAGGGACCAAAATTTTTCCAAATTTCGATAGGGTTCCATATCTCATCTGTTGATAAAAATTCAGGAAAAAGTGTAAAGACATTTCTTGTGCAGTTTTTAGCGTAGAATCAAATGGAGTAGCTAATTTTTAAATTTGGTCACCAATAGTCGAGATGCCACATAAACTTAGTTTTTTTAAATGGAAACCATTGCTGGCTTTGACTTCATTAAAATCCTTATTTTATAAGCTTTTCAATAATATATAGTTTATAGAGGTTCTTTTAGGAAATTACGGAATTACAAGCGAATTTGTTAGTTTGCACTTTTGTAAGTAGGCGATGCAATAATTTAAAACAATGAAACACAGCAAATATGTCAAAATAAAGTGAAAACTTCAGTTGTGCATTAAAACGCAGATAACACAAGTTTATTGTTGATAGTTAAAATGAATCGTTATGAAAATTATGAAAAGTATGATATGTTGAAAATATTCATTCAGAGTGGAGAAAATTCGGAAGAAGCGGAACGTTTATACTTGGAGTGTTTCCCAGAAAGGCATCAGCCTAATAAAAAGATATATATATATATATATATATATATATATATATATATATATATATATATATATATATATATATATATATACGAGGTAAATAAACGTTAAAGACTCTAAAGCCGCTTTTCTAACATGATTATTCTTGTTATTGCAGGCTACAAAGTAATTTAAATAATTTAGGGTCATTTACGCGACCACGTCCGAATCATTACGATATAGCAATCGTGAACAAGATGTCTTAAATGTTTTAGCATGTGTTGAAGCCAACCCAAATACTTCTAGTAGAGAAATTGAACAAGATGTTGGTATTTCCAAAACAAAATCGCTAAAAATTTTGAAACTTTATAAATACAGGGTTATTACAAATGATGTTCCCGATTTCAATTATAAATATTACTGGATTAATCTGTTTGAAGACCATTTCAGTTAGTACCACTGGAAAGAAAAACTCATAAAGTTTTGTTTACATTGATTTAAGTACGTATCAGCTGTTTGTTAAAGTCAATTGTTGTCAATTGTGTAATGGCTGAATTTGAAGACAGGAAAGCATTTTATGTGTTGGATTATCACACCAACCAATCATTTATTAGTGTGCAACGTCACTTTAGAACCAAATTTAATGAAGATCCTCCTAGCAATCACAAGTGGTACTTGAATTTTAAGAGAAATTGGAGCATTTGTAAAAAGAAATCAACTGTAAGGCTGTCAGTAGGCAATGACGCTGTAGAGCAGGTAAGGGAAAGTTTTACGCGAAGTCCACAGAAATCTACTGTTAAATACAGCAGACAGCTTGGTATACCACAGTCAACAGTTTGGAAAATTTTACGTAAACGTATAAATTTCAAGCCTTACAAACTTCAGCTTCTTCAAGCATTAAAACCAAAGGACAAAGTTTTAAGACTTTCTTTTTGTGAGAACATGTAGGCATTGATGAAAAATTAAAACTATGTAAAATGTTTCGTCTTTAGTGATGAAGCCACATCCCACTTGTGTGATAACGTGAACAGACATAATGTCATAATATGGAACTCGGAGAACCCACACACCTACATCGAGCACTTACACTCCGAAAGTTAATCTGTCTTGTACTATCATTTACAATAAAGTGTACGGACCTTTTTTCTTTGTTGGACAAACAATAAATGGAATAAATCTTGGACTTGATAACGGAATAGCTTCTACCGAAATTAGAACAAGAATCCTAAACTTCATTCTGGACTTCAAAATCGGCAGCCTGGCAGATGAATCGGTCGTGCAGGTCCAAGTGAACTGGCCTCCAAGATCTCCGGACATCACCGCCTGTGATTTTTTCTTGTGAGGATACATCAAACATAAAGTGTATACACCACCAGAAAGCATACCTGAGATCCAATAACGGATTACCAGAGCCATCGAAACAATCCACCTGAACACTCTTAACAAAGTATGACAAGAGCTTGATTACACGCTTAACATCTGTCGTATCACAAGGGGTTGCCATGTAGAACATTTCTAATTCTTGGCATCTAGGATGAAACTTCTTGAGTTTTTCTTGTAATGTAACGATTTTATTTTTTTGTATGATAAATAAAACTAGATTTATGTACACTTGAAATCATGAACATCATTTGTAATAACCCTGTATAAACCTTATAAGATTCATATAAACCAATACCTTTATACAAACGATCTTGAAAAACGATTACAATTTTGCCAATGGTATATTGATAGATGTGCTGCAATGCCTAATTTTCATCAAAATATAATTTGGACAGATGAAGCTCATACAAGTAGTGCTGGTATTTTCAATCGTCACAATCATCATCACTGGGCAAATGAAAATTTACATGTAGCGGTACCTAGGCGTAATCAAGGCAGGTTTGGATTTAATGTTTGGTGTTGCTTAAAAGGGAATAAATTACACTATTGCATTTTTGAAGGAAATCTTACCGCATATCGATATTTAGAACTATTACGTATTGAGCTTGACGAATTCTTGGATGATTTGCCTCTATCAGAACGAGTCGGTCTTTTTTTCCAGCAAGATGGTGCTCCGGCACACAATGCTATGGTAGTGAGAAATTATTTAAATGATAAATTTCCAAACTGTTGGTTAGGTACCTTTGGACCAATTCCATGGCCACCAAGGTCGCCTGATCTAACAGCTTTGGACTATTTTCTATGGGGTTTCATAAAAAATAAAATTTACAAAAAAACAAACAATACTATGGCAGAATTACAAAACAATTTACATGCTGCTTTTCAAAAAATTAAGCCGCTCCAAATATCAGCTGCAATTTCATCTTTACAACGACGATGTCAGTAATGCATTCGACAAAATGGCAGCCAGTTTGAACAATTTATGTAAAAGTAATATTATCATTTGTTTGACAGTTGGTTTATTTTTGTAACCTTGTTCTTAGTATTAAATAATTATACCTTTTTTTGACATATTTGCTGTGTTTCATTGTTTTCAATTATTGCATCGCCTACTACAAAAGTGCAAACTAACAAATTCACTTGTAATTCCGTAATTTTCTAAAAAAACCTCTATAAACTATATATTGTTAAAAAGCTTATAAAATAAGGATTTTAATGAAGTCAAAGCCAACTATGGTCTCCATTAAAAAAAAACTAAGTTTGTGACATCTCGACTATTGGTAACCAAATTTAAAAATTCACCACTCCATTTGATTCTACGCTAAAAACTGCACAAGAAATGTCTTTACACTTTTTCCTGAATTTTTATCAACAGATGAGATATGGAACCCTATCGAAATTTGGAAAAATTCGATTTTGGTCCCTGCATCAAAAATGAAAAAAGATAGCATATGTTTGTTTTCGCTGTTCAATTTGTCTCAAAAAATTGGCCTAATGCTACGTGAACAGTTTTGCTCTAACAGTAATAGTTACCGAGATACCCTGCAATCCCATCGAAATCGGTCCACCCGGTACAGGGTGTCCGATTATATTTTGCACCCTACCTACAGCTTTACCCATAAGAGATAGAAAAAAATCTTTAAATACAAAGTTTTTATTGTTTAACCTCTATTTAGTTTTTCTTTTTATAAAAATAAAAAAATGCTTTTCTAAATCTGTCAAATTGACACAACGTTGATTTTTTTTAACGAAACGCCGTGTATATTATTACTTAGATGAAAAGACTTTTTTCTCCCGATTACAAAAATATATGGTTCGCCTATCTTATCTTTAGTAATTATTCTTCAATTCACGTCCAAAGTTCGAGATTTTAAACAATTTAATTAAAAATTTTGAAAATCAGCACAGCCTTGAAATGTACAACAGTGTTCATTGATCAACAGTTGGGGTAGCAATCTCGGTTGCCATAAACTGCTTGGAATGTTTCTTTTGTTGATTTCTGTCAAGTGTCATTATTAATTTCACCATGAGCAACAAATGTAAAAAAAGTATACCATTTTTATTTTGACAGCAGCCCTTAAGTAACAAAAGAAGCTTTCCAGGCAGTTCATGGCAACCTGAACACCGATGCGTATTTCAAGGATGTGACCATTTTCAAAATTTTTAATTAAATGGTTTAAAATATCAAACTTTGGACGTGAATTGAAGAAAAACTACTAAAGATAATATAGACAAACCATACATTTTTGTAATCAGAAGAAAAAGTTATTTCCATCTAGATAATAATATATAGAGTGTTCTATTTAAAACAAATTAAGTCATGTCATTTTGGCAGGTATAGAAAGATTGTTTTGCATTTCTATAAACAGCAAAACAAAATAGAGGGAGAACCCTACAATTTTTGTATTTAAAGTTTTTTCTATCTCTTACGGTTTAGGCTGTAGATAGGGTGCAAAATATAATCGGACACCCCGTAGATGTAGGTTGAAAGTTAAAAATAGATATCTCGCTTATCTTTCAACGTAACTACGGACTGTTTCATACCATTTTAAAATAAATTTCGCTCCCTTTCAAATAAAGTAAGAGTATGTGCATGTTATACCAGCAATAAGAGGAATGTTTTCAATTTCCGGAAAAACCGGAAGTAGTGTCTTCATCAGGATAATATCATTCTATTAGTGCAAATGAACAAAGTTCCCAAGTTTGTAACCAAAATAGTTAGAAGTTTATAACAATATCAATATTAAATATTTGAAAATTCATATCCCCTATACTAGTAGCGTTAGAACAAGTAAGTTAGTTGCATTCATAAGAGTGGCTGGTTGTCTACAAAATATAAAAAAACAAAAAAAATGCTTGGATAGATTTTTGAATAAATCAATTTCGAATGATTTCTTAACTTTGACCCCTCAAATATAGGCAAATTTATATCACAATTTATTACGTAAAGAAAGATCTCTTTAAAGAACCTTTATTTAACAACGCATATCCATTACCAATTCTTTTATATTTTGAATGGCATCGGAAATATAAATTTCTACAAGAAAAATGCATATGTGACTGTAACTGCGGCCATATTCAATTTTGAAAGTTTTAAAAAATTACAAAAAATGGAATTTCATGCGAGCTATTGATGACCTGAATTTCAATCTTCTATGTTAAAATTTGAAAATTTGCCCCCAAAATAACAACCTTATTTTCACCCCCTGTATACCTATTGCGTTAGAAGCTTGTTTTGTCAACATAATTGTCTCGTAGGCCTTCATTTCAAATTTCATCAAAATCGTCCGTATAGTTTCGGCTGGCGTGTGACCACAGACACACACACAGACATTTTGAAAATTTTTCTAAAATTTATTTTTTCGGGGTTCAGAGAGTCGTAAAACATCAACATAACGCAGCTTATTTTTTTTCGACCGCAATACTTTCTTGTTTAGCAAGAAAGTAACAATTAGACACGCCGTAATAATATTTAAGAAACTACTTGAGGCTGAGGTGTGAATTAGGAGTAATTCAGCAACTTCGCGTAGTTGGTCTTAACTGAATAAAAAAACACATTTTATATCTTATTAATTGTGATCCAAAACTAAGAGAAATATCTGAAGAATAAGCCGATTTCAACAATTATAAATCAGCCAAAATAGTTTCATCAGATGATGCTACAAGATATACTGTAGATAAACATTTAAAAAGTCACATAATGGACGCATGGATTTAAATCTAATATTTAATTGATTAAGTACTTTGTCAATTACTTTATAAAAAACTTCCACTTTAAAACATTCTTCACTATTTTGAATGGGCTCATCCACTTGTGTTCGGCAAAGAATTTTTTTACTCGACGCAATCTCTTTTTGGGGAAACAAGGTTCAATGCTCTATTTAGTTGATAATTCAACTGCCTCATCTTTAACAATATCCCAATTATTTCTTAAGTTTTGGAATTGGCTTAGGAGTGAAGACAGCATCTCAATTGATTGCTCTACATCTTCTTGAGTACCTTGTAGCATTTTGGAGACAGTATTAATAGGTTCCAGTACTTTATTTTGTACAATTATCAAGAAAATGGTTGAAAATTGTTCAAAATAAGTTATCACACTTTCAGCTTCGCGTTGCTCGTCCTGGCTTCTTCCCTTTAATGTCAAGTAGGTTAATATTTTAATAACATCAAAATAGCGAGAACGTAGCGCATCAAGAGCCTGAATACGGGAAGACCATCGTGTTGGACAAACCCTTTTTAATGTGTTTACCAAATTGCTTTGATTTGTTTCCATTAAGATTTTCGGACTTCCTGTACAGTGTGTCCCATTTTCGATGATATTTCGGGGTATCTCACTTACGAATAAAGATATAGGTTGAGGTTTTCACAATCCTGTGCTACTTTTTTGTGAGACATACGCTAGTATAAACAAAACTTTCATAGCCCGCTACATTTCTGTGATACAAGGCGAAATTGAAAATATAGCATTTCATTGTATCTCCGTTATCCTTTAATGTATGGCAAAGGCAAAAATTGCTTCTTGTACAGTTTTTTACGTAGATCCAGTGGCGTAGTCGTATTTTTGTTATAAGCTGTCAATTTTTTGCTATAAATAAAACTTATGGTTTTTTTAATGGAACGCCCTGTATATATTTCTTGCGTTTGATTGGAAATTTTGTAAGCTTTACAAAAATATATAATACATGATGTGTATTTTAAATAATAAACCTAAAATCTATGATTACCCAAAATCTGCATAATAACATAGTGTGTATTATATGGCATTAGAATTAGTAGGCCGTGATTATTGGAACAATTAAATGATCATTTGCTAAGCGCTTGTCAAGACCTGTCAGCTGTAAAATTTATATTCTCTGCGTAATATTGTATTCGTTACAATGGCTCAAAAAGTGAAAATTATCAACATTTTGAAAAATATGGCATTTTTAGTCTGTTTTGTAGAGAGCAATGAAAACTCCCGTGAGGCTTCCCAACTGTATTTCAACAGGTATTTTTGAATACTTATTTATCTTTTGACGTATGTGGATTTATTTTTTATTTAAATATCATTTGGATTTATAGATATCCAGAAAGAAGGCAACCTTGTCTTTTAATGTTTTCTCGAATAAAAAAAAATTTGGTAGAACATGGATCATTCATCCAACCCCGGCCAAAAAATTATAACAAGGAAAATTGCGATACGGATGAAGTCAACGTTTTAGCATGTATAGAGGTAACGCCTTCACAATCATGCAGAGTTCTAGAGCAGGAGATTGATGTTCCCAAGACTCAGGTTCAAAGAATATTGACCAAATATAAATTTAAGCCATACAAGATTAAAATTGTTCACCATTTGCATCCTGGGGATTCAGAACATCGTTTACTGTTTTGCAACTGGTATTTGGAACCAAAAACTTTGCTAGATTTATAATATGGTCCGACGAGGCTTACTTTTCGAGTGCAGGTATTTTCAACAGACATAACACTAGGCATTGGTCCCAAGAAAATCATCATGTGCTATTCGAAAGAGAGCAATAGGGTCGATTTGGATTTAGCGTAGCTTGTTTTACTTTGAGGCAACAAATAGAATACAGAATTTATGAAGGCAGTCTTACAGGGAACTGATATCTTAAAATTTTGCAAGATGTTACCCCAATGTTACTAGACAATGTTCCTTTAGCTCATCTTAACAGGATACATTTCCAACAGGATGGCGCGCCCGCACATAACGCTGTAATTGTTCCACCTTTTTAGACAATTATTTCCCGCAAAAGTGGATCGGTACTCATGGACCAATTAGATGGCCTCTACAGTCACCTGACCTATCCATGCTAGACTCTTTCTTATGGGGCTACTTGCAGAATAAGGTTTATAGTACCCCTCATCGGACAATAGATGAGCTACTTAATGCCACCAATGCGGCATTTCAAAACTTGCAAAGACGTTCCATAATTATTTTAAATGCTTTAAAAATGGGAAAATGGGACACACTGTATATTGCTGACACTGTCGTTGGTCACTAAATTTAAATTGTGCGAGCAGTGTACAAATCCAGCAGCAGAGTTTATTTTCATAATTCTTGCCTGTAATCCTAATTAGGCACCACTCATATTTGCAGCCCTGCCATGGCCTTGACCACGCAATTTTGATATGTTGGAAAAACTTTCAATTATTTTTATAACTTCAGTTTCCAATGCTTGTGATGTTTGATCAGTAACCTGTGTAAACCACAAAACGTTTCCTTTATTTGTAAATGTATTAGTTTCTCATTTTCATCTTTTTTTAATGACAACATAACGCTATACAGTACTTAGCTGGTCGATTTTTGATAAATCTTGGGTTGTATCCGTTATTATTGTTATGGAAGCGGCTTCCTGTACCTCATTTTTTATTTGCAATCAAATTAATCAACTCATTTTGGATATCAGGACTTAAGTAATTCGTACTGCCTTTAATTTCCTTTAAAAGGTCTGCCAAAACATCATCATACCGCGAAAGTAATTTAACTATTTGAAGAAAATGTCCTTGCGTTGTTCCCGTGTTTTTAATATTTGTAGTTCCATGCGCTCGGAAAGGTAAGTTATTAACAGCCAGTGTGAGAGTTACATCAACTATACGTCGCAATACTTTGCGCCAATAATTTATTACGTTGTTAATTTCTTGCCGATTAATTGTATCTAAGAATAATGCACATAAAGTTAGAAATGGAAGAAACATGGTACATAATACAATTATATGCACCAGTGGAAGGAACTAAGGAAGAGGAAATGTAGGAATTCTATACAGAGCTGCAAAGCACCTTAGATGAAATTAAGGAAAGAAATGAGAAAGTCATATTAATGGGAGACTAGAATGCGAGGATAGGAAACTACGAAAATATAGGAGCATGGGTAAAATGGGAGAGAAAACAAGGAACATAAATGACGAAATGATGATCAGGTCTACCAAATAAATGATTTAACTATAGGAAATTCCTTCTCACAACCACCATTACCAGAAAAATACACATTTATAGCAGAAAGACGACAGGGAAAAAGAATAATGGACTATATTGTCTACACACGAGAAATGAGACAAGAAATAAAGAAAATTATGACGGAGAATGGAGCGAAAATAGGGACGTACCACAGCCTACTTATAGCAGAACTGAAATGGAAGAAAATAGATCAGATAAAGGAAAAGAATTATACTTGGATAACAACAAAAAACTAAAGGAGGCAAACCTGAAGAAGAGGTACCAAATAGAAACAGATAGTGAATTTGAGAGATTAAAGAGAGAGAAATGTGAATGGAATATAGAAGATCGATGGAAAAAATGTATGAGTGGCGGAACACATATGCGGAAGATCAAAAGTTAATAAACATAGCAAGAGAATAAGCCGGTGGAATGCAGAAATACAGGAATAAGTAAAAAGAAAGAAAAAAGCATGGAAACAATATAACGACACAAAGTCGGAACACGGTAGAATCGAATATTACAGGCATAGAAAAGAAGTGAATGAATTGATATTGGATGGAAAAAAGAAGAGTTGGAAAGACTTTGGTGATGAGATGGAACAAAGCTGCAAAGTAAATAATAGGAGCTTCTGGAGTAAAATAAGAGCTTTAAGATGCGGGAAAAGAAAAGAGATAAAGCACATGAGGTAAGAATAACTGTATAAGGACAAACCTAGAGGAAATACTAGAAACTAGAACTAGAAACAGGGGGGGGGGGGGACATTACAAAGACAAATATGATAAAGAGGAACGAACAATACAGATGAGGGGGATGAATAAATAATATGAAACGGAGGACAATAGTAACCACACAGAAGAAATAAGCATAGATGAAATAGAAGAGGGACTAGAGAAAAGCGCGCTGTGCAGATAATATAGATCCAGAAATGGTAAAATGGTTAGAGAAAGAATAAAGAAAGTAGTTGTAATGAAGGAAGCATGGAGGACAAACCTAATACCGGAAGAATGGGAAGAGAATTTAATAGTACCATTCCATAAAAAAAGGGGATGAATTTGAGAGTGAGAATTATAGAGGCATCAGCTGGATTGAAACTATATACAAGAAGGCAAACTAAAAAAGGAGATAGAAAGCAAATTGGAAGAAGAGCAATCGGCTTTTAGAAGAAAGAGACAAACTACGGATATATATTCATATTGAGAAATTTAATAGAGAGAAGAAACGAACTAGGAAAAGAACTATACATTATGCTAATTGATCTTCAAGCGGTTTTCGACTCAATCGACCAAGATAATATATAAAAAGTCATGGACGAACTCGAAATAAACCAGAAAACTATAGAAGTAACTAAAAGTACATACAACAAGGTAAAAGGAAAGGTACAAATAAGGGGAAAATATTTCGATATAAAAAAGGGAATACAGCAAGGAGATCGTCTTAGCCCGACGCTATTCACACTAAACATAGACAAAATAATTAAAAATACTAAGAAAAGGACAAAAAATCTCCAGGTAACGATAGGATACACAAATATGTTACCAGTGAAAATTAAGGACTTTTTACACCGATGATATAATATTAGTGGCGGACACACAGAATAAAATGTAGTCCCTACTAAACATTTGAGTAGAAGAGATAGAAAATATGAATACGAACATTAACACCAACAAATGTAAATCCTTGAAGATATGTAAATATGAGGAAAAAGTAATAAATAGAGACCCAATAATATGCAAAGGAGAACAAATAAAGATGGTGTCGACATTTAGGAGTGATATTCACAAACGATGGAAAAATAGACTTCGAAATAATGAACAGAGCAAGAAAGGCAACAAAAATATACTACAGCCTAAACAACCCAATATTCAGGAAGCGAGAAATAAACAAGAGACTAAGCTTCAAGTATACCATTCATCACCATACTAACGTTACTGTATGGCAGTGAAACATGGGCAACAAAAAGTAAAAAATATGAAAGTATGATTAATGCAGCCGAAATGAAACACTTAAGAATTGCGAGAAAGAAAAAAATGGACCGATTAAGAAGTGGCCATATTAGAGAAAAATTAAAACAGGAACCGATAGAGAAAGAAATCAAGAAGAGGAAAACTGAATTGGTATCGACATGTTATGAGAATGAAGCAGATCAGGCCGGTAAGAAGAAGACATGGGAAAAGAAAAAAGGGAAGGTCGAGGAAATAATGTTTGGAACATATAGAAGAGATAGGGAGACAAAGAAGTGAGACACTACAGCAAATGAAGAAGATGGCTGAAGACTTTATCTTTATCTGTATCAAAATGTATAGGAATTATTTCACTGGACCGGTTTCGGGACTAAAAACTTCTCATCACCAGCATCCAGTATACAAATTATCTAAATATACAGGGTGGGTGTCTACTGCGTGGACGGAGAATTTCTCCTTAACTATTAGAGATATCAAAGCCAATTTTAGTCTGGTAATACACGATCGTTGGAACTACATTCTAAAAATATTTAGGTATATACAGGGTGATTGACAGAAATATGCCAACCCAAACCTGTGTTTTTTTAATAAAACACCCTGTATATTTTTGCATTTCTGGATTCATTGTTACATTTAAAATAAAAGTATAGAAACGTGTATTTGTATCACTAACAGTTCTGCAGATATCGTCACTTTAGTACCAAATTAGAGTTAACTTTGGAACCACTATGCAAGCGTTGTCACCACGATTTTGTAAATCTGTTTATACCACCGACTATTAATAATAGTCTACTAACAAACAAGCTGGGAAATTTTTCGAAAACATGTAAAACTATATAGAATGATTAACTTACGCGAAATGTAGTTTTTCTCAATTTTTTCCAATGGCAACACCCTGTACAGGGTGTCCCAACGATAGAGTAAAGTAAGTTTATGCTTAACTAGAATTATTTGTGTAAATATTGTATGGACCATGGGGTAGAGGTAAGAAGTGTGCATTTTTTAAATATTGGAAGTTATACAGGGTGCGCCAGAAAAGCAGGACGTGAAAAGTATGATTTTTTAAATAGAACACCCCGTATTTGATTTTAGTTTTTAATTCTACGTGTCCATACAAACATATTTTGTCATACAAAAGATTGGCTGAAAGTTTTTAGTTCTTGAGATATTCGCGTTTAAAGATTATTATGGTCATTTTCGTGGGGTTGATGAATGGGCAATTGTTCCGTTATTTCACAATACAAAAAATTGATATTTCGTGTGAAAAATGAGTGATATTATACTAACGTTTAGACCGAGTAGTATTTCTAATTTTCTCAACAGGGTGTTTGTTATAACCATTCAAATTTGAAAATTCTCAAATTAAAAAAAATCAGTTTTTTTTAATTGCACACCCTATATATTTTTATTTCATTTTATTCGGGATTAAAAAACCTATCATTTTTGTTAAATATATCCTATATCTATTTTTGATAGTTTTCGAGGAATTTCGATTTTTTCACTCTAGCTACTTTATTTTCGATAACATTGCATTGCATGGATCTTGGTAGCCATGGAAAATAATAATTGCGTTACTAAGATACAAAGGTTTCCTACTTGTCAAAATAAACACATATTAAATTTGTCGTTTTCGCATTTAACTTGTTATCAATTCTTGTATCAATTATGGATTATTCGACAAATGAATTAATTGATATGATATACGTGTTGGGCGAGGCTGAAAAAACCCTTTATTGGCACAACGAATCTACAAAATGAAATATCCTGAACGTCGAATACCTACTACTGTTGGCTTGGAAAATTTGATGGATAGATTTGATTCTAGCGGTAGTGTTAAATACTTCAAACGTAAAGTTGTTAATAAAAGGGCAGCTAATGAAGAAAAAGAACTTGAAATATTATTAAATATTCAAGAAAATCCCCAAGTGAGCTCTAGAACATTAGCGACGATATGTGATACCTCCAAATCAAACGTGAATCGAACAACGCTGAAGTATAAGTACCATCTCTATCACATTGAGCTTCATCAAGAATTGCGAGAAGAGGATTTTGCAAGACGAATTGAATTCTGCAATATCATTAATCAACGGCTGCAATTAAATAACAACTTTTTGTGCTCCATAATGTTTTCCGATGAGGCGACGTTTAAAAGCAATGGGGCTGTAAATCGGCATAATATGCACTATTACGCCATTGATAATCCATTTTGGCTACGAGAAGTTCAAAACCAAAATCATTGGTCACTAAATGTGTGTGTGGTATACTTAATGACCAAATTATCGGTCCCTATTTTTTGATGATCCATTAACGGGCCGCAGCTATTTGCATTTCTTACGTGAAGAATTGCCTGTGTTACTTGAGGATATCAATTTAGAAGGACGACTAAATATGTGGTTGCAACAGGATGGTGCACCTCCACATTTTATCGGGACGTAAAGGAATTCTTGAACCAGCAATACCCGGAGAAATGGATAGGACGCAATGGCTTTATATTATAGCCACCAGGGTCATGCGATTTATCTCCACTGGATTTTTCCTATGGGGATACATAAAAGATCGGTGTATATTATTAAACCTACAACAAGGAGGACATGAAAAATAGAATTCGAAGCTTGTCGCACAGTGACCCTCTTATGTTATCCGAAGTGAGACAGAACATGAGAAAAGGCTCAATATGTGTATTCAGCAAGAAGGCCGTCTATTTGAGCATTTACTAAGACGCAATGTTGAATAATTATTGAATTACTGTTTCTCATTAATAAAAACTGTTAATATTCTCGCTTAGGTGGTTTGTTGTATTTCGTCGCAATTGTTTTCCATGGCTACCACGATCCACAATAATGTTATAGTATCGTATGTAACGTAGCTAGTGAGAAAAATCGAAATTCCTCGAAAACTATCAAAGATAGATATAGGATATATTTGACAAAAATGATTGATTTTTAATCCCGAATAAAATGAAATAAAAATATATAGGTGTGCAATTAAAAAAACTGATTTTTTTAATTTGAGAATTTTCAAATTTGAATGGTTATAACAAACACCCTGTTGAGAAAATTAGAAATACTACTCGGTCTAAACGTTAGTATAATATCACTCATTTTTCACACGAAATATCAATTTTTTTTATTGTGAAATAACGGAACAATTGCCCATTCATCAACCCCACGAAAATGACCATAATAATCTTTAAACGCGAATATCTCAAGAACTAAAAACTTTCAGCCAATCTTTTGTATGACAAAATATGTTTGTATGGACACGTAGAATGAAAACTAAAATCAAATACGGGGTGTTCTATTTAAAAAAATCATACTTTTTCACGTCCTGCTTTTCTGGCGCACCCTGTATAACTTCCAATATTTAAAAAAAATGCACACTTCTTACCTCTACCCCATGGTCCATACAATATTTACACAAATAATTCTAGTTAAGCATAAACTTACTTTACTCAATCGTTGGGACACCCTGTATATTTTTCACATTTCGATTCTCCGTGAAAAGTAGATACTAATTGATAATAGGTTTCATAAGACGGACCCTTCTTGAGATATTGACGCTTTATTTGAAAATATTGACAGAAGAACAAATAAAACAAAATCCAGAGCAAATAAGAAAATACGAATGGCAAATAAATTCTTTAACTGATAGGAAAACTTAATAACTAAAGAATAAAATAATTTTCCACACCTAAAAATAAGTTGAACAAGTAAACATAAACTAATAAAACCAGAAATTCAAATTAAATGTTCAAAATGCTGACCACGCCTAGCTAAACACTTTGCAATTCGCTCGGTAAAGGAAAGATTCACTCGCAACAACATTAGACGCGAAATGGATTAAAACGCAGCTCTAATTCTATTATTCATATGTTCGCTTGTGGTGGGAGGATGTTGGTAAACATTTTCTTTAACGTAGCCCCAAAGAAAGAAATCAAGGGGAGTAAGATCGTGTGATCTGGCTGGCCAGTTTTGCACACCACCTCGTCCTATCCGCCTAATCGGATAATTTCTATAGAGATATTGTCTAAAATTGATTGCATAGTGTGGAGGGTTGAAACACATCGTACGGATATTATCTACCTCGATATTTTCCAAAAGCTCGAGTAAATCATTTTCCAAAAACTGTAAACATCTTTCTCCAGTAAGACTCCCATCAAAGAAAAAAGGATCAACCACATTAAAATTGATTATACCACTCCATACATTAACTGACCATCGATTCTGGTGATCAACAACTACTAAGATGTGTAGATTAGTATCTGAATAGTGATGATAGTTATGTGTATTAATATTGCCATTATTGTGAAAAGTTGCCTCATCCGTAAATATAATATTATTAACAAAATTTGGTTCTTCATTTACTTTAGTAGTTACCCATGGGCAGAAATATTCACGATTTTGAAAATCGATTTCACTTAAAGCTTGAAGTTGCTCGATATGATAAGGGTGCAATTTGTTTTTTTAATAAAGCTGCAAACTGTATTTCTATTTAGGCCTGGACATATACTTACTTCTCTGGTACTAATTTGCGGATTATCTATAAGAGATGTCACAACTTGAAACTCAATTTCTTCATTTAGCCTTGTTTTTGCGCGCTTGGGATTACACACAGTTCTAGAATTTAAAAAATCTCTCAGCTACATTCATAAACGATTCTTTCCGCGGCTATCTTCTCTCTGGGTATCGTTCACAGTACAAACGGGTGGCCAGAAAAAGCATTTCTTTGAGCTTCGCCGTAAATAAAGATCATATCGGCCGTTTCTTCTTTGGAAAAATTGACAAAACGACAATCCAAAAACACACAAACTAATGGAACAATATTTTAATGATTATACAAACGTCAAAACAATAGATCCAATTGTTGCTCTTTATTACGAGCGGCTAGCCTACCTAATTTTGTTGAATTCTATTGTCATAGTAAACTTGTATTTCAGAATATTTTTACGTAAAAGCACAATATCTCAAGAAGGGTCTGTATTATAGCTATGAAACCTACTATCAATTAGTATCTACTTTTCACGGGGAATCGAAATGTGAAAAAATATACAGGGTGTTGCATTTGAAAAAATTGAAAAAAATTACATTTCGCGTAAGTTAATCATTCTGTATAGTTTTACATGTTTTCTGAAAAAAATACCAGTTTGCTTGTTAGTAGACTATTATTAATAGTCGGTGGTATAAACAGATTTACAAAATCGTGGTGACAACGCTCGCATCGTGGTTCCAAAACTCTATTTTGGTACTAAAGTGACGATATCTGCAGAACGGTCAGTGATACAGATACACGTTTCTATACTTTTATTCTAAAAGTAACAGTGAATCCAGAAATGCAAAAATATACAGGGTGTTCCATTCAAAAACACAGGTTTGGGTTGGCATATTTTATCAATCACCCTGTATATACCTAAATATTTTTAGAATGTAGGTCCAACGATCGTGTATTACCACACCAAAATTGGTTTTGATATCTCTAATAGTTAAGGAGCAATCCTCCGTCCATGCAGTAAACTTCCATCCCGTATATTACATAAAAGTTCTTTGGAGAATCAACTAAAATTTTATAAAAAAACTTCCACACATCTATTTCGTCGCAAAAATTAAAGTGGTAAATACCTATTTAAAAATCTAACAACTTAATTATTATATAGTTTAATTATTTTATAGTATATAAAACCATAAGGAAATCACTACACTACACTAGACCTTGAAGTAAATACTTTACCAATTATGTGTTAAATTGCCACAGCACTGTAATGTAACATATTTACTTGAAATTCAAATTAAAAATTATATTATCGTAATACATTGTGTTTTCTCTATAAAATAACACTCACATTTTATTAACAAAGCTATTTCTTTGTTAGATTTGACAGGATTTTAATTGATGTCAAAGTTTCTATTTGTGAATGCTTTTATCAATTTCAAATTAAAATTTTTCACAACTTTACACATAATAACATAATTTGATTACATTTTGCTAAATTTGCTCTTTGTTCATGACATTTTCAGTGTTAGCCTTGGACCGTTAGCGGGTGTTCTGATTTATCATCTTCAGGGCAGTTTAATAATATTTAATTTATTGAGGATCTAATTATTCTTTACCAAAATTGTATTCTATAGTAGCCTTTATACATTTATCAATCTCTTATATTAGGATTATGTTTGCATTTTCAATTTTTAAAATTTCATAAAATTGTTTCAAGATCTTACACAATTTTGAAAGATAGTATTACTACTGACCAAGAGAACCATAAGTGTTATCGAAACCTTTAGTTATATAACTCAAATTTAAAAATACACCATAAAAAAAACCAAAACAAAAAGTAGTTTGAGTATGTGTAATAATGGTGATCTTTTATATGTACATTTAGAAATGTCGTCTATATTAAATAGAGAGGATTGGGATAAGATTAATTTATTAACCTTTAAATGTATTGAAGTAAATTTTGACATCTCACGTCAACGTCAAAAACCAAAATTTGATGAATTATTTCAGAGGCAATATAATCGACCATAAAGAACAGTTATAAACCTTTCTGATCATATTTTTTCAGATAATGCTGTTATGGAGAACTCTATTGAATCGTTACCTTTTGATGCTGCGAATGCAGTTAGATTTAAAGCTGTTAACATATTACGTAAAGCATAACCTCCAAAGAGCAACTTATCCTGTTAACACCGTGCATTATTTGATTATAAACGTAATGAAAATATAATAATATTACAATCAGATAATGGTAATGCAACTGTTATATAAATATGAATAACTATAACATTAAAGTAGAACAACTACTGAAACCAGAGACTTATCGTGAACTACCAAAAGATCCTACAAACAAGTTTCTTTTAAAAACTAAAGAACTTATTAAATTATGTGTTCCTGAAGAAATAAAAAAGAAACTAACTAACTGTGAAGCTCTTTTACCAAAACTATATGGTTTACCAAAAATCCATAAATCTAATGTTCCTTTAAGGCCTAATGTTAGTGCAATTGGTTCTCCTACATATAATCTTGCAAAACATCATATAGGTAAAACACCCCGGTATATTAAAGTCTCCCAACTTTATTAAAGGAATACATAATTTCAAAATTAAAGAGGTTGATATAATGGCCAGTTTTGATGTTGTTTCACTTTTAACAGAAGTCCCACAGAAAGAAACTGTTGAGTGCACTACCGAGAAAAAAATTTATGTCACTTTAAATAACTTAAGAAATTACAAATAATTTTAAAAATAAGACTAATCAGGGAATCATTGGTGTGGTAGGCGTTGAAAGTTATATTGTTGGCGTCTGTCACATTCTGTCGCCGTATTCGCAACGTTTGATAAACAAAAAAAATTAGTCCTAAGTAAGCATTCACATTTCGTTGCTTCTTTTTCAGTGTTACTTTTTTTTTCTCTAAAACCTATTCGTTATATGGTTTATTGTGAGTAGTGACGGTTTGCTGTTATTATTGTTTATTTACCAGGCCATAATGCCTCTAGATCCTATTGTTGCGGCACGAATTGTAGCGTTGATATCAGATGGTAGAGGGCAACGTGAAACCGCCAGAATTGTTGGTAAGAGCCTATGTGCTGTACAAAATGTGTACCAGCGCTATCAGGAGGATGGTCTTATAAGGCGAAAAAGAGTCACGAGTCAAAGAGACGATCGGTTTCTTGTTGATCTCAAGCTTGCGGAATAGAACATCTTCTGCGGTTTTGCTGCGAAATCAGTTTCAAAAGGTTAGAGGTAAGCGAATGAACAGTTAGAAGAAGGCTTCGTGCTAATGGATTGTCTTTCAAAAGGATGACTATAGGGCCAATATTAAACAGCCAGCATCGAATTGCAAGATTGGATTTTGGTCGAAATCAGTTGGCATGGAACGATGATGACTGGAGTAAGGAAAGATAATCCTCCGTTTGTATTGACGTTAAACGTAAATTTGAGGGTGGGTCTGTTATGGTTTGGACAGGTATCATCACTTCAGAAGCACGTACAGCGTTGGTTTTCGTAGAGAATGGTTCTCTAACAGCTCACAGATACATAACGGAGGTTCTGGAAGATCATGTTACGTCTTTCATGGTCAGTATGGGCGAGCACGGCATATTCATGCATGATAATGCAAGACCACACGCTGCCAGGATTGTCAGTGAATATCTAGATGAAGTAGGAATTACGTGGTTTGATTGGATAGCATGCAGTCCAGATATGAATCCCATAGAACATCTGGGATGAGTTAGGGCGACGTATCCGAAGCCATACACCAGCCCCAAGAACTGCCCAGGAGCTGAGAGGTTTGCTATTTCAGGAGAAGAATAACATGGATCAGAATGTAATCCTTAACTTAATTCAGAGTATGCCTCGTCGAATGCAAGCAGTTGTTAATGCAAGAGATGGTAATACATGTTATTAACTATCATCAATTTTTCAATAATGTTAAGTTTTATAGATTCATTTCGTTCCCAATAACCATAGTCGACCTCCGTTCAAAATGTACAGTTACTCTTTTTGTAGAATAAATCATAAAACAAATAGTGTTGTCTAATTCCATATTTATAAGCTACGAAAATGCAGTAGGTAAATTTACAATATGCAGACATAAGCTGATGCATTTTATTTTTAAAATTATTTGTAATTTCTTGAGTTATTTAAAGTGACCTAAATTCTTTGCTCGGCAGTGTATATTAATCATATTTTCCAAAGGATATAACCATTCTTTTTCAGCACTGTTTTACCACGACTTATTTTCAGTGGAATAATAAATTATATCAACAGCTTGATGGTGTAGCAATGGGTAGTCCTCTTAATCCTGTTATAGTTAATTTTTACATGGAAAAATTTGAAACATTAGCATTTCAAAATGCACTTAAAAAACCTTTAGTTTGGTATAGATATGTAAATGACACATTTGTTATTTGGAGACATGGAGAAGAAGCACTACATGAATTCTTAATTTTTATAAATGGTATACATCCCAGTATCCAGTTTACCATGGAAAAGGAAACTAATGGAAGTTTACCATTTATTGACATTAATATCTAAAACAAATAATTTACTATATTTTAAGGTTTACAGAAAGCCGACACACACTGACAGATACTTGCATAAATAATCAAACCACCATCCAAAAAATTGGTATAATTAAATCTTTAGTGGTCGGAGCAAAACAAATTTGTGATCCTGAATTTTTGAAAGATGAATATAAATATTTAACAAAATGCTTATAAGCTAATGGATATTCACTTACTGATATTAATAATGTTGTTACACCTGACATAGCCATAAAGAAAAACAGTTCTTAATGTTGGTACTGAGTTCTTCCTTTTATAACTAATGTTATAGATAGAACTGAAAAAATGCTAATTAATCATGGTATTAGGACTTTTTAAACCTACAAGAAAAATTAAGTTCACCTCAAGACATATCAAACGCATTATCATCTTCCGGAGTGTATAAGTTATCTTGTTCATGTAGAAAGTATACATTGCAACCACAAAACGTAGCTTTGACGCAAGACGTAGAAACATGAGATTTTGTAAATTAGGTCATCCAGAGAAATCTACGGTAACTGACCATGCCTTAAATAATGGCATTCAATGTGATATCGAAATATTGTCAAGACAAACTCATTATGTTCGTTTACAACGTGAAACTAATAATTTTAATAGACAAGAAGAAATCACCGAAAATAGGAAGTAGGTTTGGCCCTTTATTTTTTGCTGTATTTTCCTAGACTTTGAAGTAAATTATTTACCAATTATACGTTAAATTACCACAGCACTGTAATTTTACATATGCAGTTGAAATAAAAATTAAAAATTATATAAGACGTACTACATTGCGTTTTCATTGTTAAATAACACTTACATTTATTAATAAAGCTACTTCTTTGTTAGATTTGACTGAATTGTTTTAATTGATGTCAAGTATTCATACACATTTAAAATTTAGTATTTTGTGATAAATCCACTGATATAATTTAGTGGAAAGGTAATACACAACTATCTTGGACCAATCTAACTTTATTCACAACAGGAATAGAGTACGGATACCGATATATCTACAAAATTTTAAGAAAAATGAAAAAATATGGATCAAAAATATTCATACATGTAAGTAGTACCAATAAAAACTAATAACAAAATAACAAACAAGTTTTAAAACTTCGTAGGCCCTCCATTAGCTTTAATAACTGCGTGTTAACGCCTGAGTATTGATACAACTAAATTCTCTGTTACACCACAAATGTTCATTAAGATTTAAATCCGGTGATTGCAGAGGATGATCTAGTTGATGGGGTACGTTATATAGAAACCAACCAGTATCTCACATCAAAAGCGGTACGCTTCGGATCATTGTCGTATTGAAATATCCAAGCGTGACCAAGTTCTAATCGTTGAACACTGGGCAATTAATTATGACGCAATATATCAAGGTATTTTCGATGATCCATAATACGTTCAATAAAACTGACATTTCTCACTCCACTTACAGTCATTGCTCCCCAAATCATGACATTCCCTCCACCGTTCTTCACTGTCGCTACCAAATTTCCTTTGTTAAGTTCCGTGTTTGCTTTACGCCAAATATTGCCCCTACCGTCACTTCCATAGATAGAAAACTTACCCTCATCTATGAAAATGCAGCGTTTCTAAAATTCACAATCCTTATCCTTATATTTAAGAATTCTAGACGTTTTTGAGCACTTGTTTTGGATATAAAAGGTTTACGTCGTAGTGTTCTTCCATGGTATCCGTCCGAACGCAATATTCTGCGCAAATTTTTGGATTTTTTTAACGGAACGTGTTATATACTGAATTTCCCAGTTATTCAGTTATCTTGGGCGCCCAAATCTGGTTTATTAGCTATGATCCCAGTCTGTTCATACATTCTAATGGTTGACTGTACTGTTACGCGTGCCTTATTGACTGTTTTTTTTATTATTATTATTTCCTAATGTTATACTTACATTTCTTAGTTTCACGCTTGTTTCTTTTGATTTTTTTACCCATTTTCATTAATAAACGTTATTATTTACAGAAAATATATTTTCTGACTACTATTTGCACTGACACGCGTACACTAGATTTTTTGTTTACGGTATTTCTAAATGTAATAGATTATCTCCGATCTAGCACAAGTCAGCGCCGACTCATCTCGGCCGCGCCGAGGCTGGCCGCGTAAAGAATGGATTTATGATGTCGTCGTATTCACTCTTTACCTTTTGTATTTTCCATCAAGGTATAAACACAATATAAAAATTCGACAGAAATAAATTAATGTTAACTATCATTATGGATTCCAAGGTTACAATACTTACCTATATCCATAGTATATTGAAAATTAAAATTTAAGTAAATTGATGATCGGTATCGGTATTTATACAAGCAGGTAAAAGAGGGTAACAATTTCGAAAATTTATCGAAAACGATATCGGCGATGAGTTAGCCGGCGATGAGATGGCCGCGATGAATCTCTCGCTACCTTGCATGTCTGTATGACGGCGTTTTATAATACGTTTTTTTCTATTAAACACAATGACATCAATAATCATTGACGCAGCCGCTCTTATGTAACATGATGTTAGCCACCATTTGTTGCAACATCCGTGATAGTGCATCCATACTAAACATAACCTCAAAATTGACATTTAATGTTTAATGTTTAGGAGGGCCCAAATTATTCAAAATTATACAAAGAACAAAAAGCAAATTGAAACATGATGTAATATTAGGTATCCGGGTAGAAACCGAGGAACAAGCTTTAAAGCTAAAGGAACTGGATTCCATATTAGGGAAACCCGTAGAAGTACGTCCCAATAACAGGTTATCTGTGGGAGTAGTTTTCTGCCCAGAGTTCTCAACGTGCTCCGAAGAATTGATAGGAGAACTAAGGGATCCAAGAGTTATAGACGTTTACAAAATGTTAAAAAGGTTAGGAAACGAGACAAAACCATTCTATACTTATAAACTCACATTTAGAACGAGTACCCTTCCTCAAGAAATACGAGCAGTCTACCTTAGGCTAAAGGTAATGTCCTATATAGGACCTCCAAGGAAATGTGGAAAGGAAATACATCCTGCTGACGAAAGTTGCGTAGATCCACCTAAATGTGTCAACTGCCAAGGACCACACGCAAGCGATTATAATGGATGTCAGATATATATAAAAGAAAAAGTAATAATAGGATCACCACTGTGCACAAAAGTTTATCATTTCCAGAAGCAACAGCCATAGTATATGGGAAATCATATACTTCTACAAAGGAAACATATGCGGAACGCGCCAGAACAAACAGAAAGTAAAGTGGAAAACAAAACGCAAACCAACCAACCGCAACACATAACCTACATTACAACTCTATCGACACCTCTCATACGTAGTGAATATAGAAGTGAAGATACCAATACAAAAAATCTCCCCAGCGAGGTCTCTCGAATTGGACGTATGACCAAAGCGAAACAGATATGGAAATGGAATCATTAAACAGTGCTGCAAGCGGATCATTATCGGAACCTAAACCATCAGACCCCAGCCACAGCAAAAGGCCCAGAGGATATCCCAAAGGTGTTCCTCGGCTGAGTCAAAGAAAGAACCCTGAAAGTACTACTTACGATGCAGCACGCTATGACGCGAAGACTAGGAGAAACAAACAAAGCTAAGACTGTGATAATTACCTGTGATATCAACCTGTGATATTTGCATATAATTATTTATTGTGTATTTATTCATATTTTATTTATTTACTTGTTCGTTCGTCTACTTTATATATTAGTCAAGTAAGTAAAATCTCTTGAAAACTTTCTATACTCACCTAACTTAAAATGGCGACAGAAGCTATTTTGCAATGGAATGCGAGAAGAATTAGAAATATATATGACGAAATACGGCAGCTTATTCAAGAAATAGACCCGATTGTAATAGCTATTCAGGAAAGCAACTTGAAAGTCAGTGACAGACGGTCATTTCAAAATTATAATACTTACCGAAAGGACGTTATACTAGACCACGGACAAAGAAGTCACGGATGTGAGAAATGACATACCTACAAAGGAAATACCATTGAGTACTGGCCTACAGGCTAACGCGATTCAAATACATGCTCGAAAAAAATTTAATGTACTAAATATATACTTACCCAACAACATATGGTCAAAAACCCAAATAACGAACCTCGTTTCACAAGTACCAGCACTCCTTTTTGTTGTCGGTGACTTCAATTGCCACAACACTATATGGGGATCATCCGCTACAAGCTCAAAGGGACCCGTTCTAGAATCCATAATTCACAATAATGGCTTAGTACTCTTGAACACTGGGGAACCCACTCACATAATCGAAGTAGGGGGTAATTTTAGAGCAATTGACCTCTAGCCTCTCCAATGTTAGCACTAAATACAACATGGAGTGTTAAAGACGAAGCCCACCACAGCGATCACTTCCCCATAGTACTGCGAACAACGATTAAAAGAACGGGGTATGTAGCCGTTAAAGGATTCAACACAAAAAAGCAAATTGGGTGAACTACACAGAAAACATAATAACTCTAGTCATAGTCATAAATGTAGATGAAGCCGTAAAATCACTCACAGCAAATATTCAACAAGCAGCGACCACGAATATTCCTCTAAAAGGTGGTAAATTAAAACGCACCCTGGTCCCATGGTGGAACTCAGAAATTGTAAAGCTAAAAAAGGAAAAGAAGCAAGCTCTGAACAAGCACAGAAAACAAAAAAATGAAGAAAGCTTCATAAACTCTTAGATAGCAAGAGCGAAAGAGCGAAGAGCCAAGAGAAGCGCACAAATAAAAGCCTGGCAAGAATATACTTCAACGCTTATTCAGAACAGCTCTAAAACAGATATGTGGAGGAAAGCAAAATCTATAATCGGGTCAAACCGCTCACATATACGACACAGCTTGGTAGCAAATGGAGAAACGGAGACAAACGAAAGGGCAATCCTAAACCACCTTGCCGAGTTCTTTAAAAGCGCATCCAGCGACGCAATGTACTCAAGAGAGTTCCTAAATATAAAAAGGATACGGGGAGCAACACGAATAACTTTCGACAGCGGCGGCGATGAGGACTATAACGTCCCATTCACAATGCCAGACATGGAGCGGGCGCTCGCTCGGGCTAAAGACACAGCACCAGGAGACGCCCAAGTAACTTTCAGCACGATACAACCTCTTCCGAACGAAACAAAACAGTTCCTATTAGAACTCTATAATAAAATACTTACCCTCCTACCATACCTATCAAAGCTACTCGAATCTATGGTCAACTACCGACTTGTGACAGTACTAGAAAGAGACGGGAGACTCAGTAAATACCAGACCGGCTTCAGAAAGAGACACTCTACCACCGATCAAATATTATATCTCCAACAGTTAATCAACGAAGCTTTCTCAAACCGCTAACACGCCGTGGCTGTCTTTTTCGACATACAAAAAGCGTATGATACCGTATGGAGGTATTGTATCCTCAAAACTTTAGATCGCTGGGGAATAAAAGGCAATCTCCCTAAGTACATACAAAACTATCTCCGAGAGCGAACTTTTCAGGGATCTGTGCTCAGTGTAACACTCTTCGCAATTGCCGTCAACAATACTGTGGACAAAATCAAGTCGTATGCACTACTATATACTACTATATGTTGACGATCTATGCATTTTGACGACTGGGGATCACCTGGAAACAATACGTACAACTCTGCAAAAAGACATAAACGCTGTGGTCAAGGGAGCACATACTAGGGGTTCCAAATTCTCTACAACAAAAACCAAATGTATGCACTTCTGCCGATTAAGACGCACATGCCAACGACCAACGTTACTGCTCCAAGGTGAACCAATACTTAAGAAGCGAAATTAAATTTCTGGGTATGACACTCGACCCTAAGCTCACATGGAAAAACCACATCGAAGAACTAACAACTAAATGTAAAATGACTTTAAACAGAATTAAGGCCCTAAGTGGATATAAGTGGGAGCCGAGAAAGAGGACTTATCTAAGATTGTCAATGCGTTCATTAGGAGTAGAATTGAGCATGGTCCGGTAGTCTACGGAGTAGCGGAAAGCACACACATGAGGAAAATACAGGTAGTGTGGAATAAAGCCACGACACTAATAACAGGCGCATATCGCACCTCTTCTATTGAAAGCCTAAACATTGAGAATGCATCATTACCCTTAAACATAAGACTCCAACAGCAGTCACTCCGGGATGGCGTAAAACTGCTACAAAAGAACACACATTTTTTGCATAACATCATAAAACACCCACCCCAAAACGATAGATACAAATGGAAGCATACAACAACTACACCGGCCATTGTAAAGATCAGTGAGGAACTACGTATTTCAAACCTACTACGATTACAGTTTTGGCAAACAAGAAAACAAATCCCGCCATGGAAACTTCGAGAATAGGAAAAAGTAGTAACAAGATGTTTATAGCAAATGAGAAAAACTGAAATCTTCGACAACCAATCTCCCATGCAACTGATTCTTAAGATCTTCCTCTTATTCAAGAAGCCTGGTCTTCGCTTTGGTCTTTAAATGAAGAGCATAGAAATACTCAATGGATGCAAGATGAAAAGGAGAAATATAGTAATGTACCAAATATAGAGTATGCCGAAATGACAGCCATCCAAGTGAAAACTGCTGTATTGGATGGCTCCTGGCCCTAAATCACATTTTTATTGGTTAGCCAACAACGAATAATTTTGTATTATATTAACCTATAAATGTCAAAGTAATTTTGTTATTTAGCATTTGTGTTTTCATTCTTTATTTTGCTTAAAGCTTTTGCTCTAGTACTTTTCATTTTCAAAAACAGTATTTTTCAATACTAGTTATAGTTTTATAGCTTATTAGCAAATAATTACATTTATTATGGAACAACGAAATCTTTCGCCCCCGAAAAAATGCCCGGCCAGGCATTTTTCCATTGACGAAAAGTAGCAAATCTTAAGCATTTTTAAAGTTTGTGTTGAAGAAAACCCGAACAACAACAAGACTGAAAATGTTGCATTTACAGCAAAAGTAGCAGGTAACATAATAACTTTATAAAAACATATTTTATTCATTACTTTATCATTTTAGGTATTACAGATATAAGTGTGTACAACATTGTACGTGAGTACAAGCAAACACATATATTACATCCTCCGACTGTGTACCACCGGCAACGAGCAATTTTGGACATTGATGACGAAAATAAGAGTAATCTTAGGCGTGTAATCAATTTCTTCTTTGAACAAAACGATACACCTATTCTAAATAAAATTGTGGCCGCTATTGGTGAGCACGATGAGATGCCTCAATTAAAAAGGAGTACATTAAGAACCTTCTTGAATGAAATTGGCTTTAAGTGAGTAAAGGAATAAATTATCCTTAACATAAATTATACTTTATTTTGAAATATAGGTATTCCAAGAGGCCAAGAAATAGTTTCCTTAAAGAAAAATCCGAGATAGTTGCGTGGATGTAGCGTTATCTATGACAAATTAGAAAATACAGAGAAGAAGGAAAAAAGGTATATTTCTTAGACGAGACTTGGGTTAATGCTGGCCATACAGTAAGCAAAGTATGGAAAGATACAACCATCGTGACTCCGAGGCAAGCGTTCGTTAATGGATTAACAACGGGGTTACGAGATCCATCGGGAAAAGGAAAACGCCTTATCGTTCTTCACATTGCTTCCGAGGACGGTTTTGTTGATGATGGTTTGCTGTTGTTCGAGTCCAAGAAATATGGCGATTATCACGAAGAAACGACAGCTGCTATTTTTTAAGAATGGTTTCGCAACGTTCATGGACGTTTAGACAAAACGCTGTTATAGTGCTAGATAACGCTTCCTATAATAGCAGAAAGATCGACAAAAATCCAAATTCAGGATCAAAAAAAGCTGACATTCAGGCATTGCTAACCAGCAAATCCATTGATTACGAACCAGATATGACCAAAGACGAACTTCTCGACCTTGTCAGAAAAGCTGCTATTGCTCCTAAATAAGTTGTCGATGTGATAGAAAAAACACAGAATCATACTGTATTGCGTTTACCTCCATATCATTGCGAATTAAACCCAATCGAACTGATATGGGCACAAATCAAGGGTGAAGTTGCGAGGAACAATGAAACATTTAAAATTGCAGATGTGCACCAATTATTTTGCATCGCTGTTGCAAACGTAAGGTCAGATAATTGGAAAACTGCCATTAGACACGTGCAAAGTGTGGAAGAAAATATGTGGCAATTGGATGTCACTATAAAAGTTCAAGTGGAGCCGTTGATCATCCAGTTAGGCGGTTTTCTTCATCAGACTCCGAACAAGACTGACCTGTTGTGCTTTATTTACAGACCTAGTAAAAAATACAAATGCAGCAACAAGAAGAATTGTGAATTGAGGCATTACTTATGATAAAGTTTTTGTGGCAATTATTAAAGAATAAATGGGTTTTTCTCAACTGTAACATAATTGCATTTTGCAGTTTGTTTAGATAAACAAACACTTGTGACATCAACAAGGAGTTGACTTTTAAATTCCTACAAAAATAAAATGTAAGCTTAAAGTTCTATTCATTTACCATTTACCTGCCCGACTTATGGCCTTTTACAAACAAATAAATTAATGTTATTCTTCGATTTCCAAAATACGTGCCCTGACAATTTGACTTGACTTCATACGAGATTTGACAGGTTGGTAAACATTAACAGCATGTCAACATTCTCATAAAATAAAGATGTTTGTTTTCAAACCGTAATAAAACCGATTCATTGGTAACTGAGAATTTTGATTCGTAAAAATGTGTGATTTTAAAGTATTTATATTTCTAAATATGTTTATTATTTGATTACTGTTAAAACTACATTATTATACATTTCAGGGACTACAATAATTCATATGCATACATTAAAGAACCGTTGAATGTAATTCAACCACTATATTACGCATCTACAAATTTCTAGGAGGAGCATTTACTGTTCGTTAAACTGAGTATCGTATAAATACATACGAGCTTTTCTCCCGCAAAATTTTGCGGTTAAAATTAAATTTACAACATCGCAGAAACAAAAATAATAATCTATGTCAGAATGACGTTTAAAATTTCATGTCAGATAGAGATTAATAGACATAAATATATGTTAACGTAAAAAAAACTCCAAAGCTTCTATAAAAATATCAATAATACAGCTTCAGCATTTTCAGTCATATTTATTTAATTTTTACATTTATTTAAAATTCTGGCTCCGTTATTTCCTCCTACGCAAAATTACCTTCATATAAAAAAATCATAGAAATCCATCAAGAGGTTGTCTCGCAATCTGCGTGAACTAAATCACCTGATTATTTTAATATATAAGATAATGTAACTTGGCTAGTACTTTTGGGGGAAACTTCACGTTAAATACATCTAGTCCATTGATTGGAAATTTGAAATAAATTACGATTACTGAGGGAATACTGTTGTTTATTTATTAGTCCTGTTTGTTCTCCCTAGTTCAAAGCTTCTTTCTCAAGAAAAAATAATACTACTTTTTTTTTTCTTTAAAAGCTGAATTCTTATTTGCTTTCATTATCACACTCACTACAATTTTCTTTCTGCTATCTGACTAACTTAATCATATTACCGGTTATACCGGTTATCAACACTCCAAAACTACCCACGCCAACAAAGTGCTCGACGATTATCGTTTGACTGAATTCTCAGCCGTGCTACCTTTCTCCATTATAACATAATATAATAATAATACATTATATAAAATAATATCTCTCTTTTTTTATGTGACGTGGAACGTTAACACGTTATAACATAACTTTTCTTTACAGAGTTTCTTAATATAACGCACGGTAGATCTAAATATTAATTAAATATGAATGAAAATGATTAAACTGTATTGTTGATAGTTTATAGAAGCGGGCGGCTTTGGAATAATCTAAGTTAACATGTATTTATACCTATTAATCTCTATCTGACATGAAGTATTAAACGTCATTCTAACGGATCGTTTTTATTTCTAGAATGTTGCCTGTTTTCGTTATGAACGTATACAAAAGAGGTTGCATAGTCATCCTAAAATATATAGTGTGGAACACCACACTACCTTCCAACCTACAAAATTGAAATTAAAAGACATGAAATCAGTTTAATGTCTTTATAGTGTATTATTTTCCAATAATGCGCCTATTTTTAACTACGTTAGAAGCAATATAATGCCCGAGGGCATGATGAAATTAAACAGAATGGATACGATTATCCATTATCAAAAATAAAATTCAATATCTTTTTGTAATTGAATAACACACCAAAAGGACATTAAATATAAAAGACACTACGGGTGTTACAGGAACCTTATAAAAAAGTTACGTAAAATTAAATTTTCTTTAATATATATATATATATATATATATATATATATATATATATATATATATATATATATATATATATATATATATATACACATAAATTCTATATAAAGAATTTTTGCCGCTAAATTATGCGTCGTATCAAAACACTGCATACAACATAATTAATGTATATGTTTAAGGTCTATATCAAAGTATTTTTATATCTTCGAAATATGCAACTGTTTTAGAAATATTTGATAAAACCAAAAAACTGGCCTTAATAAAACTTCCCTCTCCGCGTCTGGATTTCTCCCAAAATCTAATCAGCTTCAATCGAAATGAAAAAGCTTAGATACAACATTTTAAGCACGTAAGTGTTTTCGTTCACACATACACACACGCGCGCACACAAACGCACACACGTACACAGGTACACACGCACACACGCACACACGCACACGCGCACACCGCACGCACCGCACACGCACACGCCACACGCACACGCACAGCACACACGCACACACACGCACACGACACGCACACACGCACACACGACACACGACACACGACACGCACACCACCGCAGCACACACGCACACGCACACGCACACACACACACACGCACACACGACACACGCACACGCAACACCCACACGACACGCGCACACGCACACACGCACACACGACACACGCACACACGACACAGCACAGCACGCCACACAAGCACCACGCAGCACACGCACACACACGCACACCACGCACGCACGCACGCACCACACACACACACACACACAACACACACACACACACACACACACACACAACACACAACACACAGCACACACGCACACACGCACAGCACAGCACACACACGCACACACACAGCACACACGCACACGCACACGCACACACACGCACGCACCACGCACGCACGCACGCACGCACGCACACACACACACACACACACAACACACACACACACACACACACACACACACACACACACACACACCACACGACACACGCACACACGCACACGCACGCACGACACGCACACGACACGCACGCACGCACGCACGCACACGCACACACGACACACGCACACACGCACACGCACACACCACACGCACCACGCACGCACCACGCACGCACCACGCACACACACACACACCACACCACACACACACACAACACACACGCACACACGCACCGCACGCGCACACGCACACGCACACCACACACGCACGCACGCACGCACCCACGTACACGCACACGCACGCACGCACACGCACACACCACACAGCACACACCACACACGCACATACGCACACACGCACACACGCACACGCACACTCGCACACTCGCACACACGACACACGCACACACGCACACACGCACACACGCACACACGCACACCACACACACAGCACACGACACACGCACACACGCACACGCACACGCACACACGCACCCACCGACGCACACGCACGCACGCACGCACGCACGCACGCACGCACGCACGCACCACACACACACACACACACACACACACACACACTCAGACATCATAGCTGATTATGGCGGAACTTTGACGAACGCTGTAAAACGATGTGAATAGTCGATTTAGCGATAGTGAAAAAAAGTCGATTGCATTACCTTCTATACCTACATATGTATGTATAGGTTATAACAATTTTTTTTATGTATATTTAAAATTTACGTTCATATTGGCAACTTAAGTGTATTTCGTGTAGCGTTAGTTGCATAAATATATTTCAATTATTGCACATCCTTTCCGCGCTTCGAATCATTTTCGGTCATTGCGCAGGGTTACTTTGAGCGTCCTTCATTCATTGCTTGAACTACGTGTTTAAGTAGAAGCCATTTTCGCTTTGTTTAGTTTTTTACTTAGAGTGACACATTTAGTGGTGAGTTTTTAAAGTTATTATACTGAAATTTGAGACATTTACATTTCAGGCAACTCTACTTTAGTTATACTCTTACCACTTATTTTACTTTGGGTTTAATTCTATTTTAATCGACGATTTTTATCGACGCACATTCGAGATTATACAATCTATAGTTGGTATTTTCTTCAATTAAATTAGCCACCAATAAAAAAACACAATATAAAAAATGAGATTACACCTTTTCCACCAAATCCAATCACGTTTTTTATTTTACCTTTCAGGTAACGATACTGGCGTAAATGTACTTTATAGAGTCTCCAACACGTGATAATAATTCAGGTAATAATGTTTTAACACAATGCTTTACCTCAACTCCGTAAAGGTTCCAAATTTAACTTGCGCGGTAACTTAAATTTTACGGTAGTAGCACGAGCAATTGCTCACAAAATAATATCTAACGGCGACGTATGGTGCACAAATACGACGGTTCTCCACTTTATAGATTGTATTCCAAACAGAACGGCGAAATAAAATGGGTACTCCTATTACCTCTCAAATACGGTAATTGCTAACTTCATTTAATAGTCGTAATAAGTGTCAAGTTCGATAAGAAACTTCAGTTCTGGGGTATCTCCGAAGGACTGCGATTTTTGCAAAATCAAAATTTGTCATCCGCAAGCTCTTTATGAACCCCGTCAATTCAAACTTTTGAACGAGACTGTAGTATATCAAACAAATTTTAACTGCAACTCAAGAAAAACTTTACTGCAACAAAATTTAGTACCATGATAAGATAATAAAACAAAAACTATATTCAACTTTTATGATAACTATGCTGAGTAACCAATTCCAAGCCAACGTTTACGAAATATTAACCTTATAATAGGATGCATACAACTCCATATTCAAATTATTTCCGCAACCCGGTCTTGATAAAAAAAAGAAATTTGATAATCACGATTTAGTTTCACAGCTGTAATTAGATTTTACCTTTTCCAGGTATCACACGCACGTGACAATTTTATTGTACATAGTTATTTCTGCGCCTGTCAATATTTCATTGTCATTTGTCAGCCCATTGTGATCTTTAAAGTCGCGTCAAAAACATTTTAAGGTTAGCGTGACCTGTTTACTTCTAAATCATTGTCTTGATTTTTTGCAATTTGGGGTGAAATGACTATTCAAATACCAGGAGAGGTACCCATAAGTCTAAAATTGCAGATCCTGCCTGTTCGACCGGCATACTGTAGTCGGCCCGTTTCTTGTTTTATTGTGAAATTGATCTCTTTAATTTTTTAATGTAAATGAATGTTAATTAATTCTTTATATACCTCGGCTAAATAACTCAGCGCAATGCCGATACTCTTTACTATATACGACTTCTGGGGTGTTTTAAAGCATTTATGATAACAATAAAACTTTAATACATTTATTCAAAACAACAGACAAAACAATTTTAAATCGTCATTATAAAGATAACAAGGATGCGTGAACCAAGGGCACGCCGGTTTAAAACTACTACTAAACATGCAATCGCAAGCTGACGTAACCGCTAGATTTCAATTCAATCCAATAATGGAGACACGTTTACTAAATTATGATGTCCCCTTTTTAATTATTAAGTATTAACAAAAAAAAAAAATGCAAAAACCTGTCTAAGCTCGAGATCTTCTTTCTTCGCTTAAGCAAGATCGCCGTACAAAAGGGCGGCAGCTACCTAATCGTTGCCTGGATGCGAGTCCCGCTTCAAACAAACAAACGCCAGTATATACTACAAAAGTTAGGCGGATTAACGACAAAAGCTTCTTGTAGAGAATGAACTCACTAATATAAACATCGTAACACTTTAATGGCTGTTATTAACAACTATTTACGAATGACTTGCAGCACTTGCTTGTGCTTTAAAGAAATAGCTTTCACCCTTCTCGTCTTGTTAGCGTCTCTCTTCTTCTGCTCACTTGTAATTTAATCTACATATGACTTAACACAATAATATACAAGGTAATCTTCATAAAAGCATTTATACAGGGTACTGCAGAGTAATAAATCTCTTATACTAAATTAAAATAAAATAAAATTTCTACGCTCATTCACGAGGTGTTACAACAACAGGGGAAAGCGAAGGCAACCAGATCGTACGCAGATATGGCGAGAACCATATAAACAACAATGAGGAACAGCTCATAGATATTTGCGAAACACGCAGTCTACAGATAATGAATGGCCTCTTCTAACACGAACCAATACATACATTTATAAGACGAGAGGAAACAAGACAACGATTCTGAATAATAGATTAAGTAATCATGGGACAAAGAACAACTCTGAAACTACATCATCAAAGAGCACACAGAAAAATAGACTGTGGAAGCGATCACTCCCTACTAAAAGCAAAATGTTATGTACTTACAAAACAAAATCAACAGAAGATAAAGACAAAGGCGAAAACAGATCCGACCCATTAATACCCCGAAATACTACATAGACAATCTAAAACATGAAAGTTTAAACAACTATATAAAGATAGGCTTGATAAAAAATAAACGAAAATACAGGGTGGGCCAATAGTGCGCGGGTGGAATATTGTGGGTTTATGAAGGAATATTTCTACAGTTTGTTGATGCGATGTGGTGGTGTATCCTTAAGGCTACAAACCTAAAATACAGGGCGATTTATATTAAAGTTGCATTTTTTAATAGAACCCCCTGTATATTATTGCACATTTGGATTCCTTGGTCAATCCTAGTGCGACTGTATGTATCGCACATGGTACTAAAAACGAATCGTTTAGCCGCCATTCGTCATTTTTACAAATAGTAGATGTCTGAAAAAAATTAAATATCGCTGTGATCACAAAACTTAGAAGGCCATGACTATGAGATGTTAGTCGACATAAATGTACTAGCGTATACCGGACGGTCAAATCCGAATTTTTCTTGTGTTTAGAAAAATTTCAATCAATGGTAACTTGATGTTTTCCAATGGAACGGCCATTTTTTCATTTTTGCGTCTAAGGGGAAATTTTTTTACCTTTCTAACGATATAAATTTATCGGTGAATTTCTTTTAATTTCACAATTTCTGATTAATTTGCTTTCAATTTTTAGTTTGTATTATCTAGTAATCCATGGAAAGTAAATAAAACACGAGTCACGTTATAAAATATTATTTATTAAGTGTGTTTTTCTACTTAATAAATAATGTTTTATAATGTGAATAGTTTTGTTTATTTTCCACGCGTTACTAGATAATACAACATAAATTGTAAAATACAGTAAATTAAATAGAAATTGTGAAATTAAAATAAATCTACCGAAGATAGATACCGACTAATTTACATCGTTAGAAAGGTAAAAAATACCGCATTTGATGCAAAAATGAAAAAAAATGGCCGTTCCATTTGAAAAAATAAATTTACCAATGATTTAAATTTTCTAAATTGACAAAGTAATTACTCTAAACACAAGAAGAATTCGAATTTGACCATTCGGTTCACGCTAGTACATTTCATGTCTAGTAACATCGGAGAGTCATGGCCTTCTAAGTTTTGTGATCACAGCGATATTTAGTTTTTTTCAGGCAGCTACTTTTTGTAAAATGACGAATTGCGACATAAAGTCGCACTAGAATTGACCAAGAAATCCAAACATGCAATAATATACAGAGGGTCCATAAAAATGCAACTTTGATATCAATCGCCCTGTATAAACATTGCGATTCAACTGAAAATACTGGGTTCCCCATAATCGACTACCCATTTTATTTTATTAATAAATTCCCTACGAAATAACTACATAAGTTGTTCTCTGTGGGATTATCTTCTGTAGTCTTTGGGATTTAAGTTAATTATTAAACAGGTAGGCGCCTGTCACAAATAAGTTATAAATTAATAATTTCGTGTAACGTCATTTTACTACGAGAAGTTTGTTAGTTTTCATCAATAATTATTTAATTTTTGTGCTTTGAGACATTATTTCAACATCCGTTTGAACTTTCATGGATTACTCAGTCCAACAACGTGTGTTTTGTGTAAAAACTTACATAAGAAGCAATTCGATATAGAAGAAGTTAGGCGTGCATTCCGGCGTCAGTTTAATAACAACAATAGGGGTCACGCGTCAAATCGTAAAACTGTTAAGTTATGGGTTCGTCATTGGCGTGAAAATGGTTCTGTACAAAATTTGAAGAAGCCTGGACGTCGAAGAACAGTTCGTACACCAGAAAATATTGAACGAGTTAGAATTGCGTTTACGAGAAGTCCTAAAAGGTCTGCTAATCGACAAACCCTTATCCTAGGAATATCAAAGGGAAGTTTAGATCGAATTCTTCAAAGGGATTTAAAATTTCATCCCTATAAATATCAAATGGCACAGCACCTTAGCAATCAAGATAAAGAAGCAAGGTTAGCATTTTGTCAAGAATTTTTGGATTTACATCAAGGAGCAATTCACAGTCTCCTAATGAGCGATGATCAAATTTTTATTTGAACGGCATGGTTAATAAACAGAATTTCAAATGAAAATCCTCGTGAAATATTTACACAGAACCTCCATAATCCAAAAGTTGTTGTGTGGTGTGGAGTAGGATCTCTTTGTATTATTGGTCCATATTTTTTTGAGGATGAAAATAACCGCGCTGTAACAGTAACATCCGAGCGCTACGTAAACATGCTAGAGACATTCCTCATTCCAGAATTAAATAGACGAGGATTACTAAACAATGCCTTACTATTCCAACAAGATGGGGCAACAGCTCATACCGCCAGAAACTCAATGAGTGTTCTGCGAGAAATGTTTAATGGCTCGATTCGGAGATTTGCCTTGGCTTCGAGGTCCCCAACTTAACGGCACCCGATTTTTCCTGTGGGGATATTTAGAAGCCAAAGTGTTTGCGAGTCGTCCAGGTACAATCGAGGAACTCAAAGTCAAAATTCGTGAAGAAGTTGAAGGAATAGACGACGGTTTGCTACGCCATGTAATGAACCACTTTGTATCTAATATTGAAAAATGTGTTGAAGTTGGTGGAGGTCATTTAGAAGACGTGATTTTTAAAAGTTAGAATTAAATTAGCCAAATATTTATAAGTTATCATAAATCCCAAAGAGTTAGCTGTAATTTAGTATAATAAATAGTTTGTTTTGTTAACTAAACAAATTTTAATGCAAATATTAAAATGGGTAGCCTATTATGGGGAACCCTGTATATTAGGTTTGTAGCCTTAACGATACCCCACCACATCCCATCAACTAACTTTAGAAATATTATTTAATAAACCCACAATCTTCCATCCACTCACTATTGACCCACCCTGCATAGACAAAACAGCTAATGAGCTACACTATCGTTTCGTGCTGTTGCCGAAGGAGCCTTGGGGCTAAAGGACAAAAAATCATAAAAAATAAATGACTGGGGGAATGAAAACACAGATAAACTAAGATAAATGAATTAAAGTGGATAAGTACTCATGATCACTAAGATAGAGAAAAATACAAAGAAGCACAAGCCAAGTATAGCATAGAATTAATAAAACGAAAGAATGAGTATTGGGAATGAAAATGTCAGGAAATTAAAACATATATGGGGGGTGGGGGGCAAAATATCGCAAGATCATTTATCACAAAGCTTAAAAATGCTAATTTATTCTGTTGTAATGGATTCCAAGAATCCTTTACCTACAAATCATTATTTACTCATTAGTATTATCCTGATATTAATACTAACGCTTTATGATTATTACCCGACTTTATTATTCTTTAATAGAAGCTTTTACCATTGTTTTATACCTAAATCAATATTACAAATGTTAATTTAAAACTGTATTAACGTCTATAGAAACCACAATGTTAAAACTTCTTTGTCAATTTCTAATATATGTTAGCATAGTTGAAACTGGTTTAAATCATCTTCAAATTTACAACGCATCCAGTTTTCAAAATCTACTAAATTTCATCGAAACATATTTTCGGGAACAGTACAATACTGTTGCTGTGACAAGCACATTCGATGGAAACAACATCGATGTACTCTACTGGTCATTGCAAAGTTATGAAGGAATAATGCCGATAATCCTTTTGAATATTTCAAATGCAGAAAAACTTGCTAATTACCAAAATCCAGCAACTAGTTGTTTTAAAAGATGCAAATGAAATTCGAGAAGCATGTAATATTTTACTAAATTGTTCTTTTTTTACCCCACTATCTTACCTATTTTTCGTAATTTCGAATCGAGAGGACAATGTACATTGGTTCAAAAACACATCTAGTATATATGGAAAAGACACATTTTAAATTTCTTTTGGTGTACTACAGTAATCAGTTAGAGGTGATTACTTACAATCCATATTTTAAGGGAAAAATGGATAATTATACAGATTCCTCGCTGTATTCGAAAATATTTCAGGACAAAGTTCGTAATTTGAATGGATATGAGATTAAAGCTGGAACATTCGGAGACCCTCCACGAGTAGTTCAACTCAATAGTCAAGCTTATGGTACCGATATTGTAATAATGAAGAGCATATTAACACGACTTAAGGCATCAGTCAATATTGCTGGTTTTGGTAACGCATCAACCCTCTTTGAAGCCTTGACTAATAACAAAATGGACTGTTCTCTGTTAACTCAATCCGTGAACAACTTTGGTGCCAATTCTTATACGAAGCAGCTTCAACGCACTTATCCTTATGTAATGGACGCCACTGTGATTATTTTGCCAACACCTGAACTTATACCAATTTATTTCAATATCTTCTTTATTTTTAAATGTGTACTTTGGTTAATCATTCTATTCACGTGCATTATGGTAACAATTACTATCGCAGTAATTGACAAAATTTCCCTTGATCTGTTATCAATCAAGGGTAGAAAAAATTGGTTCTTTCAAACGATGCGCATAATCATTAATTTACCTACGGCCGAAATGAAGAAATGCATGTTTTCGAAAAAGGTATTATTTATATTTTGTCTACTTCTCGGTTTTTTCTTTTCGAACCTCTTCCAATGTTCTTTAACTAGTACATTGATAAAACCAAAAAGTATGACAAAATCAATTCGCTCAACAGCTTAACAACGAGTAAGTACACGATTTACATATTTTCAAAACAACGAATTGAAAAATTAGATGATTCATCATTATTACGACAAAAATTTATTCATATCAACAAAAGTGTGATTATGGATATGATTTTAAATGATAACACTAATTATGCTTATGGATGTAATTCTTTAGAAACAGCAGACATTTTAATTACAAGAAGCAAAAACAGGTTAAAGAAGAATGTATTTTATGCTCTGAAAGAGGCTTTAATACCAGGTCACAGAGCGTATACTTTTCCAAAAAATTCTCCATACATAAAAACTATAAATCAATATCTTCTAATGCTTAAGGAATTTGGTTTACAAATTCATAGGTATGGAGATGATGAAGTTAAAAGACGACTATTTCCTGAACCGGAAATATTGTTACAATTAGACCACATAGAGACTGTGGTACTTTCACTTGAACACATGCAAACGCCTTTTTACATACTTTTATTCGGAGTAATTTTTAGTACTTTGGTTTTTATAGGAGAAGTGTATACTGGAATAAAACGTAACAAATGGAATATGACAAAAAAGAAGTTTAATTTTTAAATCGCTTTAGATATTGTCAAGAATATACAAACAATGCGAACAATAAAGAAGGGGCGCCGCTTCTATGAAACATCTCATCAGTAACCATTTGCCGCATACTTTGTGATAGTGCGCCCATACTAAACATAACCTCAAAATTGACATTTGACGTTTAATGTTTATGAGTGGAAAGACAGGGGGTGCCGCTCCTATGAAACATGACTTTAGTAACCATTTACCGCAACACATATGATAGTACACCAAAACTAAACATAACCTACAATCATTCTACAATCTCATTCTGTCCTGACTTTTTGTCTGGGATACCACATATGTTGCGGCAATTGGCAAATGGTTACGAACGATACGTTTCATAGGAGCGGCACACCCTTCCTTTGTTCGCACAGTAGTTATATCAAAGAGTACAAAATACAGAGATTACAAATATGTGTTCTTTTCAAATGATACCCACAAGTAGGATATTAGTATTGTTTATAAATGTATAAACAATGATATTAGTGTCTCATCCCCTTAGCAGTGGGTTTTGGTACTAGTGTAGCTGATTGTCGTGAAATAATACAGGAGCCTACCGTAAATTTGGTACCTATTTTAAAGCGGTGCTGTGTTACGAACGACAAACACATACAGCATTTATTCTTTGATACAATTAAAACAAGGTAGATATATTATTTTTGTACATTAAAAATATGAGTACTTAAATGTATAATAAAAAAAATATTAAATAGATTTAGTACTCTTTGATATAATAGTGAGTTATGGAATCACTATTTAATCATAAATTAATATTAACAAAGTATCATTAAAAATACATGTATATTTAGCAAATCTTTTGTTATCAATATTTAACTTCAAATTTCATATTAAACTTGTAATCTACTGTTTACGTCCAAATTCCTTCATTAGTATAATTATAAGATATAACAATAACATACATAGGAGCAATTATTGTTAGTAAGTAAAAGGTGTTACTCTGTAGAATACACAAATAAAATTGAAACGTAGTTTTTAAAAACAAGAAGAACAAGAAACAATAATTTGCATTAAAATCAAGGGGCGCGTCAGTTTAATTGGATTTGAATAAGCTTTATCTTCTAATAGTACGCAGTTGAAAATTTCAATTGAGTTTGTGTTAAATCGTTCTAAGACGGCCGTCTTAGGAGAAAATACCTCGACCATAACAGAGGCTTTTATACTTATATACTTGTTTCTCGTGTGTTTCGCTCTTTAAAGTGTAACTGTCATCGAGTGAGCATTATTATAATGTATTCTCCTGTTTATGAGCCAACATCAGCGGACATTAGAGATTTTACTGACTTGTTAATAAACTATTACAACATAGCCGTTCAAGATAAAGATGAAAGCGATGACGTGGTTGAGCTGAATGTATCTTACATCCATGGTGATGGTGATGGTTCACAGAAAAGAAAGAAGAGTGATGAGGTAGGGGAGAGGGGCGAATCTCAAAATCACGATGATGATGACGACAAATCACGGTTCAAGAAGAAGAAGAAAACCGATAAAGCATGTTATTAAATAATAATAATAATAATAATCCCAAAAAAGATAAGTATTTTATTATGAGTGTTAATGGTGAAAGTTTACATTTTCATATGATGTATTGTTGTTTATAATAATAATAATATATTTTCAAACGTTAAGCTTTCCTTCAATTTTGTTAATAAACTTGTTTTTCTCCTAACGGTGCTCCACCGTCTTGATTCATGTTTGCAGGTTTACGAGTTTTCGCTTTAGCGTGTTTTCGTTTTGCGTGTTTTTCTTGTGTTGGCGTGTTTTCGTTTGTGTTTTTGCGTGTTTTCGTTTTACGCGTTTTCGCATTTGTATGTCTTCGCGTTTGTGTATTTTTTGTGTTAGCGTATTTTCGTGATAGCGTTTTTCGTTTGTGTTAGCGTGTTTTCGCTTTAGCGTGTTTTCGTGTTTGCGTGTTTTTGTGTTAGTGTGTTTTTGCGTTTGCGTGTTTTCGCACCCTCGTGTGTGTGTGTGTGTGTGTGTGTGTGTGTGTGTGTGTGTGTGTGTGTGTAGTGTTGTGTGTGTGTGTGTGTGGTGTGCGTGGTGTTGTGTGTGTGTGTCTGTGTTTGTATCTGTGTCTCGTGTGTGTGTGTGTGTGGCGTGCGTGCGTGCGCGTGTGCGTGGCGTGTGCGTGTGCGTGTGCGTGTGCGTGTGCGTGTGCGTGCGTGTGCGTGTGCGTGTGAGTGTGCGTGCTGCGCGTGTGCGTGGCGTGCGCGTGTGGTGCTGTGCGTGGCGTGTGTGTGTGTGGGTGTGTGTGTGTGTGTGAGAGAGAGAGAAAGAGAGAGGGGGAGGAAGAAACAAGATAGAGCAAGAGAGAGAGAGGTGTGCATTATCAGCTTCTATTATAGAGAATGTTCATTAGTCTATACGCCACTAGATGGCTCTAAAATCAATTTTTACTCAAAGGGGCCCGGGCGCAGACCCTGATACAAGTCTTGTCTTACAAGAACCTCCTTATTAGAATACAATTTTGTATGATGGGGCGAAGGCCTACAGCTGTAAGATTAAGTTAGAACCCTCATACAATTGCATCAAGGGGGCCACGATAGGGGCTAAGCTCTACACTTGTCTTATAAGGTTAGGTTCCCACACCATCTCCGGTCAGGGGGCGAAGGCCTGAGAACAAGTTGCGAAGCCCTACACGTGTCTTACAAGAACCTCCTTATTAGAAATACAACGTTTTCTCGTATAGGTAAAAGATCATCCAATAGCATTTGACCATTTTAAAACAATAGTATCGATAATTTTAATAATAATATCTTATTAATTATGCAATTTCCAACATTGTATGCGTGTGCATTTGCCTAACCTCCAGGGGCACTGCTCTTAATATAGCCAAAAGGACCTTAATTAGATGACCATCAAAATAACCCTAAGACCAACCCCAAGTTTAGGTCCAGCCCCAGCACCAAGACCTGCCCCCCACGTGAGCATGTACAAAAAAGGCTCTAATTAGTGTTGACCCTCGAAAAGAAAGGGTGGAGAATACGTGTCCTATACGTGAGCTGTCATAAAATAGGGTGAAAAAACACGTCCTACACGTGGGTGTGTAAAAAAATAGGGGTGAAAATACATGTCTTATACGTAAGCGAGTAAAAACAATTAGGGATAAAAGGGTTGAAAATACGGTCTCACACGTGGATGTGTGAAAATTAGGGTAGAAAAAGGCCTCCGAAAAGAAACCATAAAAGATAAGGGTGAAAAAATACGCCCTACACGTAAGCGAGTAAAAATAATTAGGGGTAGAACATATGGTCTCCCACGTGGGCCTGACCGGAAGTGACGTCAAAATCCAAGATGGCGTTTAGTGTCGCACTTCTACTAGTATTTATTTCTTATTACATCCCGCCCGGCCATAACACCCTATCCGATGACCTTTTAATCTACGCCTCTAGCCTCCCTAATGCAGTTATCCTGGGTGATTTCAATGCCCGCACATCCAATTCGGTGACACCGCAACTAATGGCAACGGCTATCCTCCGCTCTGTTGCATTTGCCGCTCTTGCGAATCTACAACACACAGCCAACATACTTCGAACATTTAGGTGCCTCAATAGTAAATCATATCATAGTTTCCGAACCTATAGCTCACTATTTCGATCGTGAGTGCTTTCTAGGCACCGCGACCACATCAGATCATATACCCCTACTGGTCAAAATTTCATTTTGTCCATCAGATTGATAACTGTTTGTCTGGTCAGAAGTGGTTAGTAGGACACACCAAAATGCGTGCCACTTTTGAACATAGTTCACCCAGCATGTCTTTCTTTCTCACCGCTCACGCACACACACACACACACTACAGAATGTAGACGTGCATATTTTATAATAACTGTCCACAAAGGCTTCAACGCATGCCGTTTTTTCTTACCACTGTTCTGTCTCTCTCTCTCTCTCTCTCAGCTCTCCCACACAAACACACACGCATACGTCAATAACGTAACATCTCTAAGCTCATATTTGGAACTGTGTTTGTAGGATGATTATTTTACGGTGATCTAAGGTGTGTGCGTACGCTAAGCTATAGATACACTATTTATGTAAGATCTATAGGTTTATACTGTAAGCGGGCCGGTGGCGCAACGGTTAAGGTCCTCGATTGTTACGAATCTCACAAACTTTCTTTTTTTTATGACATAAGTTTCTCACTATACATTTCACCCTTGTTATAATAACTCCCACATGGGAGGATTTGGGTTCAGACAGTTGCGCACGCAACTGTGTGGCCAAATTGCCCCCATGCCTACTGACTTCGCCCTGAAGGACTTGTATCCATTACCTAGGACTGATAATCAACTCAATCATTTGCACGAATGCGAGTACTTGACGAGTCTCGATCCCATGCACCGGCAGATTTCTAAAGCATTTTCCAAGGTGTTTGTACCTGACAGAATTATATCTGTAGCGTATCTAGACTACATTTTATTGTATATGCAATTAGGAATTGATGCTAACACTTTTACGGAAAGAAAATCTAATCCTAAACCTAAAAAAATGTGCAACAGTGAGACTGTTTGGAATTCCAAATAAATGAGGAAGTCGTGAAACCTGGACGAAGGAAGACACCTTCACTGGAAGGATTTCTGATACCGTCCAATTTCCACCAATTCTGTTAGTTTCTAAGTTTGACGCGTCATTTTCGTTACTTTGTTAATGACTACTCGACTCGAATTTCCAGAGCTCTGGCCAACTTGACAAGAAAGGGCAAACATAAATGTCTTACAGAAGTACAATCAGCAATCGAAGCTCTAAAATCGACATTAACCAGTAGGCTCTTGTCAGTGCTCTACAATTCTAGTGAAATACACAATGATGTCAGCAGAATTTGGGTTTCTGGTACACTGTTCCAAAAGCATACGGATAAAAGATTACATCCAGCTGCCTATTTAATCAACAGACCATAATTGGCGAACAAAAATTTCACTATATAAGTTAAAACCTCTGGATGCTGTCGAGATGATGAAAAATTTCAGAGCATACGTTCGGCGCCTGAAACTTCTCGCAGTGGCGGATTGTGATGCACTGAAGGCAACTAGAACGAAATCCCACATAAGCCACACCAGATATTTTAAAATTGTCCAGTACCCTGTGGTGTTGATGTAGGTACCTGTTTTGTACGCATCAATAAAATCATAAAATATACATTAATAGTGATTTTTCGTATAAAGGAGATGGCGTCAGTTCGTCAGACTGTATGCAAGTATAAATTCAAGCTTGCAAAGTTTCTTAAGCAAGTTTGCAAAGTGGTGACTAGGAATCTTACATTAAACTTGATTTAATCCTGTTAATTTGCATTCGTCAGTATATGATTAATATAGATTAAGCAAAATTAGGTATTTGTATTGAATTGAAGGTCTCACCAAAGATATGTATATTGTCTTATATAAAGAGAAAAGTGTTTTTTTATAATTGTGGTCCTGAACAGGCTAAGTTTAGCTTACCTCGTCAAAGTACTCAGGAATGTAGATATTGAATTGCCAAGAGATGCCTATGAACCGTAAATGTTTTCATATCATAAGTAAGAGAAAAACAAAAACTAGGGAGATCATTTCAGAGTTTAGAAGTGGTGTAGAAAAATGTGGATCGCGCCCGTCTGGTACGAAAAGTATGGTGTGAAGGCACCAACCGCGCATTCTTAGCAAAGGTGGACGAGAGAGTATCAAAGAATGTAATTCAGCAGCGCAATAGCCATTGCAATACCGATAATACAAAGAAAGAACTGTGCTCAAAAGACTGTATGTCAGAAGTTAGGGACTGGTCATTATAAGCCTAATCGCTCTTTTTTAATACGATGAACGATATCGGGAGCGTATTGCGGAGCACCAATCCAGAGTGAGAATTATATTCAAGGTGAGGTCGAATTTGGGCCTTATATAGCAGAAAGAGTTGTTGGAAGATAAAGTACAGCTGAGATTTGTAAAAAAAGCGTATTTTACGAGCAGTTGCTTTAGTAGCTGACTGAAGATTACTAACTCATGATAGATTCAAAGATACAGTTATTCTAAACATAGTTATAGAGTATGAAAACTTCAGATCTGAGTCATTCTTATTTAAATAGGAAATTATCGATCTTTTTAGGCGGACACAAATAAATAAATATATTTCGCCAGGTAGGACAGATATAATATACTACTTTTTCCCAAGAAAAAAAATTTGCATACATGCATGTATGTAATGTAAAATCAAATATGAATAAGTTAAAATGATCCATATCGGGACTGATTAGCTCCCGTCCCTATTTGCTGATATACTCTACATACGCATGAGAAAGTTGTGTGCTGGCCACATCAGGTTTTTTCAGTTACTTATAAGAAAAAGAATAAAAAATAACAATGCAAACTCCATTGAACAAGTAATGATCGAATTGATGTTATCCGTCATTTTATTTAAGAAAGGTGTCTAACTCTATACAAGAAGGGACGTAAAATATTTTACTATCGAAAATTAAACGTTACAAAACGTATAAAGTAATACCCACGAAATTTATAATAAGCGAAATACACTATTGATCCGAGACAAGCAAAAGCTATAAATGACTAAGTAGAATCAGCTCAATCATTTAAAGACAACCAAGAGTTGACATCAGAGACCAGGGTTTACTAATTACGGAATGGTACCGTTTAAGTCACTAACTCTTCGACTGACGACATTGTTTTATGCAAGCATCTTTTCTGTAAACTTTCTGGGTACTGATATTGCTCCACTTAGTCTTTAAAGGAAATTCATAAATTAAGGTTAGATACGTTGACTCCAAACATTGGTATATCATTAACACTTTTTTCCACTCTCCCTGTAACCGTAGCCCAAACATAACGATCTTTCAATCACCTTCTTAGAATAAAAAATATTTTATGATCTACCATGGTTTAGGACCGGTTGAGTGTTCATGGCATATTAGCTATTTAATAATAATAATAACAGTCTTTATTTACGAAAAACTCCTTTTCAATATTATAAACAGAAACGAAAGCGGATTTCGTACATAGTGCGCCAAACTTAAGATAAATGATAAAAATGAAACAATATGAATTAAAGAAAAATGATACAGATCAACAAAACTAATTATTATTGTAATAAAAAGTATAACACCGAAGAAAATTAAATTTTACTAATAAATTTTGTAACAAACCTTTTTATGTATGTCTAAAATTTACGTTCATATTGGCAACTTAAGTGCATTTCGTGTAGCGTTAGTTGCATACCTTATAGGCGTAAAAATGTCCATATAGTTTTAATAAATTATTTCAAGTATTATACGCCTGGACATCCCTTTCCGCGCTTCGAGTCATTTTCGGTCATTGCGCAGGGTTACCTTGAACGTCCTTCATTCTTGCTTGAACTACGTGTTTAAGTAGAAGCCATTTTCGCTTTGTTTAAATTTTTTATCAAGAGTGCCACATTTATATGGCGACTTATTCAAATTATTATGCTGATATTTGAGACATTTCAGGCAATTTTACTTATACTCTTACCACTTATTTTTACTTCAACTTCCATCAAAATTGCGCAATAAATATAAAGTGATGAATCGACAGCATTCCCTAATCTGCTAAAGTTCCAGTGACACCCAAAATGTAAAATAAATTACTTCAGGTATTTCATGTTGTTAACTAATTCATATTTCAGTTTAAGGTAGTTAATTAAGAATCACTAACATTAGTTTTTAAGAGATCATCCTTATAATCAAATTAGGTATCGAAATAAAACTCCTTGTTATAATTTTTCACTTGTTGTTTTCATGAGTTTTGTGTCACTTTTCTATTTTTAAGGTTTATTTGTTCCTTAAAAACAAATTGGCGTCCGAGATTACATTATTTATTTTCAGGTTTGAAGCCACACCTTTTTTTTTGTAAAGCGAAAATATCCAAGCAATTCTATTTTTGTTAATAAGCGAATCAAATATTATTGAACCTGAACCTATTAATCTATCAATGAGCAAAATGGCATAAAATCCTCTAGTTATCCAATATTTTCCATAGCTAATTATAGCTCTGGGCTAGAAGTATTAATCATTAAGTGGGTGAATTATTTATACGACACCTGTTAAGATTACAATTTACCTTGAATCCCATACAAAAACAGTTATAAGAGTTAATCATAGCAGATATTTACTTGTATAAATTATTCATATGTATCTACCTAATTATAATTCGAAGTTATAACATTGAATAATTAATCACTCTTAAACATTTTTAAACCTAGTAATAGAATTACAAAACAAATCGAACATGTCACAATGATTAGCTGCGTTAACCCTTTTACCAGGCTTAGTGGAATGGTGTTCTAATCTGAACAAATTTTTACTTCGTCTCGAACGCCATCTTGGGTTCACAATAAAATTAAAGGTCTGAAGTAAATTAGCATTATCGATAAACCCAGAAAATAATTTATGAGCAAAGCATAGCAGCGCTATAGTTCTTCTATCTTGTAAACATTGCAGGTTGTATTTATCTTACAAATTATAATACTCAGAAATAGTGATCTTTACGAAATTTACGCTGAACATTTTCAATTTTGTTAATAGAGGCAGTATAGTAAGGAGACCAAACAATACTGCAATATTCTAGATGGGACCTTATAATAGAACAATATATTATTCGAAGACTGTGGGACGTAAAATATTTACTAGAGCTAAACAGTAACCCAAGTACTCTTAGCACTTTACAGGTAACAGCATCAATATGATTATTAAAATTTAACTGTTAACAAAGATAACACCTAAATACCTTATAACATTCACGTTTGCGAGAATAACACAATTTATATTGTAAATATAGTTTATTTTACACATTGATCGATAAAAGTTTATCACTTTACACTTATTTAGATTCAAAATTAGGTCGTTAACTTTACATCAACTGTTAAGATTATGTAGATCTTCTTGAATAAGAAAACAAACCTTATCAGATTTAACAGTTTTAAACGTTTTTAGATCATCAGCAAACAGTGAGTACTGACAATTTTTTAAGTAAGAAGCAACAGCGTTTAAGAAAAGTAAAAATAAGAAAGGGCTACAGTGTGAACCTTGTGGTACTCCAGAGGTAACTGATATATTCTTTGATATGAACTTATTTATTTTCACTTTTTGTATGCTATTGGACAGAAATGATGCTATCCAGTTAATAATATTCGGATGAAAACCATAGACATTCACCTTCGCAAATAAGATGCTGTGAGATGCTCGATCAAAAGCCATGGTAAGGTCGGTGTAGATGGACTCGACTTAATAACCATTCTCCATAGATTTAATTATACATAAGTGATAATCGATTAAATTTGTAGCTGTTGACCGCATAACATAAAAACCGTGTTGGTTTCTAATTAATTCATTCTTATAAATAGAAAATAATTGTTTTGGTACAACATTATCTAGCTATTTAGCGAACCATGACAAAATTGGAATGCATCTATAATTATCGATAGGATCGCGTTTCCCTGCTTTAAAAATAGGTGTTATAACGTTACATTAAGTTCAGTGTGGCTAGAAACTGCGATTTTTTTAAAAGTATTGAAAATTTCGTCTCTTCAAAATGTCGCAAAGCCCCCTTAAAATAATTTCTACGCGTTACAGAACGCTTTTTGGGTCGGGTGTAGACAAATGACAATTAATGCCCTTCATCTTGATTTTTACCTTCCAACCTACATACACATATGTAGGTATAGAAGGTTATCCAATCAACTTTTTATTCACTGTCGCTAAAACGATTTATTAGTACATTTTACATCTTTTGGCCAAGTTTCGCCAAGATCAGCCATCATGTCTGGATGTTTGTATGTGTGGGTGGCTGTGGATCTGGGTGTGGGTGAGGGTGTAGGTGTGGATGTGGGTGTGGGTGTGAATGTAGGTGTCGGTATCGGTGTGGGTGTGGGCGTGGGTGTGGGCGTGGGTGTGGGTGTGGGTATAGGTGTGTGTGCGCGTGCGTGTGGGCGTGCGTGCGTGCATGCGTGTGTTCGTGCGTGTATGTGTGTGTGTAAGTTTGTATGTGTGGATTTATTGTTACAACTCATTTCTTCCCTTAATCTTTCCCACCCTTACTTCTGTCCAACTCCTAACATACGTCCTAAAATTATAATATATTCTTAATATTTGCCCTTTTGTTAATACCCTACCTTTATAATCCCTTGAACCATAAATCCTTTTTCTAAAGATCCCTTTTAACCAATAAAATATCTAATGATTTTTCAATGAAAATTGTAGGTTACATTGATGTTTATATTCTAACAGTTTAAATGCTTTCACCTTGAATTGCGATTTATGAATTATCATTGGCTAGTTTTACATTTCGCCATAGGCGTACTGGTTTTCTTTTCCAAATAAATATGTACTCACACCTAATATTTTTGTATCTGCCTTTTAATTAATTCACTAATCTTATCGTGTTATATGTTTATATTTTACCTCTTCCATCTTATTAACATTTATACCTATTTTTTCTGGTATTAAACTATGTTTAATAAATTTACTCCACTGTTATATTATTCTGTCATTATTTCCACATTCTCAAAACCTTCGATAATTTTGCCCGCTCATTGGAATTCGTTTTGCTGTTTCTTATAGTTTCATCTTTGTCGTTCGGCCCAACAACCAATCAAATTGACTTCAAAAAGCAACCACGATTCTTTTTTTTTAATTCATGGAATTTCACGTATTTTGCCTAAAAATTATTTGATATCGAGTTTAGTTCGAAGTGTATTAGTTGGTTTAGTGTACCTTTTTTTTCAAAATTTGGGATTTAACCCCCCCAACCCGCTACCAATAAGTGCTACTGTTATCCTATAAGGACTAGAGCGTTCCATAATTGGGATTTTTATGGTAACGACGCTGCTAGACCTAATCACAAGTTGATAATTTTTTGTAAGTAGGTTTAATATAGTATTTTCCACATCCGGTTGTTAATGACCCTTTAGATTTCTCGCACCTGAATTTAAAAAAAAGAAGCGAACATATTTGTTGATGTAAGCATATTTATTTAATGTTACAATTGTTTATTGCAAGGCCACCCAACATTTTGTAAGTAGCCAAATATTAATAATTTTAAATTACATCTATTCCTTGTCCAGGGCCTATTTTTCTCGTACTCTTTGAGTGCAACACATCTTTACGTCGTGATCGTCGTTCATCATCCACTGAGATCATCTACCACCTAGATAAACCTTCTGACATTCTATCATCACCTAATACATAAAAAAAGGGAAAAAAATCATTCCTTCGCATTTATCATCTCACAAAAAAATATTCATCCATCATGCTTCCATTATTTTCTTTTTATGCATTTACTACATAAAAGAACCCACCCACTAATTAATTTGTAACAAACGTACCTTGAATATGTTTTATTATTGTTAACGCAGGCGTTTATTTAATCTAAAGTATTAATTAATTTGATTTATTTAAGTCTAGTGTAAACTCGAGATCTCGGGGCAATTTTTATTAATACATACATTGTTTTTGTCACCTTTTTTTTAATTGCTTGGTTACAATAAACCCTAACTGTCTTTTCTGTTACTATTATCTCTGCTTTTCATATTAATAAATATCTATTTTCTACGCATGTTTCATTTCTTTCACGGTCCTCCTCTATCATCTAGGAATTCTTCTAACTTGGAGTTACGGCAAAAAGTTAGTGGCGCCTCCAGGAATTGCTTTTTTTAAATGGTCTACCCATAAGAGAACTTACTCCCATTCCACCGTGAGCAGCTAGCTTGCCGTAGGATCCCCTTTCACTTTTCTAAATCCGGTAGCGAAGAGAGGGGGTTTATTAGGGTCAGTTTTCGGTTTTTATCAAATATTTCTAAAACAGCTACACATTTCAAAGATATAAAAATACCTAGATGTAGAACTTAAACGTATCGATTAATTACACTCTAAGCAATTTTTTCATATGACGCCTAAATTAGCGCCAAAAAAATCCTAAGGTAGAATTTAAGTGTTAGTTCAATTTTTTTTATTATCTGAATAACGATTAATTTTATAAGAAAAAGTGTAGACGTATTTTTTACAGAAAATTTAATTTTACATAAATTTTCTTTACAAAGTTTTTTACTATACAGCGTAATAAATATGATTGAAAATACTGAAGCTGTATTATTTATAAAAGCGGGCGGCTTTGGAATTTTTTTTACGTTAACATATATTTCTGTCTATTAATCTTTATCTGACATGAAGTTTTAAACGTCATTATAACACAGATTATTGTTTTTGTTTTGATAATGTGGCCTGTTTTCGTTAGGAACGTATAAAAAATGCATGGTTATCCTAAAAAAAATATAATTAAAATTATTTCATTTCTTTTAATTCTTTAGTTAGCATCTAGATGTCTATTAACCTCTGTATGTCATGAAGTTTTAAACGTCTGTTTGACAGATTATTGTTTTTTCGTTTTCAATGTTGCCTATTTTCGTAATGAACTTCTTATAAAATAGGTTGCATAATTACCCTAAAAAAAATGTTATTCAAATTATTTAATTTTGTTTTAGTTTCCATTTTGTCTGTTAGAAGGTCATGTGGTGTTCCACAACAAATATTTTTAAAGTTAAATTTTATTGTGATTAAACTCTATTAACTCAGCGTACTGTTAAAAATGATATGATTAATTCTTATTTATTCTTCATTCGTTTTTCAATAGCATGAGCACAAGTAGTGCATCTTATGCATTTAAAATATTAAAAATATCTAGGTTAACATATTTTTAAATAAAATATTTTTGGGCATTATAGGTTTGACCTTGAACCCCAAACATTTCTCCCTGCGACGCATTTAGTTTGCTACACCATTAAGGGGACCCGTGATTTTTGCTGATCAGGGCTCGACACGGCTCTCCGCGGCCTGCCAACACACATACATTAAGTATGTAGGCATGGTGGGGTTAAGGATAGGTGCGGTCAGGATATGATCGGAAGAAACGGAATTAGGGTTCTGAAGCGAAGGTTACACAGCGTTGGTCTAAATAGCCGCATATGATGTGTGAATAATCAGTGACCTTGTCGCTATATGTGTATGAGCCCCCCTAACCTCATACAAGTTTAAGAAATAATAAATTATTTAATGTAGCTTACGTGAGTATTTCCAATGCCATTCAATCCCTCTGAGTTATCATAGGTATTGGCAAGAGATATATGAGAAAACATGCAACAAAGATTACAATTACGGTTCTGCATAATCTTATTTTTAGGTGTACTCACCTGGGGCCTTTTGGCCCTTAATTTATTCTATGATCCATTATTGATCTTTTTACAATCGATTCCATTTG
>JARFJB010000113.1:5392500-5395000 GCA_036346205.1 Vesta saturnalis | reverse complement strand
GTGTCGTGTGTGTGCTGTGTGTGCTGTTGTATTATTATTATTATTATTATTATTATTATTATTTATTTGAACCGGTTCATATTGCACATTTTCATTTATCTATATACATGTATGTACATTTTTTTAAACTGTTCTACTATCTTATACTAATTGTTAAATCTCCATCAGTTACACTACACAAGACATTGTTAATACACCATTTTTCCTAAATCCGTCTATATTTTTCTTCCTAAATGCCACGCGTAATCCATGTTTATTCTGAGTATCAACTTTTTTTTATATGACTCTTTGTAGTCGCTATACCTGTTGGATCGTAATGTGTCAGTGATGCATTTGTAGATAGTACTCTTAGCCATAGTAATTAGTGCATTTGATAGATTATACGATGGCGTTTTGTTTGGAAGGCCACAATACATTTCTACTTGAGTTACCGTTTTTAAGGTTAGTTTGAACACAATCATTTGCACGTAATTCCATAACTCAGTTGTTTTGTGACACGTTAGAATTATATGCCCCGAAGTTCCAATTTCCGTAGGGCAAAAAGGACAATAGCTAGATTCTCTTAGTCCCGCTTTTTTTAAAAAAATTGTATCTGCTAATCTGTCCTTCGCGAGACGCCACGCGATGTCACTATCGGCTCCAAACGTTAAGCGATTATAGAACACCTCCCAATAAATTTCCTTTTCCGTACATTTTCCTTTTAACTTTTGATGAACGTTAAGGAGGCTGGTTGTTAGTGTTGTTTGGAGCAACTTTCGTGAATTTTTTGCAACTTTTTCTTTTTATTATGCAAACTTGAGTATTGTAAGTCTGATTCGGTCTGGGGACTACTTCCGGTCATTGCAGCTTGATAATTGGAATTGATAAACTCTTTAATTTGATTATAGTGATCGAGTAAGTGCATCCGTTGGGCGGCATAACTTTCGCCTATCTTTGCCATCAGTGCCTCGTTTTCTAACCATTTGTCGTTTTCCATAAAGTCTGAAAGCGTCTTGAATCCTGCTCTGACCCAATGACTCACGAATAATAGTGGTTTACGCCTTTCTATAAGCTGACAATCTGTGGTTGGAATGCTTCTTATATCCTCCACCCCCCTTGGAAAATTATTCAGTTCTATTTTACAGATCTGAAAGGATTTTACGATAGACTGAACAAATGCGGAAGCTTGGTTGTATTCTACAATTTTCGAATTGATGAAAATATTTGCCACGAGACTCCAAACCTGTTTCCTTCCATTATCGAACGCTCAAGCGCAATTTTCCAGTTTTGTGTTTCCTCGTGTTTAGAGTTGATTAGTTTTTGGACTGTTAGCAAGCGGAAGCAATGTGACCTTGAAATTAAATGAACTAATCCCATTCCTCCAAATTCAATAGGTAGATAGAGATCATGTTCGTGTACCCAATGTTTTCCAGACCACATAAAGTTTCTAAATAGTTTTTGAATTTGATCCAGTTGAGTGTTACTTAAGGGTAAAATTTGCAGACAATGCCAAATTTTAGGTGCAACTGACTGGTTGATAATTCTTCTTTTTGCAATCATTGATAAAAAAGAAACACGCTTTTTCCACCTTTCTAGAGAGGTAGTAATTTTAACCTTAAGATCTTGAAACGCCCACTCTGCATCTGCTTTTTGGTTTCCAGAAAATCTTATTCCTAATATCTTTATGAATTGACTGGTCCATTCGTAGTCGATAGGCCGATCATTCCTGTTTTTCCATCTCCCCGTCCAATATCCAACAGATTTTCCAGTATTAAGTTTTGACCCGGATTGCTGCGAAAAAGTACTGTAAATTTCCTGAAGACGCGGAAAATCGCTATTGTGAGAAATAAAAATGGATACATCGTCCGCATACGCGCTCACCACCAATTTAAAGGACCGATGATTTTTATTGTTATTATTATTAATGCCGCCAAACATCGTGCCTTTGAGGGATTGTCTACATGAGGAAAGAAAGGGTTCTATGGCTAGACAGTACAGAGACCCGGACAAAGGACACCCTTGACGGATACCTCTCTGAATTAAAACTTCACTAGTTAAATACCTGCCTATTCTTACATGACATCGTGCGTTGTTATATAAAGTTTTGACTGCATCTATGAAATAAGCACCAAAATTAAAGATTTTTAGGACGTGGAACAAGTACTCATGGCTTATACAGTCAAACGCTGATTTTTGATCAAGATTTATAATAGCTAATGGGCTATTCTGTTTATTAACATAATCGATCACGTCTCTGTGTAAGTGTAGAGTATCGTATATCGATCTTCCTGGTATGCCGTAACTTTGGTCAGGGTTAATAATCCTGTTAATAACATTGCACAGTCTTAAAGATAGGGCCTTTGCCAAAATCTTGTAATCAGTTGTTAAAACTGAAACTGGTCTCCAGTTCTCTAAATTAGTTAAGTCCCCATTCTTCGCCATTAGATTAATTACTGCTTTCGAAAAAGACTTTGGTAGTTCTTTCCTATTTAAACATAAAGTGGCAACTTCACAGTAAAAA
>JARFJB010000113.1:5335000-5387500 GCA_036346205.1 Vesta saturnalis | reverse complement strand
ACTAGATTACTTTTATATATTTGAAAACCGACCGCTTTAAAATATCGATTATTTCTTTAAAGGCAGAGTACTGAACTCGGTGTTTTATCGCACACGTGTTTATAACAGGGTTATCTTGCTACCAACTTCTGTAGTTTATACAGGGACGCATTCAGGTAAAATTATTTATTTTATTTCGGCAGTTAAACAGTATAAATTGAAACCAGTCAAAGGACGTAAATTAAAAGTCAAAACCCAACCCTTCTATTAATGTTATATTGCAGAAACTCTAGAGGACCACCTAACCCTCCGTCCCAGGACCAACCAGGAAGTAGTATATAAACTGGACGATCCTGCCCGACAAAAGGAGAAACCACCGGAAAATATATTTGTATTTATATCATAGTTAAGTAGTTTAAATTAACCGAATTAGTTTTATAACAGGAATAATAGGGAATAAATGTATATAAACCTTGTAATCTATTTGTTCAAAGTGTTGAGAGCCTGAATAACGAATCCCGATCATTATTTTGCAAGCACAAAATCCGACTGAGCTAAAAGGGCAAAGTGAAAATTATTCATTGGATAATATCGAGCATAATACAAAATCATACATTACTTTCTAACCCCAGTAAAAAATCTTATCCTAGGTAATAAAACATATACTTCAATGCACGTATCACCCATCGAAGGGATTAATTAAATTCACCCATCAAAAGCTTAAAAAAAACATTATGCCATCCTACAAAATTAGGTTTAATTTTCAAACAGGAATTAAAAATGTTGCATTCACTAATTTAATTACTACATAAAATTACATTCATTTGCCGCCCCCTCAAATCTTAGAAAAAATCATTTCGCCCTTTAAAAATAAGGTTTTAATTTCATAGCAACTAAAAATTTTCCATTGGCTAATTCAATCACTACATACATTTCCATTCATTTGCCACCCGTAAAACCCACTCCTCAAACATAAAAAAATTAATTACACACAAATTAGAGGTTTCAACTTTATCAAATTTGACATACCTCATATGCTCTCGACATAGCCACCCATTCAAGGGGCAAAAATCTCCCCTTGAAAGCTAAGAAAATTAATTTCACACCATTTAAAACGAGGTTTCAACTTCAAGCATCTCTAAAATAGTTTAGCTTAATTCACATACAGGTTGCCCGTTTTCAAACCTGGCCATTTAACATCGTTTTTAACATTTTTGTGAGTTACTGTTCGCCAATTCGGCCTACAGAAAATATTTTGGTATAAATGGAAAGAGAAAATTATTGTGCATCAAATGATATCAAGCATTAAATCATTTTCATCGATTTTTATTGAAAAATTCTAATTTAAAATTGTTATATTTTTAAATATGAGTTGCCATAATTTATGGTTTTAAATATGAGTTGCCAGGATTTTTAAAACAATTAACAATTGTAGTCAAATTAATTTGTTGTTTCTTGACATTCTGAGCTAGGTTTCCTAGTTTTTATTTACAAAATGAATAATTACTCAAATGAGGAGTGAGTTTTTTATGGTCAAAACATATTACAGTGGCGTTAGTTTGTGAGAGATTTGTTTTCTGTTAAATTTAATAACAGCCCAATACCGTCAAAATCCACAATACGAAACAATGCGCGAAAATTTGAAGAACCTGATATTCCGATATCATCCATACAAACCCCAATGTCATCAGGAGGTATTTCAAGGAGATGAGGAAAGTAGAGTTATATTTTGCGAAGAGATGCAAAAGCGTGTGAATCAGGAATCTCAATTTATCTCGTCAATTTGTTTTACGGTCGAATGCACGTTTACGTTAAACAATGAACCTAACGTGCGAAACACTCGATACTGGGGCCAAGAATACCCAAGCATCGATTTATCTACAAGAACCCAATACCCTAAAAAAATTAATATTTGGGCTGGACTTTTTAATAATAAAATTATCGGCCCATTTAAGATTAATGGAAATTTAAATGCTGAAACTTATTTAGAACTTTTAGTGAATAAGGTAGGTCCGGCTTTGAAGGAAGTTGGAAGACAAGATCAGGAGATTTGGTTTCAACACGACGGCTGCCCTGCGTATTACGGTATAGATGTCAGAAATCATTTAAATGATCCAAATCGTTGGATTTGGCAGAGATTGTACCATAAACTGGCCAGCCAGATCTCCTGATTCAGCACATTGGGACTTTTTTCTGTGGGGCAACCTTAAAAGTAATATTTATATTTTAAGATAAAATTTTGGAGAGATGTTTGAAGTTGACACTTCGTTTTGAAGGGCGCAATATTAACTTTCCTAGTATTTAAAGGTGAGTTTTGTCCCTTGCGCGACAAGTGAATGGTGATTTATGTAGACAATATGTGGGTTAAGGTAATATTTTTGACATATGTTTGACGTTGAAACCGCATTTCTGATGGTACGAAATTAATATATTTATTCTTTAAAGGGTGAGTTATGCTCCTTGGACGGTCTGTAAATTAATGGACAATATGTGTGATAAGATAAAATTTTTGACATCGTTTGAAGTTGAAACCTCGTTTTAAACGGTGCGAAATTAATTTAACGGGTGAGCTTTGCCCCTTCCTCAGGCGTAAGTAAATGCCGATTGATCTGGACTATATATGGATAAGATAAATTTTTGAGAGATGCTTGAGGTTGAAATGTCATTATTAATGGCGCGAAATTAATTTTCTTAGTTTTTGAAAAGCAACTTTTGCCCTTTGGATGGGCGACAAACGGATGGCGATTTATGTGGAAAATGTGTGTGGTAAGATAAAATTTTTGACATCGATTGAAGTTGAAACCTCGTTTTAAATTGTGTGAAATTAATTTTATTAGTATTTAAAGGGTGAGTTTTCCTTCTTGGACGGGCGGCAAATGAATGGCTATTTATGTGGAGAGTGTGTGGGATAAGATACCATTTTTGAAGTTGAAACCTCGTTTAAATTGGTGTGAAATAAATTTTTTTAGGTTTTGAAGGGTGGGTTGTACGGGTGGCGAATGAATGGAAATGTACATATGTGATTATTGAATTAGTCAATGAAAAATTTTTAGTTGCTGTTTAAAATTAAAAACCTATTTTTTAGGGTGCGTTTTTTAAGTTTTGACCAACGGACCATTTTTAATTACAGTTTGATATTTAAACCTTATGTTTAATGATATGATAATGTTTTAATTTTTTTAAGAAGCTTTTGATGGGTGAATTTAATAAACCCCTTAGATGGGTGGTACGTGAATTGCAGTATATGTTGTTATTACCTAGGATAAGGTTTTTTTACTGGCATTAGAAAGTAATGCTAGATTTGGAACGTTTAAGACGTACGCCCATGTTCATTCGTGTTTTTCCGCCAAAGTGGCTGCGAATTCTGGATACATAATGTAATATTAAGAATATAATAATAATAAATAAATGTTCAATTTACTATAAAAAATATTTGTGCTTTCTACAAGACCAATTTTATAAATGTACATAAGCAACAGAAATATAGTTGTGTGTAAATACTGCAGATTCTTGATTCTGAAGGTGATTTTAAATTACAATTTATTTTTAGAGGAGTGTTTTAATTTTTGCAATTCAGTGAGAAAGTTAAATATGTAATAAAAAACTCATCGAAGTTGACATTAACACGCACGCACACACAAACACTACTAAACGTTGCTGAGGCATTTACTTAATTATGCCTTTTACTAGAATAATGTAATACCTTCACTGCCTCACGTGGAGGCTACCCATAACAAGGAATTCTCAATCTCCTTTTAATTTTTCGTCGCAGAATAATCTAATTAAAGCAAAATATTTACTAGAATCCTCTTAACTTAACCCTTAAATGCATATACAGGGTGAATCTTATCTAATCCGCCAAAATTAAAGGAGTACTAGAACTCATCATTCTAAGCAAAAAAGTTCATATGTAGGTGGGTCCGGAAATGCTTTATTTCCGAGATACAGGGTGTCAAAGTTGAAAAAATAAATCGCGTTTTATTCAATATCTTTCGACTGTTTCGAAATAATTTTATGAAATTTTTTATATGGGGGTTTTTTGGGATGACAAATTCAAATCTTTTCTGCTAAAAAAAGTGAAGTTGCTAGAGCAGACACATAAGTAAACAAGTAAGAATCCCTATTGTTAAACCTGTCAAAAGAATACCCTCCGAAAATGTGTATGCATCATGAGTTTTAAATGCGTTTTTCTGGGAAAGAGTGTAACGGTATAAACGGGTGGTAGAACGGGATTACAGATAAAATTGGCCTTTTTGCCCCGACTAGCCAGCGTATGGGTGTAGGTCAGATGTTGAAAAATTTTGCACAGCCAGAATAGTAAATCGTACGTAAGTCAAAATAGGGGGTGAAGACAAAATCAATTCTGTAAAGGGCGCCAGAATGTTTGATAGTCAAAATAAGGGTTGCCGTGCCAAAATTACGAGTACATAGCGTGTCTAAACATACAAAAAACATACGCTTACCTATCCGCAATCAATCCCAGGTGTGCTGGACAGCAACTCAGCAAACCACCTGAAATAGGGCTTCAAAAGCACTACACGCTTGTCAAATAAAAGCGTGATAAACACTCAATAAAGTTACGTTAATACACCTCAGTGTAAATAATTAGGCATTAACTAATAATCAAAACAAAAAAAAAAAAGCTATAAAATGCACTCTAAATGAATTAATACTCAACTAAAAAATCACATAAAACACTAAATATTATCAACCCTATTACTCAATAATAAAAAAAAGAAAAAAACTGTCAATTCGTTACGTTAAAATTTACGCTTCTAACTTTCCGGTAACCTTGCAATTTGCAAAAAAACTCTTATGCAACACAAAAGGGTTTTCACATAATTAAAACACATTTATAAAACCTAACAAAGCTATAATAAAATAATAAAAAAAGGATAAATATAAAAAAATGTAAACATACGATAATGCGTATAAACAAAAAAAAAATACAAAGGCTTAAAAGGCGACAGGATGTCTGATCAGAATGCTGCTTTACGCCAGTCTAAATGGTTTAACCTATATATATTTCGTGGATTATATACCCACACTACAATAGGGTCAATTGTCCTTTACTACTAAAAATAAAATAAAAAAATGAGAAGGCGGAGCGTCAAAACTATAATTAATTACACTAAATATATTTAAAACAATTTAATTTACCCAAAAAAATACGACACCGCTTTCAAACCTTCGTTATCACAAAAAAAATAGTTCGAAACACACAAAAATTCTTGAAAATATTCAGTAACAAAAAACACAATGTTATATTACCTTAAAGTCTAGAATTACACCTCTCCTGTGTTACAACAATTGAAAAAAGGTGGTCGATTACTGCTATAACGGAAATGAAATCTTCCTGCTCTGGCAAAAATGATGAATAAAATGTTGTCTATTGTTCTTTTATACACAAACGATTCCTTGATTTAAACTCGTTAAAATGTTACTGCATAAATTAAAAACTTCTTTTAAAATACTAAATTGTGCACTCAATTTGCTTGATAACTTTAATCTCTTAAATAGTTTTATTTCCACTAACAATCCAAAATGTTAATAACTTGATTTAATTAAATATAATTTTATTATATTGCGAAAGTTTCTTTATCTTTAAACACGCTTTGTACGATAAATAAGAGGCACTTCCAGAACGTTAATGTTAAAATCCGCAGAAGCGATATAAACCAAAGAGTTCACCGAAGCACTAAAATAAAACACGACGATGTCCTCTAGGTAACTTTACGTAAAATCGAAATCGGCACTAGGTATAATCCTTTGGTGATGAACAGTTTTAATAAAATCCCTTTACAGGTCTTCTTCAGAAGTAGCTTATCTAATTTAATTCCACCAATTAAAAAAACGGAAGGAGAAGATTTAGTACCCCCAAACACAAAAATTCGTTTTCGTCCGTAAGGACTCGGTAATTTTCAAAAGTTTAATGTCAGCAGATTTAACGTACAAAATAACCCCCCTATATTTTTTTTCAAGTGCAAACAATCAGTCCCACATTCAATCTCTATGATTTAAAACCAACATACTCAACAATAAACTGAACAACTATACTTAAGCGTCTTTATGTCGCCAACATGACATCATACACATATGAACCTACACTATTTATTTAAATTACTTAATTTTTTAAGGAAATCAAACGAAATAAAAGTTAATTAAACTTATATACAACTATATACAAATAAACGTTACTCAAACTTCGATAAACGGGAAATAATAAGGAAAAACAACCTAAATTACGGAATAATAATTTCACAAACAAAAAAAAACTAAAGCTCGCCATACACCTGCCATGCCTAAAGGTTGCAACACACGTTAAACAAATTCATTCATTATCGACAGTAAGCTCTCAAACAAAAAAAAATATACATACGGAATCTAACTAAGGGCATAGAGTTACAAACAAAATTACCCACTACGTATACAGGGTGTTCAAAATACCCTGACAAGGGTTGCTCCTAGCGACTTCACTAAGATATATCTTTTTTTAGCAGAAAAGATAGGAAGATCAACTTTTCTAGCCCAAAATGGTATACAGTGTAGCACAAAAAAATTGCGACGATTTAAAGGGGTCGAAATGGTTGCCGATGGCGCCCCCTAGAAACCACAACTAAATGGACCACAAATTTAAATTTGTCATCCCAAAAAACCTCCACATACGAAATTTCATGAAATTATTTCGAAACAGTCGAAAGATATTGAAGAAAACGCGATTTCTTTTTTCAACTTCGACACCCTGTATCTCGGAAACGAAGCATTTCCAGACCCATGTACATATAAACTTTTTTGCTTCGAATGATGAGTTCTAGTACTCCTTTAATTATCGCGGATTAGATAAGATTCACCCTGTAGATGCAACATTCCGACATATAGTAATGTAATGTAGTGTCCATCAGGTACCCTATCTTGAAAAAATGTAATTTGAACTGATTCGCAAAAATGCAAATTCAAGAACAAAACTATCGCTAAGGAATGTCTCTTCACTTTACTGACAATAATACCGCTATTACTCTAATTAATTGCTTGTCTTACTTTGACTTTCCTGCCAATAATTAAAACATTAGAATTTATTTACAAGTCTGATATTTAATTACCTGCAAACCTCAAATCTGATGAAACCAAGTGGCCGTCTAGTGGTAGGTACGTTGTGCTATTTGAATTAGATAGGCTGGATGAGGTAAGTGTTGTATCGTGTGGGGCAGGTAAAAACAATGAAACTACTCAAATTAAAATGAACGAGCTTTGGGCAATGGTGGTTCAGTCGGTTAATTTACTATTGTGAGAAAGAACCACCAATAAAACCCACTTTATTCATAAATAAATAATTGTACAAGTACATTAATAAATCGAAAAACAAAAAAAACAATGAAAGGGTTAAATATATAACAAAACACCACTAAATCAGGTTAAGTGCGTACAAAATTAAGAAAAAAATAAATAAAAAGCCGCTCAGTTACACATAAACACAAAAAAACCCTGTAATACCAAACATGTGGCCCTTCAAACCCAATAATGCTGCTCTCTAAGCACATAAAACAATAAGGCAAATTACGGTACATATAAAATACGACAGTAAAATTGCACAGGTGATAATAAGGTAAAGGCACGAACAAAAGAAAATAGACAAGGGATTTACACATGCACAATTGTTTAGTGACTACACAACATCGTGACCGATATGTAAGTTTGAGTGCGTTAGAAAAATACAGCGCCCTTTTCTCAGGTTACACATTCATCTATACAACAATAAAAACAATAAAAATAGAATTCGAGGTGTTTCATTGTCATATGGACCGGGAGTATGTACCCACTTGGCAATTGCCTCTTACAATTAATAACCAAGCGGTATCCTGTATCAGTTCGCCAACAACCGCCTCTACACAAATATAAATATAAACAACAAACAACAATGCTATTTAACACAAATACCAGAGTGAGGGAGCCCTGTACTGTCTTTTATTTTAGCAGATTTTAGCTTAATGAGCCCGTGCGAGGCAATGTTCGATTTTTAATAGGTTATATAGGCTTGTAGAATTATTGGCTGCCAGTCTTAATTTATATAAAGATACCTACTTACACTTGAATTCCTTTAATTGATCACAGACACAAATCGTTAACATATGCGGTTTAACTTCAGAAAGGGTGACTGTTATTTATAGATTAGTATTTGAAAAACGCATTAAAAGTAACACCAGAAAGAAAAGACAAATTGGCGTTGGCTAATTCAAAAGAAAATTATTTTAAAGACAAACTGTACAATGAACGTATTTAATTAACCCTATCGATCTGGCTCCATCGACACTGTAACTCTAACTAACTTTTCTCCCGATTTCAAACTAATTGTATTTCCTCCCGCAATCAACCCCCATTTTTCAAAAGTAATAAAAAAATAAAAAATGTTGGAACAGTTTCATATTAATTGTTGAACGACGTCTTAACTTGAAAAATATGCATTCGTCCGTAAGAAGCGCTACATTTGGATCTCAAGTTTCAACGTACCAAACAAAGATGTCTGATTGCAGTGTGTACCGACGTAATTAATTGCTAACTAGTGACATTTTTACATCAAGAATGTGCGCATAAGAATTTCCAATGATTCGTTACGCCCCTTCAGTAAAGCAGCTTTTTAGCGTATACCTGCTAGTCAAACCTCAAACACATGTTTTTCAACCCTTAGCCAAATATTAGTTACAAAAATAAAATATCCCGAAAACCATGTTCAAATAACGATTGAATATTTAATAAAATGTGTTAAACCCCATTAATTAACTTTCCTATCACGGTAACAATTTCGATTTAAAAAATGTTTGTTGCAATAATAAAATTTTCGCGGTCCGTTACCTACAGTAACAAAGATAGAAAAGTAAATATCTGCTCGGTACATAGTATAGCCAATTGGTTACACATCGTTTACATACACAATTCGGCCTTAAACACGGGGTGGCGCTATGAGCCATAAATGAACTGTATTGATATTTGGGAATTGGTGCCTTAGAGTATTTTCTTTTGCTAAATTCTTCAATTTATTTGTGTGTTTACATTAACGTTTTAGCGGTGGAAAAAATATTTTCCCGGCTTCATAAGGAATGCATTGCACCATACAATTTTGGTGCTTCACGTTTGCTTATTATTTTTTCTGAAAAAGAAAATTTGTTTTGATGCTAATCGGCAACATTATATGTTAAGGTATAAAGTAAAGTTTATTTCTTGTTTTTTTTTCATCGGTAATGATAGTATATAATAAACTACTCGACTTTCTTTTTGTGGTAATTGGCAGCAAGGATATAAAAAAATATGCTGTGGTATGTTTTACTAATATTAAGTATGCCGGACTTTTTATTTGTATACAGCGTTATCGTGTTTTAGAGTGAGCAATAGATAACTCTTATCAGAAGAGGAACCTCGAGAGTATTGGGAAACTTACCGGTTTTGATAGCGAAGATTGTGCAAGAAGCAACACGGAAAGTTTGGAGAATGCTGTTATCGCAGAGGAGAATAATGATAATAACAATATCAGTGAAACCGAAGAGCAACTAGGCAGAGAAGCTATTGCTCCAGCAGCAAAAGAGCTAAACGACAATAAAGACAATATACCCATATCTGTCCTAAGGTTGAGGAAAGAAATGCTCCACAAAAGAAATTTCATGGAAAGAATGATTCCTACTACCATGAGGACCAGCTTCGCTTCAACGGTGATATTAAACTTGATGTAGAAATTTGTGAGTTGGAGACATCTTATGATTTTTTTTCAAATGATCTACTTTACTAAAGTATTTCTTTCCTGTGCCGTAAAAGCCTGAAAGGACTTCGGATTTTACAAAACGCGACATAACTTAATATATGAGAATAGTAATATACATGTACTTAGTGCATGTGCCAGTACTAAATCATTTTAGAGACCAAATATTTTCTACCATAGCTGACGTTATGCTAGTAAATAAATTTGAGAAAGTTAGACAGTACATACACTTTAACGATAAACAAACTATCATACCTCGTCATCAGTCGGGGCAAGACCACTTGAGGATCAACTGTACCGGAATTATTTATGAACAAATACGTTCAACCAAAGTAAGCCATTACATGAAACAGTGTATGCCGATGAAACCCCACAATTGGCACTTCAAGTTCTTTGCAAATAAATTTGAAATGTATACGAGGCCAGAAAAATTCGAACAGTTATCAGACGGCGAACCCAAGATTGGAGTAACGCGAACGCGAAGGCAAACGCAAACGCAAACGCAAACGCAAACGCAAACACCTAAAACTAAGAACGGGCAAGGGAGAACATCCCTAAACCGGCCGAGGATCAGAAATGGAAAACTAAAATAAGATAAATCTCCAAAAAAACCCAATAAGCGATAAAAACGGTCTCCTTCACGTTAGGTCGATGAAAAGTCCAACTTATCTTAATAAGCCATTTAAAATATACCAGGAGTAGGTCTGGTGCACAGCATCTAAAGAACTCTCGTTACATGTTTCTATACACAACTTGTAGATGTATGTTATTCAATTCACTACTATCATTACCACTGTTATTCGATGTTTAGGAATATATTACTTGTGTTTCGCTTTCTTCGATTGGAAATATTTCTTTTATTTAAATAGTGGTGTTAGAACAATTTTAGTTAGGTAATGTATTCGTGCTGCCAAAACATTAGTGTAGTAGTGAACTTGTTCCTTCACGATGGTCGCCCGGATAACAATTAGCGTCCTAGAACGTGAGGCTCATCTTCTGAACAGTGCGTTCAGAGACTCACTACCACCAGCTCTTCGTAGTTGAGGCTCTTCGATATCATCCCCCAGCACGACTTGTCTGAAACCGTCGATATCTAGTGGCGCCCAACCAACCGCAATACTCATCGATTTCCTGTTCAAACAATACCCTGATCGACTGGTAAGCCTGGGAATCACGATCGATACCAGAATCCACGTGATCGCGTCTTGGACGAGACGAGAGCGACCGCAACGATCGTCAGAAGGTAGGGAAAAAGACCCAAAGCCTTCTTCGCTCACTTGGAAAAGCATTTCCGAACCGGTAACGTTGCGGAAAAACATCAACTGCAGATCGCAGAACATTAGCTTCAATATACAGTTACGAAGGAGTAGGAAGACTGGAAGCCATATAAACTGACGTCTTTTGATATAAAGAGTACGCTCTCCTAGTTTTCCAAGGACCTGGTAATCATATAAACCTCCGACAACCACCTAATCCGCAGCTTCACCAGCGCGTGTCAAACCCGTTGCGTCGTCCGCAGCTGAAACAGCTACGATCGTAGCCCGCTAAAGAACCATCACCACCAATTGTCAATCCAGCAGCTCCACTAGCGCCGGTAGGTCCATACTGGCAGCGCCCACCGCACCGTTGCTCTCTGCGCCACCACAAGTAAAGCCAGCAAGCTCGCCGCCTGGAGTACTTACGGAGCCGCACACAACAACCCCTTATCTAATAAAAATCATAATACCAAACATGTGGCCCTTTAAAACCAATCATGCCGGTCTTTAAGTAAAAAAGCACATAAAACAATAAAGCAAATTACGGTACATATAAAATACAACAACAGTAAAATTATGCAGGTGATAATAAGGAAAAGGCAAGGACAAAAGAAAATAGAAAAATAATTTACACGTACACAATTGCTTAGTAACCACTAAAGCACAAAATACATAAGTCCCGTAACAAGAAATTACATATAAAGAGAAATTAGTTCGCAGGCAAATAATTCTACTTCAAAACTGATACAAAACACTCATTAAAACAAAGCCTTACAAGGGTAAGTTATAAATAGAAAACCACATCGTGACCGATATATAAATTTGAGGGCGTTAGAAAAATACAGCGCTCCTTTCTCAGGTTATACACATTCATCTATACAACAATAAAAACAATAAAAATTAAATTCGAGGTGTTTAATGGTTATCTGATCTCGATAGTGTATACCCACTTGGTAATTAATTGCCTTTTACAATTAATAACCAAAGCGGTATTATGTACCCGTTCATCAGCCCACCTCTACACAAATATAAATATAAACAACAAACAACAATGCTACTTCACACCCCTACCAGAGTGAGGGAGCCCTGTACTGTCTTTTACTTTAACAGCTTTCAGCTTAAGGAGTCCGCGTGCGAATAAGATACCTTTGTAAGGCAATGCTCGATTTTTAATAGGTTATATATGCTTGTAGAATCATTCACTGCTTGCCTTAATATATACATATATATATATATATATATATATATATATATATATATATATATATATATATATATATATATATATATATATATATATATCCAGGGTGTATTTGAAAATCACCGACAAACGAAAACTAGAGATTCTATGATTCAAAATAAGATAAAAATTATCATAAACACTTTTCCGAAAATGCTTCCTAACCGAGATACAGGTTGATTAAAAAATAATTTTTTTAAGATTTTTTTAAGATTCCTCAAAAACTACAAAAGGTATTACACTGAGATTTGGTACACCTAAATGTCCAATTAAGTACAATTAATCAGGCGAGTTTGAGTCAACTGGCTCTATCCAGTGGCGTAGAATATATTAAGTTAATCACTTTAAGTAAAAAAAACGCACGTCCCTGCTTTTCTTGAAGAAATATTTTTTTGTTAAATTCAACATTTAATTCTGCAAATAAAATCATACTTAGTATTTCTTCGATTGGGTACCCGTTTTTGAAATATTTTGCATTAACATAAACGACTACATTATTCAGTAACAACCAAATTAAATAAATCAGAGATTGCTTTGCATTTGACAGTTACGTATTTTATGTTTGCTAAAATAGTTGCATTTATGCGTGTTTTGTAATTCATTGTTTGTGTCTAATTACTGTGAAAAAATGAATTATGCCAAACGAGAACTGGTCGATTTGCATTTATGTTATGGTAATGCTAATTGCAATGCTCGTGCAGCTGCTCGACTTTAGATTTCCAAATAGAAAACATCCACATCATACTACGTTTAGAACCGTTCATTGTAACTTGTTAGAGTATGGAAGTTTAAAAGGAAAGAAAAATTCCGGACGAAATGCTCGTGTACCAGTTGATATTGGATCGAGTATATGAAAATTCATCAATAAGTACGAGTGAGTTAGGTTTAGAATTTGGTGTGTCGCATAGCAAGTCTTTTGCGAATGGTTTTTAAATAAAAATGCTGAAGATGTACACTTTGTCAGAAACTTATTGACCACTGACGAGTGTATTTTTTCCCGAAATGGAATAATACACTTGCATAATTCCCACAAATGGTTAGATGAAAATCAGCATCCAACTGTAGTTACAGCTAACCAACATAGATTTAGCGAAAATATTTGGATAGGTATACTAGACGATTACCTAATCGAACCTATCCGTTTTCCTCAGAGACTTACTGGCGAATTCTATTTAAATTTTTTGAGAGAAGATTTGCCAGGATTGTTTGACGACGTACCCTTAGATGTTAGAATGAACATGTATTTCATGCATGATGGTGCACCACCACATTCTACACAAAACGTCAGAGAATTTTTAAATGCATGGTTCCCTGCACGTTGGATTGGACGAGGAGGTGAAATACCGTGGCCGGCACGATCGCCAGATTTAAACCCATTGGATTTTTTGTGTGGGAGTATCTGAAAACTCGTGTCTATTCTGATCAAATTGATAATCGAGAGCAAATTTGGAATCGCATACAGATGACATGCGATGAGATTAGGGCTATGCCACAAATTTTTCAGCGTGTTAGGTTTCATTTGCTAAGAAGAATACAAGCTTGCATTCAAAAGGAAGGAGGACATTTTGAACAATATGTATAATTATAATTATTATTTGTTTTTGATTCCTTCAATATCTCTTTAATAATGTACCTAATAGTTAACTGCGTTATTTTTTTATAAAATAAAACAAATTTTGATTTTTATTGAATGATGTGGTCGTTTATGTTAATGCAAAATATTTCAAAAACGGGGTGCCGAATCGAAAAAATACTAAGTATGATTTTATTTGCAGAATTAAATGTTGAATCTATCAAAAAATATTTCTTCAAAAAAAAAACCAGGGACGTGCGTTTTTTTAGTTAAGCTGATTAGCTTAAAATATTCTACGCCACTGGATGGAGTTAGTTGACTCAAACTCACCTGATTAATTGTATTTAATTAGACATTTAGGTGTACCAAATTTCAGTGTAATATCTTTTGTAGTTTTTGAGGAATCTTAAAAAAACCTTTAAAAAAGTATTTCTTAATCAACCTGTATCTCGGTTAGGAAGCATTTTCGGAAAAGCGTTTATGATCATTTTTGTCTTATTTTGAATCATAGAATCTCCAGTTTTCGTTTGTCGGTGATTTTAAAATACACCCTGTATATATATATATATATATATATATATATATATATATATATATATATATATATGTATAAATACCTACTTAGACTTGAATATATATTCCTTTAATTGATCACAGACACAAATTGTTAACATACGCAGGTTAACATCAAAAAGAGTGACTGTTATTTATATATTAACCTTTGAAAAACACATTAAAACTAACACACGAAAGAAAATACAAATTAGTGTTGGCTAATTCAAAAGAAAATGTTCATGCCCGAAATACTTTAAAGACAAACGGTTCACAATTAAGGTATTTAATTAACTTCAAATTGATCTGGCTCGATTAACATTCTAATTGTAACTGCTTTTCCCCCGATTTCAAACCTAACTATCTTTTTTACTCCCGCAATCAACCCCCATTTTCCAAAAGTAATATAAAAAAACAAGAAACATTAATTTACGTTGGAAGAGTTTCATATTAATTATTGCACATCTTAATTTTAAAAATATGCATTCGTCCTGAACAACCCTACATTTACGTCTCGGGTTTCAACGTACCAAACAAAGATATTTTTTCATCGCAGTCTGTACCGACACAATTACTTATTAAAATAGTGACATTTTTACATTTTGAATCGGCGTATAAGAAATTCCAACGATTCGTCACGCTTCAGTAAAGCAGGTTTAAGCGTACACCTGCTACTCACACACCAACATGTGTTTCTTAACCCTAGCCAAATATCAGTTACATACATTCTCACATTTCTTACATAAAAATATATAAATAAAATATTTTGGAAACATTAGCAAATTACGACGTATTATCAAGATATTAAAAATCCACTAATTATCTTTTCTATCGACGATTTTCTATGGCGATTTGACAAACGTTTATTACAATAATAAAATTTTCGCGGTCCGCTACCTACAATACGTAACGAATTTTCCCCGTGGATGGATATTTCAGCGGTCTACTTCACTCTAGGTTGCCTTCACAGTTCAAAAGTTTACGTTATCTTTATGAGCCCGCTGAGACTGGCGGCTTTGCTGTGGACTATCTAGAATACACCAGGAGTAGGCAAATTGAGGCCTAGTACACAGCGTCTAAAGTACTCTCGATATACTCTATACTCAACTTGTGAATGAATTTTATTCTATTAATGTAATGTTTATTGTTATTATATTGTGGTTTAGTTTAGGTTAGGTTAATATGCATCTTACTCTGTAATATATTACTTGTGTTTCACTTTCTTTGATTAGACATTTTTCTTTTATTTAAATGGTATCTTGACTGGATGACACATTTTTTATTATTTTAAAAAGAAGACCAATTGCACAAAACTTTACCTAAATGAATTTCTAACAAAAGAATACATAAATATCCAGGCGATTAAAGTAAGTAACTTCGTACAATCCATAAGCGTGCCCTGTAAGTGAAAAGATACCTTAATTATATATAAAGATTTATTTCTAGACAATTACATTTAGACACATTAAAGATAATGACCTATAATTTTTTTCGATGTTTAGCCTTATTTAAATAGCTGACACGTTCACCATTAATACATTAACTTTCAAGAATGTTTATGTTACCTTACATATTGGTATATTGCATAACAATCATGAATTGTGTTTTAACTCCTTTAGAACAATATCCTTTAAATAAGTTTAAAAAAGTACTTACTCACATTGATTTCTATCTTGGAAATAAATATGGTGTGATCGCTGTCTGTTCAGTATTTCATCAAGAAACACGAAATATCACTGAAATGTTTGTAAAACACTATATGGAAACTTTGCCAATCATCACAGTTAATATGGCTAAAGGAAATAAAGCAATGAAGAGCTCAGCAAAAGCTGATGTTATTATAACAATTCTAGCAAATTCCAGTCTAGTTCAATCTGGTTTAATTACTTTGGAAAATTATTCCTTTTTTACTCACCAAACTTATCTATTCTTCGTAATTGTAGAAAGAGTGAGTGATAATTCTTGGCTTCACGATACGAGCGCATTTATATGGGCAAACAAAATTTTAAATTTCTTCTATGTGTATTACAATCATCAAGATTTAGAAATTTTGACTTATGATCCTTTTAGAAAAAAAATGGTGAGTTATTCAAATACTTACAATTTAATATTCCACGATAAGGCACTCCATTTGCATGCTTACAAACTTAGAGGAGGAACAGTTGAAGACATCCCACGTGCTGTTTATGCTGATGGAAAGGTGCATAGCACGGATATAATAATTATGAAAAGTATATTACAGCGTTTGAATGCATCTTTAGAAGTAATCTTTTATCCAAATAGCTCATATTCAAAGTTAAATGAAGGTTTGATGGATGATCATTTAGATTGTGGTTTAATAACGCAATTTTTACACAATTTCACAGAATTAAAAAGTTCGAGTGGTGTTGTGTACTCATACCCTTACGTAATAGATGCTTTCGTTTTCCTTTTACCAAGACCTGGATATTTTCCGACGTATTTAAATATTTTCATGATATTCCAGCAAGAGCTTTGGTTGAGTATACTATTTTGCTGTGTTATTATTACAATAGTAACAACAATAATTGATACAGCAGGAAATCAATTACATTTATCCATAAGTAGAGAAAATTCATGGTTCCAAACTTTAAGGATAATGACAAATTTACCAGCAGCCGAAATCCAACGCAGCATATTCTCAAAGAAGGTTTTGTTTGTATTTTGCCTTTTGCTATCATTTATTGTACACGCCTTATTTCAAAGTTCGTTAGTGAGCACTCTTGTTAAACCTAAAAGGCACAAAAAAATAACGACATTGGTGGAATTGTCTCAGAGTAGCTATCCAATTTATATATTTTCAAAACAACTTCCTGAGCGTTCAAGCACTTGGTCACTATTAAGTTCAAAATATGTACTCTCTAATAAAAACAACGTTTCACACATGATAATGTCCGGAAACCTAAATAACGTGTATGCTTGTAACTCAATTGAATGTGCAACAATTTTAATACGAAGAAGTAGAAACCTGTTTCAAAAAGGTTTATATTATATGTTGAAAGAGAATTGGATTCCAGGGCACCGTGCTTATATTTTTCCAAAAAATTCACCATTCATGAATACAATTAATCAGTTCATACTACTTTACAAGGAGTTTGGTTTGCAGCGTTATAAGTTTGGAAGTTTACAAACACAAAAATATTTAATCCCAGAGCGTGACATCTATGTCTCAAATAAAGCCATAAACAACAGAGTGCTTTCACTTCATCATATGCAAACGGCTTTTTATATTCTATTTATGGGACATTTCATCAGTCTTGTTACATTATTTGGTGAAATTCTCCATAAAATAAAGTTTGCTTCTGATAAAAATTAGATTAAAACCTTTCCACAGTGTCTGCAAAACTGTAACCCACTATTAGCATCCAAATTGTTTTTTATTGAGTATTTTTTAGGTTTGGTTTTCCGCAGTGGTATTTGTCAAAATCACAAAAAGCGCGTTTGGCACTCTTCTACTAGACGTACTCCGTCGTACTGCTTATTTATTATTTTTTTGTCAAACTCCTGAATACTTCGTGCCCAAGATAAGGATGAACAGTATGGGGATCTTGAAAACGGTAAGAGACACTAAGGCGGTTAAATTATAGAAGAGTTGTATAATTTAGGGCAAGCTCACATGTAGTTTGCAAATGTTCGTTATTGTTTATCATAGCTTGCAAAAATTATAGCATCAAAAAAATTTCTGAGTAATTTAAAACGATTACATAATAAATTTGTACACGGTTATTGAACGGTTTCGGTTTAACTTAGTATTTTATATTTTAATTACGCGCTAGGTTATGTACTATACGAAATTGAAATTTTAAAAGTGTATATAATGGTGGTGTTTCCGTTGTTATGGCATTTAAATAATTCATATGATTTGATGTTTTTTTTAGCTGAAAGAAGACATGGAGAATTATATTTACTATACTACAACGGGAAGTAGAGCAAAAATTAAAGTTATTTAAAACGATCAAATAATACATTTGTACACGGTTATTGAATGGTTTCGGTTTAATTTAGTATTTTGTATTTTAACTACGCGCTAGGTTATGTACTATACGAAATTGAAATTTTAAAAGTGTATATAATAGTGGTTTTTCCGTTGTTATGTCATTTAAATAATTCACATGATTTGATGTTTTTTTAGCTGAAAGAAGACATGGAGAATTATATTTACTATACTACAATGGGAAGTAGAGCAAAAATTAAAGTTTATGTAGTACCGCACAAGTGGCAACCTAACCGTAAACTTTATCACACATGATTAAACAAAAGTAGATATTATAAATAATTTTTTTGCACTAAGTTTCGGATATTTTTAGTCAATTTACATGTAGAAGCCGTTGACACTGTACTTTTGAGAATGAATTTAACATTATGACGTCATAAACGTGACGCGTTTGAAGTCACGTAATTCTTTTGAAAATTTTATCAATTTTAAATTGTTTATAATAAGTCAAAAACAATGGATAAATTTTTTTTTCAATAACCCAATTAATTAAACAAAATCAAAAAAACAACCCACGAAGTAATGGTAATAAAAACAACTTAAAATACGTACAATTCAAATAACAACAACGATATCAACGCAATAAAACTAAGTTAGATAGTTTTCAAGAAAATGTTAAACAAGTGTTATTTTATCAAGGCCTTCTAATATTAACTGATATATGAAAAATATAAACATGAAAATCCGAATTTTTCAGCTTCAAAACCATAATGTGTAATGTATTCTTAAATTCCTAATAAAAAATACTATCTTTCTTTAATTGCGGCGATATAAAAAAAAAGTTGATGGTTTCTCGGGGACGAAACTTCGAATAAAAAATTTGAAAACGCCACCTAATAGAATTCAAAAAGTGACAATGAGGAAGTACCTTTGGTTTTTAAAAATCTTTTAAAATAAATGAAGGAATTACGAAAAAAGAAAAACCCAAAAATTGCATTTTGTTTTAAATCTCGGAAACAATAAACAATAATGAACTTTTGCAAACTACATGTGAACAAACCCTAAATTGTACAACTTTTCTCTAATTTAACCGCCTTCGTTTTCAAGATCCCCATGCTGTTCATCCTTATCTTGGGCATGCTGTATAATTACAAGGGAGAATAAAACGGAAGTTTGGTGGTGCATAGTAAGATGTATCTCCAATAATAACAAGAATAAAATGATGCGAAAGGTAAAATAGCAACATGATGTGAAAAGAAAACTTTAAAGTACACTGCTAGTCAATAATAAATTAGAATGGAGTATGAACAGTATGTCTTATTATTGTAATTTTAAAAGTAAATAAATAATTAATAAATAGAATTTGTTACTTAAAAGAAAAATGTCTGGTATGAAACAACACACTACCTTCCGGACATACAAAGTGGAAATTTAAAAAAATTAAAATAACGCATTTTTTAGGATACGTATGAAACGCCTTTTGTAATACATTCATAATGCAAACAGGAAACATTGTAAACATAACAACAACAAATTATGCCAAATAGACGATTAAACCTTTGTTACGGTATAAACTGGCAGTAGAACGGGATAACAGGTACAAATTGGGGGTTTGCTTGACTGCTCAGTGGTTAGGATGGGTAAGGTACTTAATTTTGTACACAGTAGAATAGCTTGCCATAAATAAGTCACAATAGGGGTTGGGATCGATATAAAACCGGAAAGGGCGCCAGAGTATATACACACTCGGGGTTGAAATGCCTAATTAGGCAGGTTCACAGATCGTTTAAATACTCAAATAGCTCGCTTACCTTTGGACGTAATCACACGCAATGAGATTATACTTTAAAGAAAAGAAAACACTTCAATTCAATTTACAACCACTTGAAATTATATCAATCAATTCGCTGCAAAATATACCAAAGTTTATGAAAATAATGCATTATAGCATCATTCTTTAAATGTTACGTTATAATTAAATTAATCCCTTGTCAACCTATCGAACGTAATTACTTTACTCAAAACAAACAAAGAATATTGACGTTAATTCGATTATCTCATCTTAATAAAAAACAAACAACAAACATGCACGTAATTAAGGCGCTGTATAAGAAATGGGATTCACAGCTGAAGTCACATTCCAAAAAAACACAAAAGTTCATTAACCCACATATGTGCATTATAAGTAAACCAACACAGAAATTTCAAACGATCGTTACATAGATTTTCCACAAAAATTAAATTACCTTCTTTACTTAAAATGCAGTGATACCAGCTAGTTTCAAACGTCTGCAATTTCAACGTAATCGTAACAAAATTGCGGTACAAAATAGTTAATACAATAATAAAGATAAATTTTGACTATAACACGGATGAATACGCTTGCATTAAAATTTAAACAGTAAAATATTCAGAAATTTGATCCTAAAAGACAGCGTATTCAACCGTCAAAGCATACCAAAAAACACACACAGCTCTTTATTATAAATTGTTACTAGCTTAGCCAAAATACGTATGCTGATGTAATTACCTTAGATTTTACTGCAGCCTTTCAAACAGTAGGCCTCACAAAAGTACCCATATTCTCTATACAGCGACCGGTATGGATCTGGGGGTGAACTCCTGCAGCGGCTTCCACAATTTGATCCTCGTAAGTACGCTCGAACCTTCAAAGTATAACCCACGTGGTGAAAGTAAGCGGAGGGTAGCTTCAATTTCCAAGTGTGTTTGATTAATTGGTTGTACTACACACTAAGGTCTATATTTACACGTTGCTTATTAGTTTTATTCTAATTAGATTCGGAACGTCAATTAATACTTTAAAAAGCTTAAGTATTTACAGCGAGTCTTTTTAGTTACCAACGAGCCGTGATTGGAGTGTCTGAATTTTAGGAACAGACGATTATTTCTTCCGCACTACGGCGGTTTTAATCCACAAACAGCACGGGAAAGCAGTAAGTTTTACCACTACCTCCGGTTTCTACGATTCTGAATGATGCCCACCTAGACAAACTACACTTACCGAAAAGTTAATCACGTGTTGGTTGGGACGACACCAAAAGCCCTTTTACAGGTTGATTGGGGAAACTGACCCTTTAACGGAAGTTCTTTCAACACAGATCTGAGGTAACGTCGTTACACAATAATCCCCGGCTACGGTCACGTAAGTTTGTTAACGCCTCTGCGTCCGCACTAAGATTGACTCTCGTGAATAATTCACTTTCCGCCACATCTAAATCTCTCTCCGTACATCTTAGTTAAGATTACTTAAATTTTTAATGCGCTCCAAAAATGAGCTAAACTCGAAAGCCGACGGGAAAATTTCATCACAAAAAAACCACATCGCAACAAGCGGGTTGTTTTAAATGTACTTGATATCCTGTAAGTTGATGATTTCATTATGATGCTAGCCCTTAACGCGTCGTATCTAAAAGCGGAACTTTGTTTAAGACCAAAAATTTTATCGAGAAGCTTCTGCCAATCTGTCGCCTAAAACGTTTTAAAACTGCGATATATGCTTTTCTACACTATATTTGAACGCAAACTAACAATTTTAATGTAATGTGTAATTTTCCAATGGCGCAATTTTATGTAAATGACTATATTATCTACAAAATTACGAATAACTATTATTTACAACGGAACTACTTAATTCTCAACCAAATTACTAAAAGAAATTTCACTACCTACCGATGCCAATATGGAAACCAAATCTTAATTTAAAACTCCAATCTAAACTCCATAAACAAACTAAGTAATTATATTTCGTTTCGTGGATGTATGTGAGTATCCACGATAACTTTAGAACGAAAATACCTACGTATTTAAAATGTTGTATTTAAGCTTGTATTCATTTGGCTTGGAGCTGATTAGATTTTAGAATAAATCCAGCGACGATAGAGGGGGTTCGTAGAGGTAGTTTTTTGTTTTTATCTAATATTACGAATACAGCTGCATATTTCAAAGATATAGAAATACCTAAATGTAGACCTTAAACGTATCGATTAACTATGTTCTACGCAATTTTTTTAATACGACGCATAATTTAGCGGCGAAAAACTCCTATTGTAGAATTTTAATGTTAGCTCATTTTTTTTCAATATCTGAATAACGATTAATTTTATAAGGAAAAGTGTAGACATGTTTTTTAAGAAAATTTAATTTTACATATCTTTTCCTTATAAATGTTTTTTAAGTTAAAATGTATATTTTAATCTCTATCTGACAAGACGTTTTAAACGTCATTCTGGCATAGATAATTTTTTTGTTTTTACAATGTTGCCTATTTTCGTTATAAACGTAGAAAAAAAGAGGTTGCTAGTTAACCAAAAAAAATTATAATTCAAATCATTTCATTTCTTTAATATTAATAAGTAAGCATGTACATGTCTGTTAACCTGTCAGACATGAAGTATTAAACATCTGCTTGACAGATTATTGTTTTTGTTTTTGCAATGTTGCATATTTTCGTAATTAATTTATATAAGAGGTTGCACAATTATCCCAAAAATATGTTATTAAAATTTTTCATTTCCTTTAATTTCCATTTTGTAGGTTTGAAGGTCGTGCGGTGTTCCACAATTTTCATGAACCCGTCATTAGTACAGTGCAAAAGCCTTGCAAGATATTAACAAAAAAGGGTCAAAAATGAATCGGGCGGATTATTAGTGGCGAGCGGGAATCAAATATTACAGTTGGTAGTAGTACAGGGGCACTTTCACCTTTTGTGACGGCATAGGCCCCAGCCCCTGGGACATCTTGGCCGCCATTTTTTTTACCTTGACGCATATTTAGCCTTTCTAGGGGTTGGCCTTGATGTTACTCTAGGGGTTCGCCATGGGGTTGGCCTTGCACTGGGAGTTTGTATTCTAATAAGTGGTCCTAGCCTTGTAAGACAGGGACTTGTTTTATTTTATTCTAATAATGGGGAAGAAGAATTAATAGATAAGATATGTAAAGATGATGACAAGTGTTTGTTTCATAATAAAAAGATGTTATTTAACTTGTGTTTATTATTAGAGACAGTTTGATTTTTGATCAAATATTTCAAGGAAAAGCCCGACCTTAAACAAATCGATGCAATTTTTAAGCGTTTGCTTTGAAATTTTTTTCAATAACTTAATTTGCTAACTTATAATATGACCTTCGCCTCTTGTCACAAAAAATTGTATTCTAATAATAATTGGTGAGAAGAATCAATAATGACAAGCGTTTCATAATAAAAAGATTTATTTAAGCTGTGTTTTATTATTATTGTTAGACCCCGTTTTTTAATTTTTATCAAATATTTCAAGAAAAACCCTAGGCTTAAACATGTCGATTATGTTCTATGCAATTTAAACATTAGCTCAAATTTTTCAATATCTGATGGCCCTGTATTATTTGTTGTGATATAAACCGTATCCTTCAATTAAAAACATACGTGTTATTTTAGGGTTTCATGTATTAAAATATATTAAGCACTTCGCTGTGTATAAACATTCTTATTCATCTTTCGCGATGAATTTTTACAATGTATAACTAAATATAATTATCATTTATAGTAATTTCCATTTGTAGCCTGTGACCTTTTACCCATATACGAATTTATAACAACACACAATTAAGACGATTTCACCTTCAACAATTGTATACACATATAGATTGTTTACGTTTGATTTTAATAGTGTTATCAACTAAAAGCAAAATATTAAAGGTCGATTGTTAAAATTATGTTTCTAATCACACTTCGCATTAACTGCAAGGTTGTTAAAGGCGTCCTTGGCTTGTACTATTCACGTACAAGTGGTATATCGAAAATAGTTATTGAGTAGCATAACAGACTGCTGTAAATGCATCACACAATTAAGAAAAAACTGTTAGGTTTTATCTAAAAACAAAATTAAAACTAGATACGTGTCGCGAATGGGGTATTTTAAAAAACGAACGATGCATGCGATAAATTTTTTTTTAGCTAACCCCGTATCTTATTACATATAAGTGGTCAACCTTAGAGTTTTAAATTGTATTTTTATTGGTATACCTAATGCAATGTAAGTTTAAATTAAACATGAATGAAAATAGCTAAACTGCATTATCGATATAGAAGCGGCGGCTCTGGATTTTTTGTGCATACACACAAATTGCTTCAAATAAAATGAGTATTATCATAGATATACATCAAATTTACTTTAAAAATTGTAAATGGAATAATTAGGCAATTATGTATTATAACTGCATTAATATGAATAAGGAAAGTAGCCGTGTTAAATTAATATGTTTACAAATATTTAAGAAAAATTGTTACTGTGGAATGCACATCACCATCAAGTATTTGAGATACCTTCTTCGTCCGCTTGAGTGGTTATATTGTAATAACTGGTTAATTAGTAAAACATCTAATACCCTGATGCTGTTTTATTCGCTCCTCGACCTAATATTTGAATTTGTTTGTGGCGCCATCTATGAGGGGAAATTTGAACTTATATTATAATAAGGAGGCCTAATGCTAACTTATAAGACAGACAGACATAGGGCTTCGCAACTTGCTCTCGGGTCTTAGCCCCTGGTCCCTTGGCGGGAAATTTGAATTTGAATTTGTATTTAAGTGTTACCATTCTGATTACTTATTGCCAGAAATTTGAACTTGTATTCTAATAAGGGGTCTGTTGCTAACTTGTAAGACAGACATAGGGCTTTGCAACCTGCTTTCGGTTCTTAGTCCCCTGGTCCATTGGTGGGAAATTTGAATTTGTATTAAAGTGTTTACATTCTGATTATTTATTGCGAGAAATTTAAACTTTTATTGTAATAAGTGGGCCTAATGCTAGCTATAAGACAGGTATACGCCTCGCAACTTGCTCTCGGGACTTAGACCCCTGGCCCCTTGGGGAGAATTTGAATTTGTATTTTAATAAAAGGGGCTCTAATGCTAACTTGTAAGACAGATGTAGGGCTTAACAACCTTCTCTGAGACCCTCGCCCCTCGACCAAAAGTTTGAATTTGTTTGTGGAGCCATCTCTGAGGACAAATTTAAACTTGTATTATAATAAGGGGCCTAATGCTCACCTATAAGTCAGGTATAGGAACTCGCAACTTGCTTTCGGTCTTAGCCCCCTGACCCCATTGGCTGGAAATTTGAATTTGAATTTGTATTTAAGTGTTTACATTCTGATTACTTATTGCGAGAAATTTGAACTTGTATTCTAATATGGGGCCTATTGTTAACTTATAAGACAGACATAGGGCTTCGCAACTTGCTTTCGGGTCTTAGCTCTGTGCCCTTGGTGGTGGGAAATTTGAATTTGTATTCTAATGAGAGGTTCTAATGCTAACCTGTAACACAACATAAATAAAGTTTGCCGCGAGTAGGATTTGAACCTACGACTATTCTAATAAGGAGGCCTAACGCTAACTTATAAGACAGTTATAGGGCTTTATAACTTACTCTCGGGGCGTAATGCTGACTTATAAGGGTATAGGGCTTCACAACTTGCTTTCGAGTATTCGCCCCTGGAGGAAAATTTGAAATTGTATTTAAGTCATTGCAGGTTATGACGGGCCTCCAGGAGCGAAGACTCGGAAGCAAGTTGTGAAGCCCTATACTTGCCTTATAAGTCATCATTCATTCTTCCCAGCAATGATTATTAGAATACAAACTTTTTGTGACAAGAGGCGGTCATCTTATAAATTAGCAAACTAAGTTATTTCAAAGCAAACGCTTCAAAATTGCATCGATATGTTTAAGGTCGGCATTTTTCCTTGAAATATTTGATCAAAAATCAAACTGGATCTAATAATAAACACAGGTTAAATAACATCTTTTTATTATGAAAAAAACACTTGCCATCATCGTTACATATCTTATCTATTAATTCTTCTTCCCCATTATTAGAATACAATTTTTATGACAAGGGCGAAGCCTAAGAACAAGTTCCTGTCTTACAAGGCTAGGACCACTTATTAGAATAAAGACCCCCTGTGCAAGGCCAACTCCATGGTCAACCCCTAGACTAACACCAAAGCCAGGTCCGATCTCTCAAGGCTAAAAATACGACCCATACGTGGGTACCAAGGTAAAAAAATGGCGGCCAAGGTGTCCCTGGGGCTAGGGCCTATGACGTCACAAAAGTGAAAGTTAAAGTACCCCTGTATTACTGTTGGTTGCGCAGTCTCTACTGCAGGACATGATACACCTTTCTTTTTGTTTCCAAAGAAAAGTACGTCACCCTACTGCTTAAAGGGATAGAGCATGTTCTACTTTATTTTGACCATTTTATAAAGTATACCAAACTTGAACAAAATTCTGTTCTACTAACTCTTGATGGTCACGCCAGTCATAAACAAATAATGGAGTTAATAAAGCGAGAGAGAATCATATAACAAGCAATATTCTCGTGACAGTGAATTATACATGAGCTCTCATCTTGGTGTTTTTATAAACTCATTTGAAACTACTGAACTTTTTGCAAGGCATTCCAGACGGTGGATACCGTTGAAAATGGCATCGAGGGTTTTGAAAAAACTGTGATTTTCCTTTACATTAGAGATATATTTGACGAAACGGATTTCAGACCTTCAGAAGTTTCTAACTACCATAATACGGTATTGGAACATGAACCCGTTAATACAAAAAAATGTCAATTGTACTCAGCAAGAGGAAATGGAAGTTAATGTGGATGTGAAGATTAGTTTTTTTTTCCTTTTTACTCACCGTTGAATATTGATAAGAGTAAAATGAAGTAATTTATTGACTCGCAATAAAGGTCAAATAATTATAGTGCAAAAATTAGTTATTCGAAATAAATTCATTTATTTTGAGCAGAAATTAAAAAGATCTAAGGGATTGCCGTTAATTGTAAATAGAGATTTTTCTTTATTTCAAAATTAAAACTTATCAAGTACTATAAATAACCGTTAATATAATTGCATGTTTTCTTTTTGTTAATCCGAAATTACAACTTCATAAGTGGTAATTCAGTTTACATTCAAACGCATATGTTAAATGGAAAACTACATTCAAAATCTTTTATATTAATATTACAGATAAGAAACCAAAGCATACATATAGACTTTAAACTTCGATCAATCTAACTAAGAGAGTTTTAAATTAATATAAGCAAGTAATAATTAACAACGTCCTTATAAATTATTTAATTTATTTAGTGAAAATTGAATTGCTAAGCAACAGTTTTGATCTAAATAATTAAAGTTAAACCTGAAATAATCTTTATCATATGAACGAGGTAAACAACTACAATAGGAATTGTAATCTCATTCCATTGTGTAAAGAAACTATTTTTAAGGATGTATTCCAACCGTCACACATATGCAAGAAGACTTCTGAAAATTTTAAAATTACAGCTAGACAAAAATGTTAATATAACTAATTAAAACATTCTGTAGAACAAGTATTTTTTGTTAATGGAAGCTGGTTGAATTTTATATCAATCGTTCTGTTATTTCACAAGTAATAATTTTAGCAATTCAGTAATTGGTTTAATATCAGTTATAACAAATTGTTACGCTGCCGCCTCATCACTAAAATTATGAAATTTCCAGCCGTTCCCCCCTTTCGTTCTCACTGTGTTACGTATAGACGAAGCTAAAGTTTACTGAAGTTCGAAACCTAGTTAATTTGTTTCGATAAGTAGCAAGGAAATTACTTTGCTAGCGAGCACCGTTTGATTAATCCGTAATCAGTGGAATTTAAATAAATTCAGAGTTCATATTTATTAAGAATCCTTCATTTTAATCCATCATTGGAAGGAATTTTGTTTCTCAAGGGGACCTGTGACCTTTGTGAACTACTGTATCCCCTTTCCGTCCATACTAATTGAGTTTTAGGTACATCTTCTATCAGAAGGATTAGACCCTGAATTTTATCCTCCACTGGGAAACCCGGCGCAGTCGTTTGGGAAGCCGTTTGTAGGTAGCGGACCGCGAAAATTTTATTATTGTAATAAACGTTTGTCAAATCGCCATTGTTACCGCGATAGAAAAGATAATTAGTGGATTTTTAATATCATGATAATACCTCGTAATTTGCTGTCAAAATATTTTATTTATATGTTTTTATGTAAGAAATGTGAGAATGTATGTAACTGATATCGGCTAAGGGTTGAAAAACACATGGTGGGGCTTGACTAGCAGGTGTACGCTTTGGGACTGCTTTACGAAGGGGGCGTAATAAATCATTGGAATTTCTATACAGGCGCTCTTGATGTAAAAATGTTAAATGTGCATTTAATAATTAATTGCCACTGAACATAGCGCAAATCCAAAGGGATCTTTGTTTCTTACGTTGAAACTCGAGACGTAAATGTAGCGCTTGTTACGGACGAATGCATATTTTTAAAATTAAGATGTCGTGTAATAATAATGTGAAACTGTTCCAATGTAAATTAATGTTTCTTATTCTTTTATTACTTTTGAAAAACGGGGGTTGATTTTTCGGGAGTAGAGATGGTGAGTTAGAAATCAGAGAGGAAGGGAGTTACCGTTAGAGTGTCAATCGAGCCAAATCGATTTTTGGTTAATTAAATATCTTCATTGTAAACGGTTTGTCTTTAAAATAATTCTTACGTGTACATTTTCTTTTGAATTAGCCAACACTAATTTGTCTTTGCTTCCCAGTGTTAGTTGTAATGCGTTTTTCAGATATTAATCTATAAATAACAGCCTTTTTGAAGTTAAACCGTGTATGTTATCTATCTGTGTCTGTGATCAATTAAGGGAATGTGTTCAAGTGTAATAGGTATTTTTATATAAATGAAAGCTCGTAGCCAATCATTTGCCGACCTATGTAACCTATTAAAAATCGAGCATTGCCTTGCGAAGGTATCTCATTCGCATGCGGGCCCAGTAAGCAACAATCTGCTAAAATAAAAGACAGTATAGGGTTCCCTCCCTCTGGTATTCGTGTGAATTAGCATTGTTGTTTGTTGTTTATATTTATATTTGTGCAAAGGTGGGCTGCCGAACGGGTACATGATACCGCTTTGGTTATTAATTGTAAAAGGCAATTGCCAAGTGGGTACACACTATCGGGCCAGATAATCATTAAACACCCGAATTTTATTTTTATGGTTTTTATTTGTTGTATAGATGAATGTGTAACCTGAGAAACGGACGCTGTATTTGTCTAACGCACCCAAATGTATCGGTCACGACGTTATTATCTATTTACAACTTACCCTTGTAAGGCTTTGTTTTAATGAGTTTTTTATGTGCCAGTTTGTTTAAGTAGAATTGTTTGCCTGCGAACTAATTTCTCTTTATATATAATTTATTGTAATTTGACGTATGTATTTTGTGCTTTAGTAGTCACTAAACAATTGTGTACGTGTAAGTTCCTTGTCGTTTACCTTATTATCACCTGTGCAATTTTACTGTTGTATTTTATATGTACCGTAATTTGCTTTATTGTTATATGTGCTTATTTACTTAAAGGCCGGCATAATTGGTTTTAAAGGGCCACATGTTTGGTATTATGATTTTTATTTTGACCATTTATGACACAATTGTGGGTGTGACTACATGTTTTTTTTATTATTGCGTTTCTGTGTAACTAACTGTTTTTTATTCATTTTCTCTTAATGTTATAATTTTGTACACAGTTTAACCTGATTTAATGGTGTTTTGTCATATATTTAACCCTTTCATTGTTTTATTTTTGTGTTATTTGATTTATTAAAGTACTTGTGCAATTACTTATTTATGAATAAAGTGGGTTTTATTGGTGGTTCTTTCCCACAATAGTATATTAACGCCCCTCATGACGCAACACTTACCTCATCCAGTCTATCTAATTCAAGTAGCACTGCGTACCTACCACTAGACGGCCACTTCATTTGTGCAGATTTAAGCTTTTCGGGTAATTAAATATCAGATTTGCAAATAAATTCTAATCTTTTAATTATTGTCAGTAAAGTCCATGTGAGGCAAGCAAGTTGAGTGATAGTAACATTATGGTTAGTAAAGTCAAGATAAATCACTGAGCGGTTGTTTTGTTTTTGAATTTGCATTATTGCAAATGAGTTCAAGTTACACTTCTAGATAGGGTACCTGTGAGACGCTTCACCGTAAACGTTCAGCAGTGGACCCAAACACCGCCTGAACGATAGCTTTCTAACCCCTGGAGAGAATGACCGCTGTCCGCAACCGTCCAGGAGTATTACATAATAACAAACAACGTAACTTATAATTTTCTTTAAATAAAATTTATTTCTTTTACAAACGAGTCTTAATTTTTGTGTTAGACTTCGTTGAGAGTAAGCTTTCACCACCTAAAATTTCTTACATGGAAAATAATAATTCTCATATTGAAGGTCTGAGGGACGGAGACATTAAGCGTTCCGCTTGTTGTTCTTTGGAAGTGATTGACAGAAATATTCTCCAAGACCCTCAAAACTTGAAAAAAAGAACAACACCAAAGGAAAGAAAGAATCCGTCAAAACTCTAACTATCACACACGTGAAAGAGGGTTTGGAGAGGCAAGAAGAATATAAGAAAGTAAAGATGATAAAATCACGCAAGGAACTGAAAGACATAAAAGAAAAATATAATAAAAACGTAGAAAAGGGTAACCAAAGATCTGTAGTAACAAAAAAAACTTAATAAGAACAGACAACTTGAGAGGCGTGATAGTCTCTCAGATCTCGAACCGCTAAAAACGAAACAAGCAAAACTAAAGACGAGAACTAACAACGACATAAAAGATGATGGCAAAATTGATCCAGTCAGAAGAATGCCTGTATTGTGGTGAAGTTAATGCTGAAAGTATCGAAGACGAATGGTGGATTAGATGTCAAGGATGCAAAACATGGGCACATGATGGATGCGCAGGCGTAGACAAAAATGACGATGAATTTATATGCAGTTTGAGCTTAGAGTAAGTAGCGATCCTTCACCTCGAAATATATATACATATACATATATATATATATATATATATATATATATATATATATATATATGTATGTATGTATACAGGCACATTTAAGGTCATTGTGGAGCCCGTACGACATATTGACAGTACGTTCTCAAGCCCGAAAAAACGCAATGAAGCCCGGTTGCGGGATTCCTAAGGGACCCATGTGTATATCACCAAAATATGATTGTACATATGACAAAACGCGTAAATACGAATTTTGGAGTGGGCTCCATAATATACCCTTTATAAGTGGATTATATACTGATTGGTTCTTGTCATCACGCTGCATAGGTCGCTTTTATACACAGCATGTCTGAATATACTAACGTGACCTTTTGTAGCCCAAGTAGTGGCAGCTATGTTTGGGCTCTTTAAGGGCTACTTCGTGTATACCAAATGAGTCCGAATTTGAAACAGAGCTTTATGTTAAAAAACGCTCACTCAATCAATTTAGAGGTATGTGTCTATCTGCGTACCACGATTAAACAAATGACCTTGGTCTAATGCTAAAATTATTTAGATTGTATAGGATTGGGGGAATATTTAATTATTCGCAAAACTAATATATACAATAGGAAACTAGTATCACATTTTTGGGATTATTTTTTCAGTTTGAAGTGCAGAGAAACAAACAATATTAAATATTAAACTAATTCTCACTTTGACCTTCACACATGTATGCCGCTTAAATTCCGAAACTTCAATAGACGATTTAACAAATAAATTAAAAAATATTTTTCCTGAAGTTAAATGTGAGAGCCTCACACATAAGAGACCAGACCTTTACACATCTTTCAAAGTTTCCATTTATGAAAAAAACTTCAGAGATGCAATGAATCCAGCAATATGACCTTCTGGTGCAGCAATGAGCCGTTTTGTATTCTACAAGCGCAATGTACAAAATGCTCATAATATGTATTTACGATTTCAAAATTTGACAATCTGCTATTTTTGTGTTTAGTAGACACCGGTGTAAACCAAAATTCATTAACAAACTTGGTTATTGAGAATTACAAACTCGTTAGTTACTACTGTAGACCATTGAAGACATGTGGTGGTGTGAGTATTTGAAAAAAATGTATCAACTGCAGTGCCATTGACGTCAATAAATTTTGCATCGAACAACACTTTTAATGTAAATAATAAAAGTTATAAATATGTGGTTTAAAACGCCACGTATAAATAATGTTTATAAGCGCCAGGTGTAAATAATTTAATAATAAACAAATAGGTTGTAAATGTTCTCAAATCGTTAAACTAACCAGAGATCCAAAACACTCAATAAAAGATAATGTCGTTGTCTGAGTCGGTAGATTAAAGCAGGCCGGTTCAATCTTTATTTGATTTGCTTAATTACCACAATTTCTGCTTGGTTATTTCCATTTAACATAAATATAGTAACTGCAATGTAACAATAATAAAAATTATCTCGGACGCCAAGTTATTTTTTGATTATGCTCGGAATAACTAAACCGAGGATACAATAAAAAATTCACCACAATGTCAAAATATAAAAATATACAAACTATGTTTATTAAATATTTAAATTTAGAATTATATATAATGTATCTTAAAAACCAGTTGTAATAGCCTTAAATTACTAAATTATGGATATAAATACCTGTTCGAAAATTATTGTACACAACTTTTTGATAACATCTGGTATCTAAACGAATACGGAAATGCGAACCAAAGGTGATGTAATCTTTGCACCAATATTGCGCAATATGTCGTATTAACAATGCTGTACGTTGTAAACCATACCAAAGTTTAATTTTACTTCTCACAAATTTATCTTCATGAAACTTGAATAATTCAGTGTTTATTGCATTCTCTCGAAAGTTCAAATAAAAAATTTGATCTAAAGTTAGATCTGAATTACTTGCAAAATTGTAATCATAATCATTGAAAATACCAAAAGTAATAAAAGTAAAAGTGCCTGCAAAAAGCAAATGTTTTAAATTTTATTATAATACGAGTTAAAAGTATCTTACCATTAAATCAATGGCATTTTTCGCAAAATTTAGGTGGAAACCCCAATATGGCTTCCTAATCAAAACAACGTTCATCAAGTAATGCTCAAACGGACGCTTACGAATCAGGTGATATAGCGGTGCGCGAAAAAATGTACGCAAAAAACTAATTCAAGGATATGGAAGTATAAACCCCTAAGAAAATATGCAACTTAAGTTACACCAAAATGCAAATTAAGTTGCCTACCACAACTTATAAATCATTAATAACCAAAAACCCTTTTTTCTTATATTTTACAACTAAATGAACGAAGAACGTAAAAGATTCGTCACAAAGTCACCTACTTTTAGACTGTTACAGATCTTCTTCTGGATACGAAAGTTTATTTTTTAATAAGTCCAATGAGGTTCTTGAGAATCTGTGTAATGCAAATAACGTCATGTATAATTGTGGGGATTTCAATTTTGACAGGTACAAAGATTATTCCTTTAAAATATTATGCAATGTTTTCTCCAGTTTTAATTGTAAACCTATTGTTAATTGGCCAACACGTATAACTAACACTTTTGTACCATAATTGACCAAATATTTACAAACAACACTAGGATAGGCTCCTGTTGTATACTTGACAACGAAATATCTGACCATAGAAGTGTATATCTAGAATTGGAAATATTTTCAACTTTTACGTTTACTAATGATGTGCAAACATGTTTTAAAACTTATCGCTACTAATGTAAAGAATTTTGAAAATGCTCTAAAAATGAAATTTGGATGCGAGTACTTCATAACAACAACTTAAATGAAGCATTTAGTAACTTTTACAGTATCCTTCAGTATCATTTTAAAGAAAAAATTGGGTGAATTATGAGGTTAGGAATTCTACCTCTCGTCTTAAATATCGGTTTGTCTTAAAGAATTCTTAGTTCCTTTCTATAAAAATGCGAAAATGAAGCACATGAATTAGTTAATCAAACGAAGAGGAATTATTTTCGACATAAAATAATGAGGGCAGAAAATGACATCCGCTCACTTTGGTGTACAGTTGCTACGTTAACAAACAATAGTAGCAACAAAAGGGATATTGCAAATTTATATGTAAACGGTAGTATAATAAATGATATCACTAACATAGCATCTGAGTTTAATAATTACTTTGTAAACGCTCCTCGTAAGTTGGTAATGAGTATAAACCCAAATGATGGGACAGAATATGAAATAAATACGGATGTATCCATAAACGGCTCATTGAATTTATACCAATATGCGGATCACGAATTACTAACATTAAATCGTAAATTAAAAAAGAAATCAGCTGGCCATGATGAAACCTTCATTCGTTCTAAAAAGTATTTTTGTAATTATTTTACATCCGTTAACTTATTTAATAAATTTGTCCTTTGTAACGGGCAGTTTCCCGGATAAATTCAAAACAGGAAAAGTTATACTTATATTTAAAAAGGATGACATACATTTAATTGGTCTACAGACCAAAAACTATTTCTGACGGCCTCTCAAAAGTGTTTGTATGTGCTTTTTTAAATCGCTTAATTAATTTTATTGAAAACCATAACATAATCACGTCTAATCAATACTGATTTAGATCTAAACGTTCTGCAAACACAGCTATATGCGATTTCTATGCCCGAATTATGTTTCATATTGATGCAGGCGAAAGCCCTGTCGGAATCTTTTGTGATTTGAGAAGGGCTTTTGATTGCGCCAACCACTCAAAACTGTTAAAACTACTAGAAACCTACGGTATCAGAGGTACTGCTATTAATTGAATCTCTTCATTTTTGTGCAAACGAGAACAATACGTTACAGTAACAAAAAAACAAAAATAATCATACTACATATGGCATATCTGACAGGCTGCCTGTTATGATGGGTGTACCGCAGGGCTCAGTGATAGGACCTATTTTGTTTATACTGTTTATTAATAAACTTAGCTTGACCTGAAGTGTACAAAATTACATCATGTACGCAGATTCTATGGTTTTATCACATTCTGATGAGAACGGTTTCAAGACACACTGCGGTCACAACTATGAATTTTTTAACCAAACACGATCTATATTTTAATTTTAGTAAAACGCAGGTTATTAGACTTCATAACAGGCAAAACACATATTAAATGTTAACTTGAATATAAATAACACGAGTTTAAATAACGTAACCCACACCAAGTTCTTGGGCATTTACACTAAACTTTAAAGTTCACTGTGAGAAATTAACTTCAACATTATCTTCTATTTCTTATATCTTTAGACAATTGAGCTATATTTTAAATAGACAACAATTGATATCCGTGTACTATACCCAAATGGATAGTCATCTACGTTACGCATTTGTTTATGGGGTAGTTCTACTTCATTTAATTCTGTGTTTTTAATTCAAAAGACAATATTACGCATTATGGCTAATGAAAACCTTATGCATCATGTCGTAATATTTTCCGAAACTTCAATATACTCACCTTAACGTCATTATATATTTTTGAACTCTGTGTACATATTTTCAATCATAAATCTAGTTATAATTTGAACAAAGATATCACTTCAATACAAGAAGTAAGAAATTCTACAATGTTTCCTTTTTAAGATATAATGTTACTGCAAATTCTACAAATATTTTAGGTCTTAAAAGTTTTAACTGCTTACCTAATCATTTGAAATCGAGTCAGAATTCAAAAACCATTAAGTCATCCTTGAAATCCTATTGATTAGAGAAACGTTTTTATGATATATGTCAGAATTTTTGATTGCTCTCATATGTCTTAAATTTTTTGTTTTCGACGTACATGTGAATTCATTGTATCTACTATTGACGTGTCTTATACATTATTCTTTGTAATCAAGAAAAATATAAACCATACTTACATGTGAGATAAGTTCCACGTAAAGGATACATTTTATATTGTAGTTGTCACGACTTCAATTGTAATGTTAAAATTCAGCGTACTTTATTAAAATTAAACTTTGCGTGAATTACTAAAATTGTATGTACCCAATAATGTTTGGCTTTTAGGTTAAAATAATGTGTGATTTATGTTCAATTAGCTTTAAGAGTCAAGACAACATTTAAACAGTTCCCATTGGCTTAATTTTAATAAAAAATATTTCTTAATTTTAATGACTAAATGATATACCATTTAGAAACTTTACGGTAATGACAATGCGTTTTATGTATTACAATGAATAATGGGTTGAAGTTAAAAAAAAATGGCACTTTTGTGTTAAAACAAAGTGTTAATTGCAAACACTCTGTACTTATAACAAGAACTAAGCTTAAGAGATGACAACGATTTATTTATTGTAATATAGCGAACAAGCATGCAGTAAGTGTATTGTTTCAAATATAGTGCAATTATGGATAAATTTATTATTGTTAAAAGTACTAATAAAAATTTTAAAATATTGAAGATGATAGCATTACTAAATTAAAATAATCGATTGGATGAGTCACTTTGATTTTGAATTGCTGTTAGGATCAAAGAAGTATTATTTTAATTTTACAAATGTTTAAAGCTCTCAAATTGATTATGTCAACGTAGTTATATTATACAGTTGGTCTTTGATGTCTTACTGCAGTTTGTTTTTATGGCGGCAACGTTGTCCAAACTCACAAGTACCTAAGTGTATATGCTTTGTATAAAAAACGAGTTGTGTAAGAAACCCTACCTCGATTCTTTGCGATCTGATAACATATCGGGCTCAGAGTACGCTTGGTATATATATATATATATATATATATATATATATATATATATATATATATATATATATATATATGTATATATATATATATATATATATATATATATATATATAATTAAATTTATGAGAGATTTTACAAGGCAGCTTCGATTCAAGTAAAACTTTTAATAATACTCGAATAAGGTCTAAAACATACCTAAACCGTGAAGTGTGGTACATTGTTGAATTCAGAATTGAAAGAGCTTCAACAATTTGATATTAGAAAATCAGAGCCGTATTTAAAAAAATGAAGTGGATGATGGTCGGTCAAAGACGAAACGTCGGATTTCAAATTCAATAACGCCATCTTGTAGAGGGGAAAAAGTGGCTATGAGAAAGTACCACTTATTTTAAAATTCCTCTTGAAACAAACCCAGTAAAAAATTAAAACGATTTTGCAAAATTTCGGTTTTTTGCGGATATCTCCGGAACCAATCGAAATTTTTTAGATTTCAAAAAAGCATTTTGTTAAGCACCAAAATGCGCAACTTTCTTCCCATTTAACCGACTTCGTATCTTTTACGGTTCTCGAGATCCCTGTACTGGCCCTCCTTATCTTGGACACGTGTATGTATATATATATATATATATATATATATATATATATATATATATATATATATATATATATATATATATCATGTTACATCGATGCAAATATTTAAAGGTGATATAATAGGTGATTTTGAGTCAATTTAAGCAAACATACTTATATACCAAGTGTTACCGTTTTGAGATAATGCCACTTTTAATATTTCTTGATTTTACCTGCTTTTCTGCAAATATCGAAGTGTACAAGCGTAATAAGCTCTTATCGCAAACTTATACTAAGTTTTTTATTCCTCATGAAGTGATTGTTCATATTATTTTATCAGAAAAGCCTAAACTGTCTTTGGTTCTTGCCTAGAACTTAAACATGAAAGTTTTAATTTGTAAAAGCAATCACTAAATTCAAACGTGGATTTAGTCTAAAATCTTTCGTTATTTTTTTCCAATTTCAGTAAAACTTCTTTGGGCAATGGTCTTTAAGATAGCATGAATAGATTTAGAAAAATTTTCACAAATTGGAAAAATTGAATTTAATTACAAAATATAGGCGCATTCCAAAACGTAAAATAGCCCTTCATTATTTAGTTTAAATAGTTTAAAAAAAGCAGATTTTTAGAAAATGTTTTGCGGTTATCGCTCCACCCAGTACTTGAGTTTACAGAAACTGTTTCTGAATTCAAGATTTCTTTCACCTCACTAACACTGGAATGTAAAATTTTCTTAGCAAAATCGAGTTTATTTTCAAGTGAATCTACATTGCTATTTAAAACGTCACTTTTGACTTTTCGTTTATTTAGTGGAAATAATTTCAATTGTGGTAAATTTAATACAATCGTGCAAAATAGTATGAGCATCACGAACATTAAGGGTTGTACCGGTCTCCGGCCAAATTCGCTATCGCTCAGCCTCCAAACATGGCCGGCGACCGGTAAACGTCCTTACTGTTCTTGATACTCAATATAATATTGCCTCGTGCAGTACTAATTTTGAACACCAATAATAATACTATTAATGTTTTAATAAATCGGACATTTTCTAAAAATCTGCTTTTTTTAAACTATTTAAACTAAATAATGAAGGGCTATTTTACGTTTTGGCGAATGCGCCTAGTACTTTGGTAATTAAATTCAATTTTCCAGTTTGTAAAAATTTTTTGTAAATCTATTCATGCTATCTTAAAGACCATTGCCTAAGGAAGTTTTACTGAAATTGGAAAAAATTAACGAAAGATTTTAGACTAAATCCACGTTTGAATTTTAGTGATTGCTTTTTACAAATTAAAACTTTCATGTTTAAGAAGTTCTAGGCAAGAACCAAAGACATATTAGGCTTTTCTGATAAAAGAATATGAACAATCACTTCATAAGGAATAAAAAACTTAGTATAAATTTGCGATAAGACTTGTTACTCTTGTACACTTCGATATTTGCAGAAAACACGGTAAAATCAAGAAATATTAAAAGTGGCATTATCTCAAAACGGCAACACTTGGTATATGGGTATGTTTGCTTAAATCGGCTCAAAATCACGTATTCTATCACCCCTTTAAATCTTTGCATCGATGTACCAAACACTGTGTGATATATATATATATATATATATATATATATATATATATATATATATATATATATATATATATATAGATATATAGAAACAGGAAAACTTTTTGTTTTGTTAAAAAATTGTGTACTCTATATTCTGATTAGTGATTACCGAAGCCGAATACATGTTTTAAAACCATGAGTATTTGTTTTCCTTAAATGCACTTAACTAAAGAAAACTAAAAAAAATTGTTTTTGAATAATGTTATTTAAGATTTTGAAGATAAGCAGTTTGATCTTCTTTTTAATTTTGTATAAAATACTAATAAACAATTAAAGTAAACAAATTAAAAAAGTACCACTCATACATGCCCACATGAATATAATTTTGCATTAATCACGATTAATCTTTGTAATTACTAACAAAACATAATAAACATCACGTGCTATAATAAACCTTTGATTCGCCTCTATACTTAGTCTTACCTTTGAGTCCGAAATTGAAACATATCTAACATATGATAACCTTTTCATAGATAACTTCAAAAGCAAAACTACACTCTTGGTCAATTATTTACAATATTTGCACTCATTGAATAATCACTACAATTAACACTATTCAATTAGGTCTCGGAAAGCCAACTGATTAGTTAGTGTATTTGTCTGCTACGAGAAAACAAAAATAACACAATCCAGACCACATACGTATATTTCCGATTTGGATAACATATCAACACACATTGTAAAAATGTCATTAACATTTTCATCTGCGTAATTCAAATCACTTTGAATTTATCTTAAATTAAACAATCTCTGAGAGTGTTATCACAATCATCAACATAATCTACATTTTAAATGTAGATATTGTTGCAGTATGCAGTCTATTTACTATCACAAATGTTAAAGTGTATTTACAGCTGTGTTACCATTTCAAATAATTGTGTTACAGTAGAGTAACAAACATGTGCCACCTAAACATTTTGTTACATATGCAAAAATTTGCTTTTGTATTCATAAAAAAGCAAACTCGAAGAATGACCTATTTTCCAGTATCTAGTAAAAATTTTGACTGAAATTTGAATTTTGGGTTGGCAGCAGGTTTGTGTTTATGTAACCTTTAGGAGAGATTGTACGGTTATAAAATCGATTTATCATATCTGTATAAAATAATTATACTAATTAAATTATTTTATAACTTTTTGCAGTATATTTAATAATACAGAAATAAATGAGGCGATTTAAAGCTAAATTTCTAAGGAAAATCTTATATGATGTTATTTTTATTATTAAGTCTTCCAACCTACATTCATGTGTAGATACAGACGGTTATGCATCCGACGTTTTTTCACTATTGCTTAATTGACTTATTAGCCCCTTTTACAACGTTTGACAAAGTTTCACCAATATCGGCCATGTTGTATGCTTGCGTGTGTGCTCGCATAAGTACGTGCATTCGTGTGCGCGCGCTGTGTGCGTGTGTGTGTGCGTGTGCGTGTGCGTGTGCGTGTGCGTGTGCGTGTGTGTGTGTGTGCGTGTGTGTGTGTGTGTGTGTATGTGTATATGTGTGTGTGTGCCCGTATTTGTGTCCGCGCCCGTGTGCGTGACTATGACCGTGTTCGTGTCTGGTTCTGTGTTTGTGTTTGTCTGTGTGAGTGTGCGTGTGCGCGTACGTGTGCGTGTGTGTGAGTGCGCGTGTGCGCGTGCGTACGTGAGTGTGTGCGTGCGTATTTGCTTGCGTGCGTGTATGAGCGCGTGCGCGCGCGTCTGTGTATGTGGATGCGTGGATGTATATTAATACCCACGATAACTCTAGAACGAAAACACGTACGTACTAACAATTTTGTACTTAAGATATTTCTCCTAGAGCTGATTACATTTTGGGGCAAATTCAGCAGTGGAGAGGGGGGGTTTATTAGGAGATGTTTTTGATTTCCAGCAAATATTTCTGAAACAGCTGCATACTTCTATAGCAATATATAATCATGCTCCGCTTTGTGCCGCTAAAATAAAATTTTGCGCCCCCAAACGAAATAAGTTATTGCAAAGAAGAGGCTAACTTCATAACTATGTATATATATATATATATATATATATATATATATATATATATATATATATATATATTAGGGGTCCGGCAACAAGAGCGCCTTCTTCTATATATTCCGTTTTATATAAGCTAGATTAATAAAATTTGGAATGCAGTTATAGTTTAGTTGTGTGCATATTTTAAAATTATTCACGCGAATACAGGTTGTTTATTTAAAGAGGATCAAATTATTATAAAAAAATTTAAACGGAACACCCTGTATATTATTACTTTTTTGAATTCTACACATTGTTCCTAACAAATTCGCAATATATTTCCCTATCCCTAAATATAGCCGTTTTTGAGTTATTTCGATTTTTCTAAAAAAAAATTGAAATTAGAGTTTGCTTTGAAAATGTACCTCCTTAACTGTTGAAAAATAAAAGTTATCTAATTTGTATGAGAATAAGTATACATATAGAGCTTCCTTTTAATGTGACGAAAATAACATAATTGCATACAGGGTGCTTATAATTGACTTGCCAATCAACCTTTACTCGAACTAGTAAAAGTGTACTTTTTCAAATAAAACACCCTGTATATTATTACATTTTTGGTTTCTACATATTAACTCTTCTCAGTTCGCCATACAACTCCCTATCCCTAAATATAGCCGTTTCCGAATTATTTTCAATTTTTCAAAATGTATAAGATTATTGAGACATTTTTAAATCTATGGCCTCGTATAGATAAAAAAGAACATCATAAAACAATTGTATTATACATTAAAAAACGCAACAGAAACTAATGTATTATGATAGAAGACTAATTACAATTTTTGTACTGGAGCCATTGCATGTTAACAAGAATTTGACAAATATTTACTTCAATTTAGTAAAATTCTAAAATCAAGTGTGCTTCTTATAAAAATTGAATGTTTGACGTAAATAAATAAAACTGTAGTTAACCATTTACGAGTGTTATTGTTAGTAATCAAGATTTTTATAAAATGAATTTTACACAAAATGAGTTAGTTGCTATGATATTCGTGTTGGGTAATGCAGAAACAAACTGTTTATTGGCCAGCAGAATTTATGCTGAAAGATATGCAGATAGAAGACATCCAAACGCAAGATCGTTTCAGAAAGTTATGAGTAGATTTATTGCAACTTCATGTGCCAATTACTCCAAACATGAACGTGTTAAATTTTCTACAAATGAAGATAGTGAATTGAGGGTTCTTCTCGCCATCGAAGAGGATCATCACAGAAGCCAAAAGGACATAAGTGAAATAGTTGGTATAAGTGAGAGATCAGTAGGCCGTCTTTTAAAGAAGAATCGCTTACATGCCTATCATATTCAGTTACACCAAGAATTGAGCGATGCAGACTTCGATCATCGAGTAAGATTTTGTAACTGGGCCAGAGAAAAAATGACTCAAAACCCAAATTTTTTTTATAATATTTTATGGACAGACGAATCAACATTTCATCAGAAAGGATTTGTTAATACACATAATTTTCATTATTATTCCTCAGAAAATCCACATTTATTAAGACAAGTTGATAATCAACATAAGTCGTCTTTAAGTGTCTGGGGTGCCATCTTTGGAGATTATGTCATCGGTACATTCTTTTTTGATGGACACTTGAATGATGGGAAGTACCTTAACTTTTTTCGTAACGATTTACCGGGCTTATTAGAAAATATTACTCTTGATATTAGAGCCACAATGTCGTATCAACATGATGGCGCTCCTGCTCAGTACTCTCCAGATGTAAGAGATTATCTCAATAGAGTCTTTCCAAATAAATGGATGGGGCGAAATGGACCTGTGAGGTGGCCAGCTAGGTCCCCTGGGCCTGATCTGACAAGAATAGATTTCTTTTTATGGGGATACATAAAAAGTATTGTCTATAAGAAACCACCAACCACTGCCGAAGACATGCGTAATCGTATAACACAGGCATTACTCCTGAGTTGTTGCGTAGAGTTGAACAATCTTTTAAAGATCGACTTCAGGTCTGCATCCGAGAAAACGGACAACATTTTGAACAATTATTATAAATCATTATCGCTAATGATTAGCGTTAAATTATTATTTTTTTATTTCATTAGTTTTGTATTTTTAGAAATCATTTTAATAATTATAGTGTATTAGTTTCTGTTGCGTTTTTTAATTTGCAATACAATTGTTTTCCACTGTTTTTTTTTCTATTTATACGAGGACATGGATTTTAAAAAAATGTTCTAATAATCTTATACATTGAAAAATTGAAAATAATTCGGAAACGGCTATATTTAGGGATAGGGAATTGTATATCGAATTGATAAGGGTTAATACGTGGAAACCAAAAACGGAATAATATACAGGGTGTTCTATTTGAAAAAGTATGCTTTTAATAGTTGGAATAATGTCTGATTGGCAAGTCAATTGTAAACACCCTGTATGCAATTATGACATTTTATTTGCATTATAAGAAAGCTCTATCTGTGTACTTGTTCTAATATAAATTAGATAACTTTTGTTTTTCAACGGTTAAGGAGGTACATTTTCAAAGCTATCGCTGTAATTTCAATTTTTTTATAAAAATCGAAATAACTCAAAAACGGCTATATTTAGGGATAAAGAAATATCTTTCGAATTTGTTAGGAACAATGTGTAGAATTCAAAAAAGTAATAATATACAGAGTGTTCCATTTAAATTTTTTTTATTATAGTTTGGTCATCTTTAAATAAACAACCTGTATACACGTGAATAATTTTAAAATATCCCCCTATCCCAAATTTTATTAATCTAGCTTATATGAGACGGAAGATATAGAAGAAGGCGCTCTTTTTGCCGGACCCTGTATATACAGGGTCCGCCAATATTGCGTGGACAAAGCTTTATTAGTGTATACAATATCGTTTTCAAAATTATTTATTGCGGGATTGTGTGGGATCTTTCGGGTTACAATTAGAAAATATTTTCGCAAAAATTACTACTCGTATACAGGGTATTACAACACAAAGTTATATTTTTTTAATTGGAACATATCGTGTATTATTAAAATTTGGATTCCCTGGTTAATTTTAAGGGCACTTTATTCACTATATGAGATATCTTTAAAGGCGCAATTTAGGCGCTGCATTCCATTTTTTTGAAAATTTAGAGGTTGAAAAGAAAAATTGTAACAACCGTATGGAGAAATGTGTAACACAAAAATTTTAATGGTTGATTAGTCATAGACTGTGCTACATAAAATCGTAAAAATAGTACTATTATCTTATTTAATTTTCGAGATATCGTAATGCAAAGTATAAGATTTTCAATCATAGATAACTTGATTTTTTTAAATGGAAAGGTATACATTGTTTTACATTGTTAGATAGGACATTTAATTACACTTTTTTATGATATAACATTGTTGGTATTTATGTTTTGCCGTTTTTTGATAATCCAGCTTTTTTACAAAGTTTAAGATTTTTAATCATAGATAACTTGATTTATTTAAATGGAAAGGTATACATTGTGTTACATTGATAGATAGGAAATTTAATTACAATTTTTTTGATATAACATTGTTGGTATTTATTTTTTGCCGTTTTTTGATAATCCAGCTTTTGTACTGAATTTATCGATTTTGGAAGAAAATAATATTAAATTAAATGTTCAAATTGTCGACCACGCTGATTTAGACAATACTGAATTCTTTTAATAAAAGAAACTTCAACCCGATCTAACATATTAGGAGTAATTGTAGCAAAAACATTTCTAATTCGCAATTTCATATTCTCAACAGTTGTTGGTTCTTCCTCATATACTTTATTCTTCACAAAGCCCCAAAGAAAAAAATCCAATGGAGTTATATCGGGAGATCTAGCTGGCCAAGGTAGCGGTCCTTGTCTTCCTATCCAATTTTCGTGAAACGTCGAATTTAACCACTGGGTTACAATTCTGGCATGATGAGGAGGTGCCCCGTCTTGTTGGAAATACATACCTCTTCTTTGAGCCAAAGGTACATTCTCCAATAAATGATATAATTCGTTTTCTAGAAAATTATGATATTCTACCCCAGTGAGTGTGCCATTGAAAAAAAAAGGACCAATAATAGTTCCGCCGAATATACCTGCCCAAACATTCACTGACCATTTATTTTGAGAGACTAACCGAAATTGGTGTGGATTTTCATTTGAATAAAATGAAAATTATGTCTGTTCACAAATCCATTTCGATGAAATGTACATTCGTCGGTAAATAATATCCCCGATATAAAATTTTCGTTCGCATTTAACTGTTGTTGAACCCACTGGCAAAAATTAATTCGATTTTGAAAATCTTGTTCTTTCAGCTCTTGATGTAATTGTACATGATAGGGGTGAAATTTATTTTTCTTTAACATTCATCTCACGGAAGTTTGACTGATTTCTAAATTGTCACTTAATTTCGGAATACTAACGTGGGGGTTTTCAACTGTACAAGTACACGAAATTCATTTTCTTCATTTTCTTCATTTAGCTCTTTCGTTTTTAGAATATCCAACACTTCCAGTACTTTCAAATCTTTCTAAAAGATTGCGAAACGATTTTTCTCTTGGTTGTCTTCGATCAGGATAACGCTGCCCGTAGATTCGACGGGCCAATAAACAATTTTTGTTTGATTCTCCAAGCACAAATATCATGTCAACTAATTCATTTTGCAAAAAATTACTCATTATAATTCTTAAATAAACGTATTACGTATATGATTTTCGTAAAGTTAAGCGTCAAACATTCACACTGCAATAAAGTAATTAACTCAGTTACGTTTGAACATACACGCGAAATGACAAAACAGATACTATTGCTGAATTTTGTTTCTAATGTTCTTTTGTTTTCATAGCTTGATGTGATTTAAACAATTATACATACATATGTAAACCTACGAAAATCGACAAATAAGCTGGATTATCAAAAAACGGCAAAAAATAAATACCAACAATGTTATATCAAAAAAATTGTAATTAAATTTCCTATCTATCAATGTAACACAATGTATACCTTTCCATTTAAATAAATCAAGTTATCTATGATTAAAAATCTTAAACTTTGTAAAAAAGCTGGATTATCAAAAAACGGCAAAACATAAATACCAACAATGTTATATCATAAAAAAGTGTAATTAAATGTCCTATCTAACAATGTAAAACAATGTATACCTTTCCATTTAAAAAAATCAAGTTATCTATGATTGAAAATCTTATACTTTGCATTACGATATCTCGAAAATTAAATAAGATAATAGTACTATTTTTACGATTTTATGTAGCACAGTCTATGACTAATCAACCATTAAAATTTTAGTGTTACACATTTCTCAATACGGTTGTTACAATTTTTCTTTTTAACCTCTAAATTTTCAAAAAATTGAATGCAGCGCCTAAATTGCGCGTTTAAGATACCTCATATAGTGTATAAAGTGCCCTTAAAATTAACCAGGGAATCCAAATTTATAATAATATACGGTATGTTCTATTTAAAAAAATACAACTTTGTGTTGTAATACCCTGTATACGAGTAGTAATTTTTGCGAAAATATTTTCTAATTGTAACCCGAAAGATCCCACACTATCCTGCAATAAATAATTTTGAAAACGATATTGTATAAACTCATAAAGCTTCGTCCACGCACTATTGGCGGACCCTATATATATATATATCCTTTTTTGCTTCACAATATTTCCTTATGTAGTGAATAGCCACCCATTATGAGTCTTTGCGCCGTTAATGGTATATTTTGCGCTCCTATAGGAAACAGTATACTGTAAAAATTACATCAACTCTAACTTCACAGTATAAACCAATTTTTTTCTTATTTAGTAATTAAGCACCAATTGTTCGGTGTTTTGTGCTCCTATAGGAAATAAGTTATCGAAAAAATTAATCTTTTTTTTGCGCGATAGTTAGGCACCCGTTATGCGCCGTTTTGCACCCTTATAGGAAACAGGTTATTGTAAAGATTACATCGATAAGGCGAACTTGACAGTCTTGAACTTATGCAGAAAATTACCCGTTTTGTGTAAAACAGGGCATAATTGGTGTCTAATTACTGCATGGTAGAGGATAAGCAACCGTATGAATTTAGAGCGTATATAGGTAAGCAGCTTTAAAAGTAAATAGGAATTTGTACATTAGAATATTTCATAAGTAATTAGTATTTTCAGGGGGTTTTCCTCATACATATGTAGCGGAATTGTCACTGCGTATATGCACACCATGTGCGGTTACTTAGGCGAATGCTGGGGTAGTATTTTCCGCCTCAGAACCCTAACTTCGTTCCTTGCAATCCTATCCTGACCACACCCATCCTTAATTCCATCAGTCATATATACGTAATGTTTGTATGTATGCTGGGAATCCATGATTGTGGCTGAAAGAGCTTGGGAAGCTCGAGCAGCCCGCCCTCCCCCTTGGGGCGGGAATGAAATACGCGACCTTTCCTTTTTTTCAAGTAATTTGTAATGATAAGTCTATTTAAAGAAGTTAATATTAGACAAAGTTTAATGCAGTCCTAATGTAAGAAAATGAGTGAAATATAATAAAATATAATTATATCTGTAATGAAAGAAATTGAATTTTAATAATACAATAAAAATAAGCAAACCACACATTTAAATAAATCCATTAGAGCATAAACAAAAATTGATTTACAGCTCGACAAAGTTAGCCCAGTCGAAGTAAGAGTTAATAACACTTTGTCTCTTATAGGGCACAAAATTTAATTTTAACGGAGCATAACGGGTGCCTAATTATTGTACAATAAAAGATGAATTTATTTATGTTTATGGCTGAAAAGTTAGCCGTGTCGATGTAATCTTTGCAACAACTTATTTCTTAAAAAGGGCACAATTTTAGTTTAATGGCGCATTATTGACGCCTAAGTAGTGCGTAATAAACAAATGATTTATGCAGAAAGTAATTACTGCGAGTTAGCCGTGTCGATGTAATTTTTACATTAACAGGTGTTTTTATAGAGGCGCAAGAATTAATTTTAATGGTACAAATAGCGAATACTTGCGCCAAATTGTTGTATAAGAAAAAAAGATTTACTCAGGAATACGTGGATCTGAAGTTAACCGTATCGATGTAATTTTTAGAATAACTTGTTTCCTATACCGGCGCAAAATTTAACTTTATCGCCGCAAACAGCTCAATAGTAATTACTGCATAAGAAAAATAGCTTATTCCGATGTTCGTGGTTGTAAAGTTAACCGTATTGATGTAATTATTACAATAAAAGGCATATATTATGTATTAGGATATGAAATTAGCCTTGGCGATCTAATTTTTAGCAAAATTTTATTTTAGCGGTGCAAAGTAGCGCATGATTGGTACCTAGTTACTGCATAAGACAAAAATTATTTTGTAAAATTCACGACTGTGATGTAATTTTACAAAAACTTCTTTCCTATAAGGGCGCAAAATTTTAACAGTAACTTATTTCCTACAGGGCAGCCGAAATTTGATTTTAGCAGCACAGAACAGCGCATAATTGGCGCCTAATTACTGCATAAGAAAAAAACTACTTATGCGGAAGTTTACGGCTGTGAGGCTGTCAATGTAATTTCACAAAAACTTCTTTCTCATAAGCGGGCAAATTTTATATCAAGGGCGCAAAACAGTATATAATGGGTAACGAATTATTGTGTAAGGTTATGTAATTTTTGGAATAACTTATTTCTTGTTGAGGCGCAAAATTTTATTTTTACGGCTCAGAATGGCGTTTAATTGACTCCTAATTACTAAATAAGAAAAGAATTATTTCACGTTTGGAAAAGAAAGCTAATGTGGCCATTACATAACTTCTTATACATGTATAATCTTTCATTACTGTTATCATAAAGTAAGGTACGTATAAGTTTCTTCAAATTGTACAGAGCATTATTTATACTAATACAGTCATTTAAATCTTCTAGCGTTGTTGGTGGTATTCTAAACACCATTTTTTTTAAGTAACCCCACGCCAGTAACCTGCAGGTTTAAGATCATACGATCTTGGAGGCCATTAATTTACAAAATATCTGCTTATAACACGATCAGTTATCAATTTTTTAACTGGTCGGTAAATATGCGGGGTTGCTCCATCCTGCATAGAAATCATATTTTCAATTCCTTTGTTTTGTGGAATGGCATAATATCGTAACATTTCCAGGTATCGGTCGTATGTAACAGTTACAGCCTCTCCATTCTGTCTCCTCAAAAGGTATGGTCCGATGATAAAATTAACTGTTAAACCGCACCAAACAAAGGCTTTCTTGTATGAAAATCTTCCTGAACGGTTTCAAGTAGACTATCCGTTGACAACATTTAAAAATTTGGAATAGTGACTCCACGATTTAGAGAGAAATGGGCTTCAAATGTCTATAAAATACGGGATAACAATTCCGGTTCAATTTTCATCTGAGTCAATATTCGTAAAGAAAAATCACACCTCATAGGAAAATCTGCATCCTTTGATTCAAACAGTAGTTTTAGTTTATAGGGGGACATTTTTAGGATTTTGCGTACAATGTTCCAAACCGCGATGTATGGCATTTGCAATAGTTTTGATATCGAATTCACACCAGTGGTTGCTATCGGATAACAGTTAGATTTTCTCGTCGAATTTCTGTAACTTGGACATAACTAATCCTTGGTCTTCCCGATCTCGGTAGGTCCGTTACAGACCCTGTTCTTTCAAATTTGCTAATCAAAATAACGGTACGCTTTCATTTGACAGGGGCCTGCTCCCAAACTAATTTTCGTACGAAATCTTCTAATCCAGCAGTGTAATTTCTACCGCATTAGTGAGTTTCATTTACTAACACGCGATTCTTATGTTTTACACTTGTATCAGCAGCTTGCCATAGATACAGTAAAATCCAATTATTGAAGTAACTAGATTTAATTTACTTTTTACTACTGGCTTGATGCCTTAAAATTATTTATAACTTATCCATACTTATTCTTCTATTAAAAAATAAATCTTGTACCTTATTTATACCTAAACAATTATATGGACATACGTTTTGATTGTAAAGAAAAAGAACAGTAATTATACAAGTCAACCTGACAAGATTTTCTTCCACTTTATATTTTTAAATACCAAATTCAGTTTAACCCTCCGTTGCACGCGCCCAGAATTGTAACGTCAACAGTCGCATGGGATACAAATGTAACCCATATCAATTACTAATGGAAATAAAAAAAACAGAGCTATTTCAAAACTTAATTTTATTTTAATCCTGTTAAAGAGGTTGGAATAAAAAAGAAACATAAAAAGGGGTAAAACTTAATTTAAACTAAATTTTCTTCAGATTTTCTGTTCTTTGCACAATTTACACAAACAATTTCTATTTTCTCTTGGTGATCGATACAAACCCACTTGTCACACATTGAACAGCAAGTTCTTGTTCTTTTGTCATCTTTTTTGGGTAGTGTAACAACGATCATTACGAGTTTTCTGCTTTTTTGGAACTGGTGCACTGCTTTCTGGACTTGAATCTTTGGTACCGAGAATAAAATTAAATTTTACTCTGAGCTGCCGCGGAATTGATTCCGGTTGGATTCAAAAGCAAATATGGGGATTGACCATATCTAAATCAAGAGTACGCAAGAAATTTATTTATTTTATCATTTGGATGATTTAAGTGATATAATACCATTGCATTTATGTCAGCAGTATTCAAGACATCAAAAAAATTTTGCGCGGCCAACTTCTATTAGATCGGGCAACGTTATAGCTGCCACACATTTGATCCACCATATCAACTCCATATTTACTATTATTGTAGTCACGAATCATTTGTGGCTTTCCGGTATTGTCATCTATATTGCCACCATCATGTGATCTACATAAAAGAAGAACGTTCTTATTTTTTTAGGTACAAGCGAATCAAGAGTACACTCATTGTGAAAAGCAAACATAATACTTTTCTTACGTCTTTGATAGCTAGGTCTGAAGGTATTTCACGTTTTTCTTCAAAGGTCCTAGCATTGTTAACTTGAAGTCATTTTTTAGGTCTAATGCTAATTAAAAACTAGAAAACCAATTGTCCATAGTAATATTGCGATATGTTCCTTTTATAACTTCGGCAAGACGTTTGACAACATCTGCAGGTGAATTTGATAATAGATTAGGGCCATTAATTTTATTAAATACATAAATAAAAAGTTTATCTCGAGTAGGATTTGAACCTACGACCTGTACTTTTGAACTTATTCGTTCATAACAAAAACTTATAACAATTCAAAGTATACAAGTTTTTAAAATCAACTAAAGCTAAAATCATTATGCCATATGGCGCGGGTTTCGACAGAATATATTGCCTGAAAAGGCATCGACCTCTAAAAGCAACAAGTTGTTCATCAATTGTTACATTTGGTCCTGGAACAACCGCATTTTTACAATTAACTACAAACAACGTATTGCTGCTTGTTTGTCAGTTTTTCTTCGATCTTCACAAGAATTTATACCGTCAAATCGTAAACATATATGGCAATTGGTGTCAATAACAGGACCACCCGTTTTCTAAAGATTTTCTAAATTTTGTCTTACTGATTTAATTACACCAAGGAAGTATAGCATACCAAATAAAGCTTTGATTTCAGAAATATGGGTACTTTTTGCATCTCTCTCACGTTGATAGTTCATTTTGACTTTATCTATATAAATATTTCTAGATTTTGTTATAATATCCATAATATCGTCACTAACGAATATTTTATAACATTGATAAATGCTTGTAGCATTTGCTGCTTCACTTATAGTTCCTGGTTTATTTACAATCTAGTTTTGCGCGGGGATACTTTTTTTCAAATAGTGGTTTTATCTTTTCCAATAAAAATTAAATCATTGCCTTCTGCGTGCAAATTTGTCACGGTCATCGGAACATTGCCAATGGAGTCCTGCTCTAACTCTGACCAATCACTTTCTTCACAATAATTGCTGTCATTTTCATCAGGATCTAGTAAACCAAATTCTTCCTCTTTATCACTCTCTTCCAACCATTTTAACCCTTGTCGTCGATCTCTACTACCCATATTGAAGCAGTAGATTATAAAAAATATATAATAACTTTACACATGTTACGTAAAAAACAAATTCATTTACATAAAAATGTAATACCTAATAAATTGCATATTCCTAGGTTGCACGGGATACACTCGTGCCCCAAGATAGAAAGTTTAGCTTAACTCCAGACCTGCAAATATATAACGAAGTAAGCACACTACACTAAAATTACATCAAGTACTATTAATACCTGTTAAAAAGTAATTACGATATCGCAAAATTTGTACACCCCGAATACCATGGAAGGTTAAATTGAAAATTAAATTAAAATGAAAACCGTTGCAGCATTAATTTAACGTTTTATACCCACCAATCACATTTTTAATTGATGAAATTAGGGTTTATTGTAATACAGAAATTGGA
>JARFJB010000113.1:5325000-5330000 GCA_036346205.1 Vesta saturnalis | reverse complement strand
GATTACTATCTTGAAATATGACTTTATTTGCGGATGCAATAAACGATATTCTGTCAAAATAACCTTCTTTTAGGTGACCAAAGGTAATTTTGTGATGATGAACCAAGAAATCGGTCCTCCCAAGTTTTAAGAAGTAATCGTAAGCCACTGACGTACCACATCTGTGTTTTAACGGACCGCACACAAACTCGCAGTCCGTTTGTGGGGCTTCTTGTGTACCATCTATGGTTGGTATCGGGTGGTGTGAAAAATTGATGTCGCCATGTAATGGCGAGGAACATGTAGTTTAAATTCATGTTTAGTTATTTGTTAAAGTTTGTTTTAATTCGTTATTAATCAGTGAGAGAAGTTACGCTCCTTCCTCGTAAACGCCACGTCGTAGACTTCTTCCAACTTCAGTAAAATACTGGTCTCCTCTCTGATGGTCATATTTTTTTTAGTGCCTGGCCTTTATTTTATTCTGTATGCTTGAAGGGTTAACGTGTGCACTAGTTCCTTTGCTTATTTGTGCTTATTTGCTACTAGTTTTTGTTGTATTTGTTGGTTTTTTTCGTACGTTTTCATGTTTGTCTAATGTGTTTGGACATTTGCAGGTGTGTTTGTACTTTAGAGTAACTTGTTTTGTTAGTTTCTAGGCGGTCTTGGTTAACTTGTAAAATATGTTTGTAAAGACAGAAAAAGCAAATGCGTTAACATTTTATTTTAGTAATGGCTGTACGGGCGTGTGCGTGAGTGCCTATTAATTTCGGCGAGCTTTGCTTCTTATTACCTATTACTTTTCTGGCTGATTTACGTTAAACTAAAAACATTGCATTTGCTGCTACGACGGAAGGCGCGATTAATACGTAATTAAAGGAGCATTAGGCAATCCAAAGAGTACATGATTGGGTTAACCCCTTTTTATTTTTAAAAAAAAATTTGGGGGCACTGTTTCAAGCAGCTAACCAAAAAAGCTTAGACTTGTCAAGTTTCTTGTTACATATTAAATTTCTAGCTCATCATTTTTCTAAAAATGTTGCATATAGTCACTAAGCTGCACTTATGCCAGCCGGTCACCCTTTTCTTACATTTAATCCATTTTCATCCTATTCTTTCTCTCTGTAAGTCGTCCTGACGGATTGAGACTGAAAAATTAACCAAAAGATGGCAGAAAATATTAACATTTTTGAGTTAAATTCCCTGGAAAGTTTTCTTTTTAAAGAAATTTCAAGATGCTACCAAAGGGGGCGCAAAACTACTAATAAAAGGTGCGGAAAATAGAATTAAAATCGGAGTGTACAACACATTAGGGATACTGTAACGCAAAACTTCACTCAAGTGGGTCCGTCACTTCCAATGGACCGCCGAGGCCGACAGTGCTTTACTCCGCTTAAAAGATGCGCCCACATGACCTCTCTACCTGTGTTTACCCTTCATCCTACAGACGGACGCTATCAGAAATTTTAGGAAAAATCTTAATAACTTTTTAAAATACTTATCTTTTTTGGGTTTTTTAATGGTGTATTTTAAATTATACAAGCTAAACGTTTCGATAACACTTACAGTTATCTTCGTCAGTAGTAATATCTGTTAAAAATTGTAAAAGGTGTTGTAAATAATTTTGTCAAAGTTGAAAAATTAAAAAATTAGAAAATTTTTTAATTTTTAATTTTTAAAAAACCCAAAAAAGATAACTATTTTATTATGTGTGATAATGGTGAAGTTTACATTTTCATATTAATAACTTTTTAATCGTTAATTTTAGACATATGCATTACTGATAGTTTCGATAGAAAATGAAAAGTTATTTCACATAAACAAGAATTATACAGGGTGAACCATTTAAATTAAGTGAGTTTTTGACGTTTGAAGATACAAAATAAGAATGATTTTCCTAAACACCCTGTACTAAATATCGAAATCCTACACAGTGCAAATTGAACCCTTAAAGGTCAGATATAAATTCGTGTTACTCAAAGTAAGAGGTTTCCGTGTTTTTAGTTCTTGTTTAAATTCAATATTTTTCTTAAAATCACAATTTTCTCAAAATTTGTAAGCGATAGGTATAGGGAACGTGGAATAACGTTGATTTAATTTTTAACTTATAATCTAAAAAGGACATAATATACAGGGCGTTGTATTGAAAAACACCTTGATATATTACAATTTTATGAACCACCCTATATAATTGAATATAATTTAAAAAACAGTCCTTATGAATTTACATATGTTATCAAAAAATTAAACTGATATCTCGTACCGTTTAGGCACAAGAAGGAATAGTCGTGAGTCGCCCTGTATACAAAATAACAAGGTCAATAATGAAATAACATACAAAGCGTTTTCTAACGAAAGATATCTTTTCTTCAACTTGCAGGATGCAGCATGGAAATTAAACGAAAACTGCTCGTAAGAAGTTGTATTTGAGAATACAATCACCTGTATAATTCACAAAAAAAAATACAGCGAAGTGCTTAAATAACACAAAAGTTTATTTCTATTCTTGTTGTTTTCATTTAGGAATATCTTTGATCTCAAATATGTATTTTCACAATCAGTAAGCTTCTCATAGTTCATTTACGTGAATAACCTTCCATATGTTTTCATAGAAGAATAATCAAAACATTATTCAACTAAAATTAATAACGGAAACCGATATTAGTTTTTATTGGCGAAAATAGAATTGTTTATCCATTACATTAACATAAAGGTAAAGTAAGTATTTCGTTATTTCTACGTAAATGAATATATTCTCTGTATATTAGGCACTTATATTTAATAGAAATATATTTTGTGTTGGATTTTTCGCCATCAGCGATGCCTGAGGTAGTAATTTTAACAACTCGGTCTTAAAGTTCAATCTCTAGCGTTAGTAATGAAATTTTCACATTTGCCATCTTGTATAGTTATACTATAAAAAAGTTAAGGTAATAAAATGTTTTAAACATGAAGTAACCGAATACACCTGGAACCCGCAGCATAACTAAGACCGTTCAGAAAGGAACAAAATACCTATCTTTTTATCTGAATCATATATAAATATATGCGTATAACCCTAAGGCAAACCTTTTGTGTTGAATTATATTCATCGGACACTTCTTAGAACGCTCGAGGTTTCGATTTGAATTAGAATGCTGGAATAATGAGTGGATTGTAGAAATACGCCAGCTGAAGCGAGATAGTGGGATGTTGCCTAAGGGATCAGCGGCGTCGACTGTCTATTCGGCCTACGGCTTTTCGTCTCAAATGCTTGGGGTATCCCGGCCCGTAAGCCTCAGGGGCTGCGCGAACTCGGCCTGTTGTAGCCTTAGGCTATCAACTCCAATTGGTTCTATGTAGAGGATATTGAGTTCACAGTAACCATGGAAACTTTGCCTTAGGCAAAATGTCCTCACACCAAGCCTTGCTTACCTTACTTTCATCATAATAAATTTTTCATACCTAATATACTAAAAAAGATCCGAGACATATATATTGTTTACACTTACAAAAAAAAAGGACAAACATTATGCTTACGTAGTATTATTTTATGTTCGTCTACATTCTCTAACAACTTTTTTTGCTAAAAACGAACTAATTTTTGTAGTAAAAACTTTGTTGCTTTGATCAGTCTAAATACAAAGAAAAAGAAACTTCAGCTAAAACAGTCGCGTTTGGGAACAGAAAAGTAAGTCAATAAGCTAAATGTTAAAATAGTTAATAAAATACAATGACGTTCATTTTTACAGTCATAAATTTTAGTAAATGGTTAATAACCTTAAATAATTGCTTAGTAAAATAACAAAAAAGTTTTAATGGTGAATTTTTATATTTCATATGTGTAACAATGGTGACGGTTAACATTTTCGTACGATTAATTTGAAACATTTTAAAGCTTTTTAAAGTAAAGAAAATTATGCAAAATGTGTGTACTTATTATACAGTGTGTCTCAAAAGTTTGGAAACGCTCAATTATCTCAGTTATTTGTAGTGACCTATGAAAATTGGGGAGTTAATTTACATTAGCAATTATGCTCTATTCAACAAAAATATTTTCAGTGAAGCAGTGTTACCGCTTTTACTAAAAATTAAAAACAACTTGGATAATTTAAACGGAACACCATTTTTTAATGCCTGGAATAAATCTAAATACATCTTAGGTATGAAGTCCTACACCTATCTTCAACCATTTACGAAATAAAAGACAGACCATTTCGACCTTTGACAAGCTTTAAAATCCAAACCGTAAGAGATCAAGAAAAACGGTTTGCATATTACTATCTGAGTTTTTCATAAGCTATCGATTGACAAATACAAAAACATTTTCTAACAAGAAATTTATTGAAAAATTGTTAAAAAAAAATAAATTAGGTGATATCCACTTTTGTTTCATTAGAAATGAAAACCGTGGAAACGCGTCATACTTGACAGACGTAAAAGTAAATGGATAATCTAATGTACAAGAAAGATTCATACTGCTTATGATGCGTGGTTACGGAGATCGTGTGAGGTCCTATAAAGAGGTGGCGGATTCATTTATAAATGATTTTCAAAACCGTCCCCCAATTTCAAAATCAACGGTACAGAAAACAGTTACAATCCCAAAACAGCAAGAAGTGGAGAAAAATGCTTGAACAGATTACTCACATTTATTGAGAATTCTCATAGTTCCCTGCGGAAGTCAGCAGCAGCTATTGATATAAGTCGTTCATCAATGTCAAGAATTCTGGAGGAAAATAAATTTCACTCCTATAAGATTCAACTTGTTCAAGAGCTGTCAGACGATGATTTCGGTAGAAGAAACGAATTTTGTGAGACCATGGTGTGTGTGTGTGTGTGTGTGTGTGTGTGTGTGTGTGTGTGTGTGTGTGTGGTGAGCGCGTGCGCGTGCGTGCGTGCGTTCGTACGTGCGTGGGTGGGTGCGTGCATGCGTGCGTGCGTGTGAGCGAGCGAGTGTGTGTGCTTATTCTAAGTGCGCGTGTGTGTGCGATAAACACGTACATAAAATCTTGTATTTTTCTTGGAGCTGATTAGGTTTTGGG
>JARFJB010000113.1:5285000-5320000 GCA_036346205.1 Vesta saturnalis | reverse complement strand
TACATCTGATTAAATTTTGAGTGAAATTCAGCGGCAGTGAGGGGGGGTTTATTAGGAGCTGTTTTTGATTTTTATCAAATATTTCTAAAACAGCTGTATATTTCAAAGATTTAAAAATACCAACACATAGACCTCGATCATATAGAAACGTCGCGTAATTTAGCTGCAAAAAAATTCCTAAGGTATAATTCAAGTGCTAGTTGAAATTTTTTTCAATATCTGAATAATGATTAATTTTGTAAGAAAATGTGTACACATATTTTGTTAAAGAAAATTTAATTTTGCAACTTTTCTTTATAAGTTTTCTTAATGTAACGCAAGGTAAGTCTAAAAATTAATTAAATACGAATGAACATAGTTAAACTGTATTATTGATATCTTATAGAAGCAGACATCTTTAGAATTTTTTTAAGTTAATATGTATTTATGTCTATTAATATCTATATGACATGAAGTTTTAAACGTCATTCTGACATAGATGATTGTTTTTGGTTTTACAATGTTGCCTCTTTTCGCAAGGAACTTATTATAAAAGAGGTTATGTAATTATCCTAAAAAAGATTTTATTAGAATTATGTCATTTCTTCTAATTTAAGTTTTGTAGGTTGGAAGCTCTGTGTTGTTCAACACTAGATATTTCAAAATATGTAAACAGATGCAACAGTCACTTTGTTCAACAAACAATGTAAATTAAAACAACAATAGTAATTTAGAAAATAATAACAGCAAAAGCCATTCTGTAAAAACGACAAATCAATTTTCAAAAAATTGTTATTAGTGATGTGTGTCAAAAATGATGTCTATTTTATTTCCAAACACACGGGAATTTGAACTTATGTATTGTCCATTATAGGTCAGAATGACCAGTGATACCGTTTTCCTAATTATTATAGCCTACTTCACTTTTGAGATATAGGCCAGCTTATAAAAGTGTCAGAAAATTACGAATTTATTAGTTGTTTAGAAAGATAGGTAGCAAGTATTATATATTTACGAAAAAATCAAAAACAGGCGCATTCAATGAGCTGAAAATGTATGGGGTGTTCATTTGAAATGAAGATATTGTATATTTTAAAACTAAATACACCCTCGAAATCTGCGTAAACAGTTCTATTTGTACTAATTTTTACCTTTTTGAGAGCTGTTAAAATAATCGAGATACCGGAAAACTAAAAAAAAAAACTCAGAAAGGAAGTGGGCCATTCTAGAAGAGTCAGTAATTCATTTTGCAAAACATTGAAATAAATTTTCCCATTAAAATGCCTATAAATGGACCAACAATGTTACCCCTAAAAATACCACACCAAACGTGTACGTGTGTACTACTACTTTTGATAATGTTTCAGAATATCTCGGTTAAGTGAAGAAGAATCTGGTTATGGCAATATTGTGCTATAGAACGAACGATACCGTTTTCATGAATGTCATGAACAACCTCGGTTCTGAGATACAGCAAAACAAAAAATTAAATTTTTTTGTATCTTGGTTATTTTAAAAGCTATCCAAAAGGTAATAATTGCGATCGACAGAAATTTTTATGCAAATTTCGACCGTGTAATTAGTTTTATACATTATACTTTTTAAGATGTCAACCAAACTAATACCTGATATTTTTTCTGCTCACTGAATGCGTTTATTTTAAAGGATAACACTTAATATCTATCTTTTTAAATAACTTTGAATTCAAAGAAGTCTTATATTTAAAAAACGAAGTAGGCTGTGGACAATTAAAAAAGATTAGTTGGTCTGACAAAGAAAAATGGCATAGTATTGCGAAAACTGTACTCATCAAAAATGGAAGTTCGAGAAAATATCAAAAAACATTTTTTTCAGAAGCGCCCTTTATCGACCACTTTAATTGTCAGAAGAGTAGAAGCAATTAATAGAGGAGAGAAGGATCTTTTCAACGAGAACAAGCTCCTTAGTTTTGGTTAAAGCAAACTGAAGTTGTGGCTTTCTTATAAAGTAGTTTACGCCTACCCCACCACCTTGATTCAAAACTTTTCCACAATAAATATATCAATATTTTCGAGAAATGTAATGCGGATACATTTGTCATATTTTAACTTGGCCCCTCTTATGGGAAAACTTGAATTTCTTATTTAGTGTACCTTACGCATCTTTGCTGCCATCACACAGACTTGAAAATTATTTCCAGCTTTTTGTCGTGTCCGGTTTTATTATGATTTTATCCCTAAGCTCTGCGATAAACCATTACCAAGATATGGTCGGTTCCAACCTTAGTGGGACATCCGGTGCAAGGATATAAGACGTTCTACGTCACTAAAATGATTTAACTGAAATTTTGTGAATATAGATTTTAATTTAGGTCGAATCCTTTGGTGATAATAGTTCTTTAGGAATCCAGTATGTTTAATAAATACCCATTTACACGGTGTCTCAACGAAAATTTAAAAAACACGTCTGTTATTATATCAAGCGAGCCCAATTTTTAAGCACCAAGTGTTTAAATAAGGCGAGGGGTTAAGTGACGATTATTAAAAAATTCTCCAACTTGAATAGCATAATGGGGGAAGGGAACACTGATTTATAACCCAGTAAAATTCGGCAATATAAGCGTTTTGACAAAAATCCAAAAACACGTCGGTTTTCATAACAAGGGGGGGGGGGACAATTTTTGACTCATAAGGGCGAGGGGGCACTATCTTAATGAAAAGTTAGCAGTGGAGAGGGCAATTTGTATGTAAAATCGTATTTGCAACTTGAACCCTGTGCGGGGCGTAGCGACACTTTTCAAAATTTTAAATAAGGCGAGGGGTCAAATGACGTTCATTGAAAAACTCTTCATACTGAATAGTATGCACCATCTTGATCAAATGTTATCTGGTCTTCTGAAAGGATATCGTCGTTTTCTAAAATGTCCATTATCAGAAGGTAGTTATTTTCTAATAATTCAGATTGCCAACAATGAAAAGTAATCCAGTAATATGGTCTGAAATTTTGTGAATATAGATTATAATTTACGGCCAATCCTTTGGTATTAATGTTAATTTTGCTTAACTTTTCGTTAGAATATTTTTTTAAGATTTCAGGGATATACGATATAGTATATTGTTTAATAAAACCGATATATACGGTGTCCCAACAAAAATTTATACCGCCGTTAAATTCAGCAATATAAACGTTTTGACCAAAAACCAAAAACACAAGGCCTTTATAGCAAGGAGGGCCAATCTTTTATACAAAAAATCATATTTGCAACTGGAACCCTGTCCGGGGGATAGCGACCTCTTCCATATTTTTAAATAAGACTACGGGTCAAATGACATTCATTCAAAAAACGCTCCAACCTAAACAGAATAATAAGGGCAGGCTCTACCTTGATGAAAAATTATCAGGAGGCCAATTTCTATGCAAAAATCATATTTACAACTTTAACCCAGTGCGGGAGTTAGCGACCCCTTCCAAATTTTTAAATAAAGCTAAGGGTCAAATGACGTTCATACAAAAACTCTCCAACCTGAACAGCACAATAGAGGAAGGGGGCACTACCTTGATAAAAAGTTATCGGGGAGGCCAGTTTTTATGCAAAAAGCCATATTTGCTATTTTAACCCTCTGCGGGGGTTAGTAAACCCTTCCATGATTTTAAATAAGCTGAGGGTCAAATAACATTCATTCAAAAGCTCTCCAACCTAAACAGCATAATGGGGTGCGCCGTCTTGATGAAAAGTTGTCTGATCTTGTGAAACGATATCAGCGTTTTCTACAATTTACGTTATCAGAGGGTCAACGTTACTTTCTAATAATTCCAAATAGATTGGTCCGTTCAGAATGCCATCAATGAAAAGTGATCCCAAAATATGGTCTCCAAAAGTTCCGACCTTACATTGGGTTTTTATACGTATTTTTTATTGAGCGTCCCTAAACCCATGTGGATTAGTACCACTCCAATAACGGCAATTATGAATGTTCATTCTGCACTTCAACATAAAGCCGCATTTGTCGGAAAAATAAATATTGTGAAGGAAATATTGGTTTTTCATCAGTTAAAACGTTTCCAAAACTGCAGGTGTTAATTCGGATTACCATCGTTCAACTTTATCATTTTGTATCGATGAAATGTATGTATCTCTATGAACGCTAGAACGTGAAACACTAGAAGCTTGAGATAATTTTCTGAAAGACTAAACCGGATCCATGTGCACATGAACTGAAACTGCAACTTCAATAGCGTTCTTTCGAACTGGACGATTTTCTTCACGTTTGATGTTATTGATGAAACTTATCAATTAAGTGTTGTATGTTGTATATTTGTTAAGATGGTTATATTATTAAGAAAATAAATTTCATTTATTTCAATTCCTTCCTCTTTGAAATAAACCATTTTATTCCAAAGAATTGTAATTGTTCTTTTGGTCTCACTTTTTATTGTTAGTTTACTAGATTTTTTAACTTTGGAACTTTAGACGCAATTTCTCAGCAACAAATCTATCGAATAAAAAAAAATACGGTAAGTATTGAAAAACCCTTACAATTTATAAATCATTTCACCCCTCGACCTATTTAAAAATTTGTAGGGAGTCATATAGTCCAAGTTGCTAAAATGATTTTTACGAAAAATTAGTCCCCCTAGATATAAAACCGACCTGTTTTCGAATCGCCGGGTTTTACGGAAGCACAAAGTTTCGCTGGAACATCGTGTAGGTATTAGGTAAAACGTTCAAACATTTATTTACTGATTGATCTAGTTTTCTCTTAATGAAACTATTAATAGTAACTCAAAACTTCAAACAAACTTCTTACTCTAAGCATTTCTAAACACCAAGTCCATTCGCAAAACTTTCAGATACACCTCTCAGCATATCTGCAATGCTTCTGGCTGTTTGCCCCTGTTATCCGATTTATTAGACCTTTTGGATTATAAGTTCATTGATCTTAGAGAAACCATTTCAGTGGCTCTTCAACCTACCAATTTGTGTAGAAATATTTGGTTTAAGTGATGTCTCACATTATTACAGAAATGAGGCGGAGTCCCTTCTTGTTGAAATCACATTTCTTCGAGAATTTCTCCATGTTCTTCAAAAAACGGAACATTGATTTCTTAAAAGTTCTAAATATAGCGGACCGGTTAACGTACTGTCAATAAAAAAAGGGCCAATTATCCGATTTGGTATAGATCGCTAGCTCATAAATTAATTGAAATTTATAAGGATGGTATTTCTTTTGCTTTAATACCCTGCGTATGTGCGAACTTTTTTTTCAGTAATCGCGTATTATGTGCTTTAGTTTCATTACTTGCTATTTGTAAACGTTTAGGTTTGCTTAAATTGCGAACATTGCCGTTTGTGTTAAATTTCCTTAAAGTTTTCCAAAAAAGTAGTGCTAGTTTTGGATTAACTCAATTTTGACCAAGATCGTGTGGCAAACAAATGTTTTTAAACATATTAATTAAATTCTGGATATTTACTAAACATAATGCTACCACCAAAAGAACCGTTCTATCCACGTTGACAAAAACGTACCAACCCCTTCACTTAAATTAAGAAAATTTCCAGCATTTCCGCTTAAACCTGAAGTTGAATGAAATTAGGATTAAAGCTAATTGATTCGGGGTATAAGACAATCTTTATAAGCAATAATTTATTTAAATGAAGGTCTTGTTCCACACCTTTGCTCACCTCTGTATATATGCTTTAGTATATTGTAATTGAAAAAGGCAGTACGCAAGAGCTTAGTTTTAATTTTTGGTATGTGTAGGTTTTTCCTCTTTTTCCGAGAAACTGAAATGGCGTGTGTATTGTATATGAATTTACATAAATTAAATTAAAAGTATGCATTCCGTTTTCGGTATATTCTAACACAATTGCATTGTTCTTGAAGTAATGAAAATTTTTGTTTAATTTCTTGGATTGGATAATTTTTGATTAGATCTGTACTTGGTATATCTACGATTTTAGTTTTCTTTTACTTCCAACCGCTAAGTTTGGTTTTTCAACTGGTCTTTTTTATTGTTAGCCCTCGTCTGTAGACGGTGTTCTAGAATATCATTTTCAAGGTGAGTTAATAATATTTGATGTATTAACGGTTACTAAAAATGAAACATTCTTCTATAGTATGAATGTATGAACCTTTAACAAAAGTAAAACTCAGACAGTGAGAATATTTATTAAGAAATAACATTTTCCCAACAATATTGCGATGTCAATCGATTAACTGGCGCTGTCTCATCACAGTATACTTTTTCTCTATCTTAAACCATCAGATCACAGTGATAATATATATAGAATGAGATCAGCTGATGAATTTTAAAAAACATGAATGACATTAGTTTAATTATTTACACTCTTAAACCTAGAAAGTGATCAACAATATAATTAAAACTAATTAAGGCATATAGTCTTATTTAAAGAAAAAAAAACATAAATAAACTGGCGCATCATCGACGATTCACGCTGATTGTCTTGGAATCAAAATTATTCAAGCAATCAACCGGGTATCGCTTTCCTAATAAACAGGTACTCTGAAAATTGTTGCCCTTCAACACCACCTCCATTACTGGCAGCAACGCGAAATCCGGCATTAAGTAATCTAGTGATTGCTTGCACCGAGTTGAGTTTGCAATAACCGTTAAGTGGAAATCGAATAACGTGTCTAGCATCGTGTTGATTCCATGCCATTCCGGATCTTGCATCCATAAGCGCTTGGTTTGTTTCGGGAAAAACTTCATCAAGCAACGTACGGTCTCCAGAAAGCATTATTCTTTCGCCTAAATCTGGACTGATGTGTAACGCTACACATTCAAAGCAATCCATACTTGGATGTTTATCCGAACTGTTTGTATCATGAAATCTTCCGGAATTTCCATCCGTGATATTTTTGTAAGATATGTTAACGCCATTTTTTAATTTCTCTTTTTTCAATTGTTCCAGTTGCCTGATCATTGCTGAAATTTTTATTACAAGCTTATGTGATTTTATTTGAGAAAATTACTTACGTGCAATATCAAAATAACGAGCTTCCTCTAGTAGTAAATCCAAATCCGAGAAGTTTTCTGGTATCAGTAGTCGGGAATTTCGCATAAAGTTTAGTATGTGCCTGAACATTGCACCATCTCTATCGATGAAGTAGTGTTGTTTTAAGGAGTCTAATACTATTGGTATACTGCCATTAAATAATTTGGCCAAACGGGATTCTGGATATCTGAAACAAAATTGATATTTAGAAAATATCAATATAATATATATATATATATATATATATATATATATATATATATATATATATATATATATATAAATTAGTAGTAGTTGTGGCTGACTAGTTAAACATTAAAGAGTAAATTAGCGGGGATGCAGCCAAAAGGTTTAGGGCAGAAAAATAAGACTCTTTTTACTTAATTGAGAGCTTTCGGAATTCTTTATTCCTTCGTCAGTCAAAATTCTACAATAGGTAGGTATTAAATTATTGTAAGTTATATAAAGTACAAAAATCGATAACTTACAGTATGTGAGGTTGCTATTTAAACAACTTGCAAACATTGATAATAAAAAGATTAATTTTGAAAATATTGAAACATTAAAATTTAATGTAATGTAATTTGTGATTGACAGTTTGTGTATATACATGGTAACGAAATGGATAAAGAAATAGAGTTGTTGGAAGTGGACTGTCTTAATTGTTTATTTATTTAAATATTTATTTAACTGACGTTGGTTATCTAAATATAATATGTTTGAATAAATTACATTTAGGTTTTGAATATCAGTTCTTTTATTCACCGAATCTTGTTCACAATGAATATGAGTCATTTCTAAGAAAGACCTTTTGAACAAAATAGTTTCAATTACAAGAATTTTGATATTATTAAAGTCAGGAAGGTGTCCTGTATCATTAGCGTATTGTGAAAGGGCGCATCCATCCTTTCTGACTTTAATATCACTACGATGGGAGGTTAGCCTATACTTTAAGTTTCTAGATGTCATGCCTATGTATTTTAGATGACAGTTATTACAATCAATTTTGTATAGGCTAACCTCCCATCGTAGTGATATTAAAGTCAGAAAGGATGCATGTCCCCTTTCACAACACGCTAATGAAACAGGACACCTTCCTGACTTTAATAACATCAAAATTCTTGAAATTGAAGCTAATTTGTTCAAAAGGTCTTTTTTAGAAATGGCTCATATTCATTGTGAACAAAATTCTATGAATAAAAGAACTGATATTCAAAACCTAAATGTAATTTATTCAAACATATTATATTTAGATAACCAACGTCAGTTAAATAAATATTTAAATAAATAAACAATTAAGACAGTCCACTTCCAACAACTCTATTTCTTTATCCATTCCGTTACCATGTATATACACAAACTGTCAATCACAAATTACATTACATTAAATTTTAATGTTTCAATATTTTCAAAATTAATCATTTTATTATCAATGTTTGCAAGTTTTTTAAATAGCAACCTCACATACTGTAAGTTATCGATTTTTGTACTTTATATAACTTACAATAATTTAATACCTACCTATTGTAGAATTTTGACTGACGAAGGAATAAAGAATTCCGAAAGCTCTCAATTAAGTAAAAAGAGTCTTATTTTTCTGCCCTAAACCTATTGACTGCATCCGCTAATTTAGTCTATATAATATATATATATATATATATATATATATATATATATATATATATATATATATATATATATATATATATATAGCCTTTTACAATAAAAAATGTTAAATTGTCATTATTTCAAAAACTACAATTTTTGGAATATACACTCTTATACAAAGTCATCCTTATTTTTAATGCTAAATAAGAAAGAATTAAAAAATAGGGGTCTAAAATTGTATGTAGAATCTAAATATGTAATAATATATAGGGGTTTCTATTTAAAAAAAAATAAAATAAATTTTTTATCTCTTTAAATAAAGGAGATATGGGACTTTGTCACAATAATGCGCACCCTCTATATATATATATATATATATATATATATCACAATAATGACCCTTATATATATATATATATATATATATATATATATATATATATATATATATATATATATATATATATAGCCAGTGTAGAAATGAAACCCATATGGATTCCAATAATGCGCGAAGAGCTTAAGCGCAATACACTTGTGCAAGAAGTTACGGCGCAACATGCGCAATAAACTTCTGCGCAACCACGAAAAAGTTCTATATATATATATATATATATATATATATATATATATATATATATATATATATATATATATATATATATATATATTGTAAAATGCGTCGAAAAGTAACCTTATAGAACAATATTTTTTTAGTTTTTATAGTATCATTTGCTTCGAATTTTAAACTTCGTTGTATATTACGTATATCAACAATTTAATTTAAATTTATTAAAATAGTATACAATTAAGGTTCATTGATTCTAATATGCAACCGGTGTCACCGTGTCCATCTCGTCATTATGCCATTGGTCATCTGCAGTACACATGCACACTCGCACGCACGTACACATCTGTTATTGTGCCTATACTGTACTAGAATTGTCCCGACTTCGATAGACTTGTGGGGTATCTTAAGCGTGAGATAAGAAGTTGCGGTTCGCGTTCCTGTGCTACTTTTTTATGAGACGAAAGATGGGCTAAACAAAATTTCCATGGTACGCTTCGTTTCAGATAAATAGGGCGATTTTGAAAATCTGCCATTTTGGGCCCCCCTCTTATCTATGGTAGTAAGTAACATAGAAATAAAGTGAAAACGGATACTGATATTTCAACGTAAAAGCAAATGGTGTACGTAACTTTTCTATAATAATTGCGGTTTCTTCAAAATAACCCGAACCCACCTTTTTTATAGGACTTCCTGTATATATTTTTATATTTAGATTCCAACTGTCCTCAGCTTTTCAAAAATATATAATATATAGTTATCTTAATTCTTACATCTGAAGTAAGAAAATATTCGGCTGTCTGATTTTAGAGGTTTGTCAGTTTATGTGTGTTATTCTGATTATTTGTTTGAGAAATGTACCTTCACATCTATCTATTTATCTTGTTACGTTGACTGACAATTCAAGTAAATGTATTATCGTCAACGGCAACAAATCCAAATACCTCTTGCAAGTGTTCAAAAAATTCTCAGAAAACACAAATATCATATGGCCCAAAACTTAGCCCGGGCGATGCAGGTAGACAATTTGAAGGTTTGGTTTTAATATATCTTGTTTCATGTTAGTAAAATTGTATATCAAGCTTTTGAGGCCTTGCTGCCAATAGATAACTTCAAATTTTGGAAAAGAGTGTACCCGAAATAGGTACCATTAGCGCATTTGAATTAATTATATTTACAACAAGACGGTGCTTAAGCCCACAACGGTAAAAAATTGTTAGAAACTATCTAGATAACATGATTATAAGTTTTTGTTATGAACGAATAACAACTTTCCAGGCCGCTGGATAGGTACAAATGGACCCTTATCACAAGATGTGTTAGTTTTAGATTTCTTTCTGTGACAATATCTTAAGAATAAAATTAATAGAACCCAATATCAAAATCTGGCGGGCCTACGCGACACCGTTGACAAGGCAACTACAGTTGAGACTTGTTATTATTTTAAATACAATAAGGCCGATCAGAACAATGTGTGAAATTTGTTTAAGGCACAATGGGGATCAATTTGAACATTTTTTATAAGCTAGCTTTTATAATATTTATTGCAACGTTATCCTATAAAATTAAAAAAAAAGATTTTTTATTATTTGCACGCCGGCCAACCATTAAAAAAATTAAATTTTGTAATAACTTAAGTTTTCAGCTTAATGTTGAATAGAACTGTTTTATATATCTTTGGAAAGATGAGGACAAATAGAATCAAATTGTAAAAGAGTATACAGAGTGTCCCATTTAAAAAAGGTAAGTTTGGGTTATTTTAAATAAACGGCAGAATTATAGAAAAGTTACGTACGCCACTCGATTTTACGTAAAAATATCTATCAGTATCAGTTCTCTTTATTTCTAAGTTACTTGCTAATAAAAACACGAGGGGGTCCTAAAATAACAAATTTCAAGATCGCCCTGTTTATCACAAAAAAAGAGTGCTATGTAAAAATCGTTTAGCCCATCCCTCGTTTCATAAAAAAATAGCAAAGAAGCGCGAAAATCGCAACTTCCTACAGCAAGCCGTGCTTAAGGTATCCCGCTAAACCATCGAAATCAGGACACATGATACACATAAAATTATGCAATCCGCAATAAATAAAGTGTTAAACCGGTGTCACCGCACCCATCTCGTCATTTTGTCATGGGCTATATTTGCAGTACACACACGTATATGGGCATACACGCACCCACACACACACACATGTGATATTTGGCCTGTACTGCACACATAAAATTATGCTATCCGCAATAATTTAAATTTATTAGAATAGTATACAATTGAGGTTCATTGATTCTAGTGTGCAACAGGTGTCACCGCACCCATCTCGTCATTTTGCCATTGGCCATATCTGCAGCACACACGCATACCAGAATTAACGCAATCACGCACGCACGTATAAGGGCATACACGCACACATGTGATATTTAGTCTGTACTGTACACATAAAAATATGCTATCCGCAATAATTTGAATTTATTAAATTAGTATACAATTGAGGTTCATTGATTCTAGTGTAGAACTGATGTCACCGCACCCATCTCGCCATTTTGCCATTGGCCATATCTGCAGCACACACACATACCAGAAGTCACGCAATCATGCACGCACGTACAAGCGCATAAACGCACCCACGCACACATATGATACTTAGCCTGTACTGTATACATAAAATTATGCTATCCGCAATAATTTAAGTATATTAAAATAGTATACAATTGAGGTTCATTGATTCTAGTGTTCACCGGTGTCACCGCACCCATCTCGTCATTTTGCTATTGGCCATATCTGCAGCACACACGCATACCAGAACTCACGCAATCACGCACGTACGTAGACGGCAATATACACGCCCACGCACACGTGATATTTAGCATGGACTGTACACATAAAATTATGCTTTAGTGTTTAGTGTAAAATGTATTAAATAAAAAAACGCATTTTACAATACCGAATTTAGTGTTCGGAAAGGTAACCTTATTAAGTAAACCAACAATTTAATTCAAATTAATTAAAATAGTGCACAATTGAGAGTCATTGATTCTAGTGGTCAACTGGTGTCACCGCGGCCATCACGCCCTTCTGTAATTGGTCATCTACAGCCAACGCATACACGCACACATGAATACCCGCACATACGTACACACGCACCCAAGTACACAAGTGATATTTAGCCTGTACTGTAAAGATAAAATTAAGCTATCCGCAAAAATCTTCGCTAGTGTAAAATTGCTTACAGCATGAATGCGTTTTACAATAGCGAATTTAAAGTTCGGAAAAGCAACCATACAGGTCAATATTTTTTATTCAATGGTTACGCAATAAACCAAGAATTTAATTTAAAGTTCTTAAAATAGTATTCATTGGTTCTAGTGTTCAACCGGTGTCACCTCGGTCATCTCGTCATTTTGCCACTAGTCATCATCATCTGCACCACACACGCATACGTGCACCCACCAAAGCACGCAATCAGACACGCACGTGCACACGCACCCACGCACACATTTAATATTTAGCTTGTACTGTACTGGTAAAATTATACTATCCGTACAAATTTTCGATGGTGTAAAACGCCTTAAGAAAATGAAAGTATTTTACAATAGCTAATTTGAAGTTCGGAAAAGTAACCTTATAGGTCAAAACTGATTCAAAGTGGTACAGTACCTTTTTATTGTCGCATTTGCTTCGAATTTTAAACTTTCTTGTATATTACGTAAATCTACAATTTAATTTAAATTTATTAAAATCGAACACAGTTGAAGTTCATTGATTTTAGTGTTCAACCGGTGTCACCGCTGCAATCTTACCAATTTGCTATTGGCCATATCTGCAGCATGCACGAACGCACGCAATTGTGCACATACGTACAGAGACATACACGCACCTACGCACACATGTGATATTTAGACTGTACTGTACACATAAAATTGTGCTATTCGCAAACATCTTCGCTAGTGTAAAACGCCTTAAATTTCACAATAGCGAATTTAGCGTTTGGGAAAGTAACCTTATAGGTCAATATGTTTGTTCCAAGGTGTACAATATCCTTTTATTTTCTCATATGCTTAAACTTTCTTATAAACCAACAATTCAATGATTGATTTTAGTGTTCAACCGCAGTCTCCGTGGTCATCTGGTCATTGTGCTATTGGTCATCTGCAGTACACACGCACGCACGCACGCACCCACTCACCCGTGCGAAAAAGTAACCTTATAGATCAATATTTTTTTAATCAACGTTGCACAATATCATTTCATTTTCTTGTCTATTATTAAACGTCCTTGTATATTAAGTAAACCAACCATTTAATGATTGATTCTAGTGTTCAACTGCTATCTCCGTGGTCATCTGGTCATTGTGGTATTGGTCATCTGCAGCACACACGCACGCATGCACACACGCACCCACTCACACGTGCGAAAAAGTAACCTTATAGATCCATATTTTTTCATTCAAAGTTGTACAATATCATTTCATTTCCTTGTATATTATTAATCTTCCTTGTATATTACGTAAATCAACAATTCAATGATTGATTCTAGTGTTCAACTGCTATCTCCGTGATCATCTGGTAATTGTGGTATTGGTCATCTGCAGCACACACGCACGCATGCACACACGCACCCACTCACACGTGAGAAAAAGTAACCTTACAGATCAATATTTTTTCATTCAAAGTTGTACAATATCATTTCATTTCCTTGTATATTATTAATCTTCCTTGTATATTACGTAAATCAACAATTCAATGATTGATTCTAGTGTTCAACCTCTGGCTCCCTGACCATCTGGTCATTGTGCTATTGGTCATCTGCAGTACACACGCACGCACGCACGCACCCACTCACCCGTGCGAAAAAGTAACCTTATATATCAATATTTTTTTATTCAACGTTGCACAATATCATTTCATTTTCTTGTCTATTATTAAACGTCCTTGTATATTAAGTAAACCAACCATTTAATGATTGATTCTAGTGTTCAACTGCTATCTCCGTGGTCATCTGGTCATTGTGGTATTGGTCATCTGCAGCACACACGCACGCATGCACACAGGCACCCACTCACACGTGCGAAAAAGTAACCTTATAGATCCATATTTTTTCATTCAAAGTTGTACAATATCATTTCATTTCCTCGTATATTATTAATCTTCCTTGTATATTACGTAAATCAACAATTCAATGATTGATTCTAGTGTTCAACTGCTATCTCCGTGATCATCTGGTAATTGTGGTATTGGTCATCTGCAGCACACACGCACGCATGCACACACGCACCCACTCACACGTGCGAAAAAGTAACCTTATAGATCAATATTTTTTCATTCAAAGTTGTACAATATCATTTCATTTCCTTGTATATTATTAATCTTCCTTGTATATTACGTAAATCAACAATTCAATGATTGATTCTAGTGTTCAACCTCTGGCTCCCTGACCATCTGGTCATTGTGCTATTGGTCATCTGCAACACACACGCACGCACCCACTGACGCGTGTGAAAAAGTAACCTTATAGATCAATATTTTTTTATTCAACGTTGTACAATATCATTTCATTTTCCTGTCTATTATTAAACGTCCTTGTATATTACGTAACCAATAATTTAATGATTGCTTCTAGTGTTCAACCGCTGTCTCCGTGGTCATCTGATCATTGTGCTATTGGACATCTTCAGCATATGTACGCATGCACACACGCACCAACTCACGCGTGCGAAAAAGTAACCTTATAGATCAATATTTTTTTGTTCAAAATTGTACAATATCATTTCATTTCCTTCTATATTATTAAACGTCTTTATATATTACGTAATCCAAAAATTCAATGATTGATTCTAGTGTTCAACCGCTGTCTCCGTGGTCATCTGGTCATTGTGCTATTGGGCGTCTGCAGCACACACGCAAGCAAGCATGCATCCACTCACGCGTGCAAAAAAGTAACCTTATAGATCAATATTTTTTTATTCAACGTTGTACAATATCATTTCATTTTTTGGTCTATTATTAAACGTCCTTGTATATTACGCAAACCAACAATTTAATGATTGATTCTAGTGTTCAACCGCTATCTCCGTGGTCATCTGGTCATTGTGATATTAGTCATCTGCAGCACACACGCGCATACGCACGCACGCACGCACCCACTAACGCGTGCGAAAAAGTAACGTTATAGATCAATATTTTTTTATTCAACGTTGTACAATACCATTTCATTTTCTTGTCTATTATTAAACGTCCTTGTATATTACGTAAACCAACAATTTAATGATCGATTCTAATGTTCAACTGCTATCTCCGTGGTCATCTGGTCATTGTGTTATTGGTCATCTGCAGCAGACACGCATGCATGCACACACGCACGCACGCACCCACTCACGCGTGCGAAAAAGTAACCTTATAGATCAATATTTTTGCATTCAACGTTGTACAATATCATTTCATTTTCATGTCTATTATTAAACGTCCTTGTATATTACGTAAACCAATAATTTAATGATTGATTCTAGTGTTCAACCGCTGTCTCCGTGGTCATCTGGTCATTGTGCTATTGGCCATCTGCAGCACACACGCACGCAGGCACACACGCGTGCGAAAAAGTAACCTTATAGATAAATATTTTTTTATTCAAAGTTGTACAATATAATTTCATTTCCTTGTATGTTATTAAACTTCCTTGTATACTACGTAAACCAACAATTTAATTTAAATTTATTAAAGTAGTACAAAATTGAGGTTTATTAACTTTACTTGTGTCACCGCGGCCATCTCGTCATTTTGTCATTGGTCATCTACAGCACATTTGGTTTTAAGACTGAATTGGTAAGCGCAAAAATCACTTCAAGTCCACAATAGAATTGTATGCGGTTGTTCCCTGGGTTAGACTTTGAAAATAGTTATTCATTAGATATGCATAATAGAGTACATTGGCCGGATTCGGTAGATCTACTTTCATGGATTAGATCTAATCAACAAAATACTAGAAATTGGTTGAATCTAGAATAGGTGAAATTTTAGATTGTTCCGTCTTCCCAATTTGGCGTTAAGTTTCAACTAAGGCCAAAGTGGCCGATGGAGCCTCTAAACGGAAACGAAAATCTAAATTTTACTCTAAGAGTAGATGATTTATTAAACAGGAATTTTTGTTTTTTAGCCGAAACCGAATGGTCAACAGAAACCAAAAATGTACAATATTGTAGAAACTCAAGTTATATCTATTTCGAGCGAATCGTCCATTGCGTACCAAAGGGTGGATTTTACGATTCCTAAAGAGTGGAAAACATAACAACCAGCGACTAGTGAAGAATTATCTGAGCACGAAAGATTTGTTTAGAGACGTACAACGCACGAGGGTGAACCAAACATAAACCGTCATTATTTTTTTTTAATTTATTGGGACATGATAGAAATGCAAGGGTTTATAATTATGTTTCTACATAATCTCCTGATTTCGTGATATATTTTCCCAACGAACAAGTACTTTTTTATCCCATTATCGTAAAACGAAGATAGGTGTGACATAAGCCAATTGCAAACGAAAGCTTCAACTGCAACATCGTCCTGCAAGAGTTTATTTTATCGATTCAAACAGGTGGTAATAGAAGGAAGATAAGTTTTGGACTGAAGGGGGAGTATTGTAGTGTAGTCCAGGACAATTCTTCAAATTTTCACCAAGTTAGGGCAGCTGTATGGGGCCAGGTATTATCTTGCCGCAGGATAACATCTCTTATGATAAAGAAGAATCTTTTCCTTTTTTTGTCTCGTCTAAAAGTTGGCAGTTATACGTAACATTAACAGTTCGTGGAGAAAATCAATATGTAATAATCTTTTAGGTTCGAAAATACGGTCGCTATTCCATACTTGCTTGTTTCGATTCCAGGATGTAATGTTACATCAAAGTTTCATCACAAGTCACTATTCGGTGCAAAAAACCTTCCCCTTCAGCCTCAGATCGGTTCAAACGTCGTTGGACATTTCCATACGATTCCGTTTTTGATATTTGGTGAGAAAACGAGGAACCCACTTTGCGGACACTTTCCGAAACCCAGTAATAATCGCGTGAGCACTGACAAAGCTGATTCCCATCTCAAAAGTAATTTCAGCCACTGTTAATCGTCGATCGTCCTCAAAGAAAAGTCGGCCAACTATACAAATTTTCTCCTCTGTCACGCTAATTCTTGGTGGACGTTGGTGACCGCTTCTCTAAGTTCTAAAAATTGTTTGTCTTTTAAAGTGTACTATCCTCAAGCCTTCTCAAAATTTTATGGTTCTACGCCCTCTTTCGTAACAAATTTAATTATAATCCGCTAAGAAACTGACGGTACTTTTCACAAAGATATCGCGATAGTTCCTGAAGACGTGGTAATGTATCATTCCCTAGCGGTGGTATGTCTTATAGGTATCAGAAGACACGCCCCTCTTTGCTCACGTCATTATCGGTACGAAAAAAATTCCGGTTTATGTTTTAATCACCCTCCATAATATATGTAACGGAGATTTCGTTAGTTAACTTCTACAACGTATTACAATATAATTATATCAAAATAATGCACATAGATCGGTCAGTTTAATGGAAAAGCTATTGTGTATGCACAAATCGTTTTCGTAATTGAATTCAAAAATTTGATCACATGTACTAGTAGTTATTCAAATTCCGTATTTTCAAAATCTGATAGAATTATCAAAAATCATTAAAACTAAATCTACTCAAATTTTTGTATATAAACCGATATTTTTTATACCAATAGCTCCTCCCCAAAATCAGGAATAAGTCTGGAATGTTTGTATTGTCAGAATATCAACAATTAATTTTCTTTTTAGTTAAAGCCAAAACGCTTCCATCTAGGAATGAGTTATTGAATTTCCCAAGTACTTAAATTCCAATTATTTACTGATGTTATGCATGTGGGTCGCTCCGTGTCCCATAATATTTTTGCGTTTCGCATTTACTTAAAAATTATCGAAACCTGTACTGTATTATGAGGTAACGATCACGTCTTAACAGTGTATATATTTTTTAAAGGACTTGTTCGTTAGCTAAATTAAGTTTGGAAGACAGAGTTCTTGTGTATCTGGTAACCGCCTGGAAGCTGAGCTGGTACCTTGGGGAAAAACAGCACCACGCAACCATCTAGTGGCCTGTGCCTGGAGATCGTAGCGTTAAGGTTGGCTGTAAGCAGTTTGTCGTAAATGGAAACAGTGTAAGGTAATTCATTATTTGCATAATTTTATAGTACATTTGATGAACACTATTTGTGGGTACAACATTTTTTCTGTCTGCTTAAAATACGTGTGTTTAAGTACGTTTCCATTTATAAAATAATTTTATGAAAAAATAGTTTAAATTGTAATATTCTAACGGCCTTCAACGATCAAATTATATTGATTTAGGGTTACAATTAAGCAAAATTGTCTTGTAACCTTCTCTCCATTTTCAAAATCGATTTTGGGAATAAAGGGCGAATTTGAGCTAAGCCACTGTAAATTTGCGAAAAAATAATTAGGCGCGATTAAAATAAATATTGTTTGTTGAACAGTATCTTAGATTTAAAACAACTAAAATTTATAAACATCACGTGAACACGTCCAGTATTTGTATCTATCGAACATTTTAAGAAAAAATCTTTGCTCAAAATTGTAAAATGGTAACATTGGAAGAAAAAACTACCATATTCTGAAGCTACCTTGTGTAAGCCCTACGTTTCACATAAACTCAATAACTTAATGTTGGGTTTCGATCTTTCAGGATATATTCGATAAATTTCTACCATTTGCTGTAAAACGAGGAGCTGTGTCACCGAGTGTTAGAGAATCTAGGTTGAGATCCATTGGGTATTTTGAAAGTTTGAGGTTCTCTGATTTGGTAGCTGTGTAACGTATTCAGTTGCCGAAAGATTTTGACAGATAGTTCGACGCAGTATGAAATGTGAATTTGGAAGTTATTTGACATTTTTTGGAGCAGATATAAATAAAATGACAGTGGTGATATAAGGAAAAGGTACTAAGTAGTTAGTTCAGTAAGGCTTACAATAGAATATTTTAGGATAGATTAGATTAAGATGCGTATTACATTTTTACGGTATTAGTAATGTCAAACCCTCTAAAGTTGCACCGGAACTATCGCGCGCAGGTTTTTAGTGTGAGCATCGTGAGATAAACATCCCAATTTTTAAGGGCGCGGAAGAATTTAAAACGTCTTTGAGTACGTAAGTTTACCCGAAGTTTGCCAAGGTGGTTCTTGAAGAGAAGTTATTTTTCTGAAACCTTTTGTAGAGTACTGTATTATGCGGAGAGATTAGTGAGTAGATTTGAATTTAATAAACTGAAACCGTTTATGACGCATCAAACGAGTGAAACATTTTTAACTAAAGTTCGTGGTTGAAGGAAATGATAACATGCGAGTAAGATTATATTGTTGTAAAATAGCACGTCATATAGCCGAATGTATGTGATAGTTAAATGTTTCAGGGACTCAGTCCGTTTTTGTAAGATGGCCTAAAGTGTCCGAACGAAGCCGTTCATATTTCTGCGGAGTAACCTCTGAGCGACTTCATTTAGCGTCGACCGAGTGCCTTTCTCTTTGCATTGATTTAGAAATTATTACATGGTGTTGAGTTATTTGTGGTTTATAAGCTTTGATTTGATAATAGCTAGAATTCCAGAAAAGTCACGAATTAAATTACTACGTTCTAACAGCAGAGAACGTTGATTGTACCACGTGTCATGCTAAGGTCAGCCAGAGGCCGTACATTGGTAATAGATTATCGCATAGATTTGGGCGAAAAATCATAACAAAACTGCACATGAGAAAAAGCTGCAAATAACATTCAAATAGTAGGATGGCCGCTAGAGGGCGGCATAAGTGCACTAAATTAGACAATCAAGGCCTTCTATAATGTGTGCCAAGTTAAGGTACGAAAAAAGTAATTTGCTTTAACCAAAATTAACATACTTAATTTCGTTGAAAAGAGGTTTTGTGCTATACACTATTCTTGTGTATTTCTCTTAGTGGTCGATAGAGAACGCTTTTTTAAAAAATCTATTATTTTTTCGGTTTTTTCGAAGTTTTCAAATAGGACAGTAGTATATTTTCGACATTTCCAAAAAGATACTAAAATAACAAAACAAAAGTAAATTAACACCGTTCTTGTAAATTTATTGATTTATTTCTTAAAATTGCATTTTTGAATGATAAATACTTGACCGTGAAACATTATGTTTAAATGAAATACGAATATACTTTTTATAATTATTATTATATTATATTATTTTAAATAATATAATTTTGCCATCTGTGACTACCGTTTGGGAATAAATTTTATTCTGTAATTATAGACAGAATAAGCTCATTAATGCACTTCCGAAATTAAAAACCAAAGTTAAGTATGAAATAATGTCTATAATGTTGACTAAATAACGTTAAGATTGTAACAATCCTTTTTGAGTTGTGTTAAAAATATCCAATAATTTAGGCAACTTCATTCATTTTTGTGTCATGTAAATTGCATACCTTAGTGGCTGAAAAGTATTCATTTAGATATTTTAAAGTAAGTGGGGTAGTACGCGCATTTCGTCTTGCACATTGAGTTCATGCGCAGACATCTATTTGGAAGTCGTTGTTGTTACGATATGAAAGAAAAAAGCTTCCATTTTGTTCTTGAATATTTTTATTAAAAAAGTGTAAAATTTACGGTAAGAGCTAATTACACCTATTTTTCTTTGTCTATTATATTTATCGTCTTTAGGCACTTTTATTACGTTACATTTTTCTATTACGTAATTTCATTGCATTACTACGTTTCAATTTAACGAAGATGACGAAATAGAAGTTGTTGCTATGCTGAAAATTGTAAATAAATGGTACATTAAACCATTTAAATCAACCAAGTTTGGCTTTTTGTAAAAGAATTTATTCATTTGGCATCAACGAATATCAAAACTCTGTTATATTTCCATTTCAAGATTGATTGCACAACCAAAACGTTGCTTCGTCAGCACATCTTATCAGTAACAGTACACCAGTGACAACCAAAATTTTAAAGTACAACAGGTATTTCATTTCTAATTATTAGTATAAGGTATTTTTAAGTTACTAACATTAATTACAAAATTAAAGATTTTACAATAAATCTTGTTATTGTTTTCAATTTCACATTTATTACATTTACGGTTTACTTGTTTTCCATAAAATAAGTTGGCGTTCGAGGTATTTTAACATTTATTTACAGGTTGAAGTTACATTTTTTTTGTAAAGCGAACATATCTAACCACACACACATTTTCTAACTAACGCAAATCAAATTTTAAGAACATAGGGCGTTAATCTCTGACTGAGCTGAAGGCACAAAATCTTCTATTTATTATTAGGAGTAATATTATAATGCATTGTATAAAATGTTATATATTTTAAATATTGCAAACGTCAAATGTGCCACAGTAACTGACTTCTAAAATTTTGTGATTATGAGATGATAGAAGTGTGACTAATTGGTAGTTAACCCGTTATATGGGACATGTATTTTTGTTTGGGCAAAAGTGAAAAAAATTGATATCAATAGCGCCGTTATTTAATAACCAGTAATTTGTGAATAACGAAATAAGCATTAAATCATTAATTAATTTAATTTTAATTAAACTAAGCTTCGACGCGTCCGCCTGACCACAGGTTACACAGGAAATACCCAGGTCCCCACCGCCAACGTCATACAGGTTATATAGACAGATAGTGCGGGCGTCCCGTTATCTTTTTTCGTTCTCTTGTGTTTGCACAGATCAAAGGTGCGTTTATTTTCTAAAGGTATGAGGTAAAAGAGTAGTTTAAATTATTGAATTGGATTTAACTTAATAGATACTCGCTCTATCATTAAATCTGAAAGTAATTAATTTGCTTCAAAACTTGTAGTAAAAAATTTGCTTGTTACTGATAACCGTTTGTGTAAAATTTTAACCGACGCCGTTGAATTAGATTTTAAAGAGCTCGTATTTATTAACCTGCAATTCTTTATCATCAACCCTTGGTAATGGATTTTTTTGTCAAGAGAATCTGCGACCTATGTCTGTTTCCTATCCGCAGTCCGTCCTAATTGCCCTGGATTTTTCTTCCACTGTAGCACCTGGAGCAGCCGTTTGGAAACTGAGTAAGTTCAGTATTGGCCCCAAAGAACACCGATAGCCGCAACTCATCCAGGAGTGGTTCCGGAAAAATAATACAATAGATACCGTAAATTATAGGTAGATTAAATAAAATATTTTCAAAGGAGTTTAATTTTTGTATTGGTGCCCGTTGAGGACAGGTTTCACTTGCCACCACCGAAAACCCTTTACACATCCCGGTTCTTTGCAATTTTACAGATGTATTTTAACACTTGCGCTAACTGGAATTTTTAGTCATTTTGATTATGATGGATTTTTTGCTTAAAGCATCCTTTCAAAATACATGTGTTAATCGTTTAAAATCTCGTAACGTATTTACTCCTTTACATCGTAAAATAGGGGAGTTGTGCCTGAAGGCAACTCGTAAATACTATTTTATTTTACTCTTTTACGCCCAAAACATTACTTCCGAAACGGCAGAAATACGCCTATGGTTTATAAAATATTGCCATTATCTGCCAGTCTATTGTGCGACCTCCGTGATACGTTCACGATGAGGTTAGGCAAAATTGGTAAAACAATAATAATTTATGTCAGATTGACGTTTAAATCTTCATTTCAGATAGAGGTTAATAGACATTTGATAATACAGTTGAAGCATCTTATAATTAGTTTTTAAGGATTATTAGGCTTCGCAATAACAAACTTTACAAATAAAATTTATGTAAAATTGAATTACCTTTAAAACACATGTAATTTATATCGAAGAATAAAATAAAATAAATTTAAAATCTATATGAAGGTATTTTTGTATCATTGAACTATTCAGCTTTTTCAAAAATATTTAATAAAAACCAAAATCTGCGGTTAATAAACCCACCCTCTCCACCGTTAGATTTCTCCCAAAATCTAACCAGCTCCAGAAGAAATAAAAGAAGACTTGAATACGAAATTTTAAGCACGCACGTAATATCGTTCTGAAGTTATCGTGGATATTAACATCTCACACACCCACATGTACACATATACACACACCCGTCCGTCTGTTGCCCGCCCTCTCGGCCGTTCCCGCATCTCACCACCCACCCACCGACCCAATCTCCCAACCTACTCCACCCACACACCGACCGCCCGCCCGCTCGCACGCGCCCACACACACACCCACATACACACCTCGCCCAACCGTCCGCACGAACGCACTCGCACCCACACATCGCGCGACCAGCCGTCCTCCCGTACCCACGCACGCACGCGCCGGGCGAACGTTTTAAAGCGTAGTAAAATGAGATAATAAACTCAATTTAGCGTTAGTGAAAAAAAATTCGATCGCATAACCTTCTATACGTACACATCTCTATGGACATTCGAAGGTAAAAATGTAAATGGACACATTGTTAAGGTGTATGTTCCCTTTATGACGTCCTATCAATACAGAATCACATGCAGCCATCATTATGATGCAGGATGCGAATAACGAATTGTGACGTCATAATAGTGGTCGCAGCACTTTATTTGATTATACAGACTTACGGTGCTATGAATTTGCTATGATTGGTATCAATCTATCAATGTGTCATTTTTTCAGTTCATAATTTTTTGAGAATCGAAATACTGAATAATATTCGCTGTTATAGTTCCTTGAAGAATTTGGTACAGAGCACTCTTAAGGCATATTTAAGAGTAATAACTTAACGCTATTATCTCGAGAAAAATGATAGTTTATTAACATTCAGAAACACTCCTCAAATGTACCTACTAGTTCTAGAAATTTTTGGATGCACTGGAATGAAGAAAAAGAGGTGCCAGTTTGATATCCGGTCTACCATGTATAATACGGTCTACTATAGAGTAGCTGGTTCAATCTGCGGTCTACACAATATACAAGCTTACATAGGCGAAGTACTGTGATTCAATAAGCGTATGCGGTCTCCCACAGAGCAGCTGAATCAATATGCGGTCTACATGATATGTAGGCCTCTATACATCTATCTATCTATCATCAAACATGTTTTTATTATTGATCCACTAATTTAACTATTCTTAAATATGAAAAATTAACCATAATTAATAAACCATTTCAAATACAACCAAGTTGCCGTATAATGACCATATACGTACCCCAGGGTACATTAACATCTCAGTTAAAGTGCTTAATTACTCGGTTGACAATTAGTTTATTGCTTTCCTTAACGACGGCATTATAGGGATGCTTATGTGTAATGGCATGTAATTCAACCTCGAATTGAACTATTCTTAAGTATGAATAATTAACTATAATTAACACACAATTTTAGGTGTAGATCGCTTATTGAACCACATCCTTCACCGGGCCTGTATATCATAGTAAATCGCTTTGTACATAATAGACCGCAGTAGAACACCGGCACTTTAACTTTCACTTTTTACATCACACGCCCCGCCCCCTGGGAAACTTTAACTTTCACTTTTTGTTACATGCCCACGTGGGGGGTCGTATTTTTTTTCACCCGAAAATAAAAAGGTTTAATCTGTTATTAATTAGGATCCTTATTTTATCAAAGCAGATTACATAATTATTGTTACATTTTTTTAAATCTCATGTACAGATTGTGACCTAATTTATTTATGCATTGGGGGGGGTTAAAGTCTAATAAGAGGCCGTTGTCTTGTAAGACGGGAATCTGTTCCCGGGCTTGTTAATATGTGTTTATTATTATTATATAGTTATGCAACTTCATTTATATTAATTGGAAAGTACAAATCAGTCGTCGACATTACGTTAATTAATGTGTTTACAAATATTTAAAAAAATTGCTGCAAAAAAAAAAACATTAAGGTCTAAATTAAATATTAGATGAAATAATAATAATCATTTCTACCCTGATGCAATAACGCTTTTTTTATACAGGCAGATTCTCCATCTAAGCGGTTAGCACCTATATATATATATATATATATATATATATATATATATATATATATATATATATATATATATATATTCGAAAAAATTATACCTGATTTATTTGTATGTTCAATTACTCACACACACACACGCACGCACGCACGCACGCACGCACCCACCCGTGTATGGTCGTGTATGGTCATGGTATTCTTGGCGGAAAATTTGAATTTGTATTATAATAAGGGGCCTCTAATGCTAACTTGTAAGACAGGTGTAGGGCTGCGCAAGTTGCTCTCGGGGCTCTACACCCTGGTCCCTTGGCGAGAATTTGTATTTAAGTGTTTACGTTCTGATTACTTATAGCGAGAAATTTGAACTTGTATTCTAATAAGGGGCTTATTACTAACTTATAAGACAGGCATAGGAACTTGTGTTAGGGCTGGCGCCCTCCTGTCGTGGCCCCTTGGGAAATTGTGTCGTCATCTAGTTGTGAAGGGGTAATGAACATTTTTTCTATAATAAAGTAGGCACCATCTGGCGTTATATTTCTAGGACTAATCAGGGTTTTGTTTCTGGCATCATCTAGTGGTATATTTTCAAACTGGCGAATGTTTACTGTAATAAAGGCGGCGCCGCCTAGCGGTATATTTCTAGGACTAATTAGGGTTGTTTGTGATGCCATCTAGAGGTGTAATGAATGCTTTCTGTAATAGAGGTTGATCGTGTTCGTCTCTCCCTTGTCTCTTTCTCAAACAAACAAATCAACGAATCAAATCAAATCAGATTAATCAAATCAATTAAGCAAATCAATCCCAAACAAATCACATTCGATCAAATCAAACAATCAGATCAATCTCAATCAATCAAATCATAACCTACAGCTTACGAAAAGTAGCTTATAGTTCAAAAATACTGACTGGACTAACTTACAGTTTGTTAAAACCAACCAACCACCATTCAAAATACCAAACTGATTTAACTTAATCATACAAAATCAGCTCTCAATTCAAAAAATAGCAGTATGATTTAACTTACAGCGTGCAAAAGAAAGTCAATCTCACACTTACTGTAATTACCCATCTAACCGCCCTTTCGTATTATCTGCAGCATTGTTAGTGCGGGTTAGAACCCTGTTAGGAAAACAACTTTATTAATAAAAATTGAAGGAAAGCTTACCGTTCGAAAATATATAAGAACTCTGCAGCCGTTTAACAAAATTCATGTTAAGGGTAGTGACAAACAGCTGTTTTTTAAGATTCCTTAACAGACTAATACTAAACTTGGGCGAAATTGGCTGTCCGCCGATTAAAAAATTGAAAAAGGAAGCAAAGGCGTACAGTTGTTTAAACCATAAGATCGAGGAGCCTAGGTGCCCCCTGGAAAACGCATTACTACTGCAAGACTGGGCGCATACTAACGCCCAAAATGTATGCGGTACAAGTGTTGAAATGTTTGAAATCTATCCCTGGCCACAAGAATATGTTTCGACTTGTATTTGCTTTTAATTAGCTACCGCGACACGCACCTAGACCTTGTGCAATGATTGTGAACACGGATCCAGTAAACAAACCAGGTCAGTACTATACTGCTTTAAACCATAAGATCGAGAATGGTAACCCTGAGAATATTTTACTGCAAGACTTTGGACGCATACTAACGCCCAAAATTATGCTTGAAAGTGTTGAAATGTTTGAAATCTAGTTCCGTAACAAGAAGTGATGTTTCGACATGATTTGCTTTTAATTAGCTACCGCGACACGCACCTAGATTTTCAGTGCAATGAAATTGTGCAATCACGGATAGTATAAACCAGGTCAGTACTATCTGTTTCATTGACGAGAATGGTAATCAGAGAATATTTTAATTCATTAGGACGACCCTACATTTCCTTGTGAAGTTTTAAATTAAAGTTCCGTAACAACAAATGCAGCGTGCATGATCAACTAATAGTTTGATGTATATCTATTTCAGTGAAAAATGTCAATTACAAGGTATATTCTAATCTGTTCTCATTGTATTTATCTTTATCATCAAGATAACTATTGTGTGTGTGTGTGTGTAATGTGTGTTAACCAACATGCGATCGTGTGAACGATGATAGTTGTGATCCGTGTGTGCGTGTGTCGTATGTTAATGTGCTGTGTCATGTGCCGCTTGTATGTTTTTGTATTGTGTGTGTGGTGGTGTGTGTGTGCTGTGTGTGCTGTGTGTGCTGTGGTGCTGTGTGTGTGTGTGTGTGTGTGTGTGTGTGTGTGTGTGTGTGTCCGTGTGTGCGTGTGTGCGTGTGTGCGTGTCCGTGTGTGCGTGTGTGCGTGTGCTTGTGTGCGTGTGTGCGAGTGTGCGTGTGTGCGTGTGTGCTTGTGTGCGTGTGTGCGTGAGTGCGTGTGTGCTTGTGTGCTTGTGTGCTTGAGTGCTTGTGTGCGTGTGTGCGTGTGTGCGTGTTTGCTTGTGTGCTTGTGTGCTTGTGCGCGTGTGCGCTTGTGGGCGCGTGTGCTCGTCTGCGCGTGTGTGAGTGTGTGCGTGCGTGCGTGTGTGTGTGTGAGTAATTGAACATACAAATAAATCAAGCATAATTTTTTCGAATGTATAGGTGCTGAGCGCTTAGATGGAGAATCTGCCTGTATAAAAAAAGCGCTATTGCATCAGGGTAGAAATGATTATCATTAGTTCATCTAATATTTAATTTAGACCTTAATGTTTTTTTGCAGTAGCAAATTTTAAAATATTTGTACACAGATTAATTAACGCAATGTCGACAACTGATTTCTACTTTCCAATCAATATAAATGAAGTTGCATAACTGTTTAATAATAATAAATACATATTAACAAGCCCACGAAAAGATTCCCGTCTTACAAGACTACGGCCCCTTATTAGAACTCACCCCCCCCCCCATGCATAAATAAAATAGGTCACAATCTGTAAATGGGATTAAAAAATGTAATAATAATTATGCAATCTCCTTTGATAAAAAACGGATGCTAATTAATAACAGATTAAATCTTTTTATTCTCAGGTGAAAAAAATACGACCCCCACTGGGCATATAAAAAAAGTGAAAGTTAAAGTGTCCCAGGGGGCGGGGCTTGTGACGTAAAAAGTGAAAGTTAAAGTGCCGGTGTTCTACTGACCGAATATCGAATCAGATACTCTGTGGTAGACCGCATATCCAATTGGGACCGAAAAAGATTGAAACAGGAATTCAAGTTCAAAAGCATAACTACCAAATAAACTCGCACACCACAGCCCTATTTCTTATTAACTCAAATTAAATATTTAATGTACTCGCACTATTCGCCCGTTTTACATCATAATTATATGTATAAAAAATACGAAAATAAGCCACGACACGTCAAACTCACAATGTGGTTTAGTCTCTATAAAGGGTGAGTTAGCGAAGCCTCAAACAGGGTAAACATCACTACTGTGACATTACACTATTTTAATAATACTTGTATCAAGAGCTCATTATAACGGTGGCTACGAATCATGCATTTAAATTATTTTTTTATTGGTGCCCCATTTTACGTATTTAAAGCACGCCTTAGCGTGTTTAAATCGAACTTTCAAAAACGCGCGTTTTTTAAAGTTACCATGGCAACATCAACAACTCAAGAAACGTGACGTCTGAATGACAATTTTTTGATTATTGATCTGATAGGAGTACGTTTGTAACGTCAAATAAATATTAGTAACAAATTCAAAACCTTTATGTAAACATTATTTAACACTTTTAATTTTATAAATGAAAATAGAGAGTACAGTTAGTATTGTTAGATATATTAATTTTTATTTACATATTTTACATTATTAGTTCTTATTTCCATTTTTTGTAGTAATTATACTGGTATTTATGATTTCAAGGTGCACCAATAAAAAAAATAGCGGAAAGTATTCGTGGATAACTTACTCTATTTCTAGCACTTCGGTTGCGCCGTAGTGCTCGAAAAATCGCGCGTGTTTTGTAGTATATTGAGTATCAAGAGCAGTAAGGGACGTTTACAGGTCAACGGCCATATTTGAACGCTTCGCTATCGTTCAGCCATCAATTTGGCCGGAGAACGTTACAACCCTTAATGTTCGTGATGCTCATACTGTTTTTTGCACGATTGTATTAAATTTACCACAATTGAAATTATTTAATTTCTACTAAATAAACGAAAAGTCAAAAGTGGCGTTTTAAATACAAATGTCCAAATTTTTTGTTCTTATTGTTGTGAAATATAGGTAGTAGACAGGGTGTGGTGCGAAGAGTTTTGATTAAAAGTAATGGCGGATACAGTTATGTTAAAAATCTGAAATTACCAAGCTGTAGGTTTTGGATGACGCTGAGTTCAAATATAATATTGTCCTGAATGTGGCACTTCCGGTTATACCGGAAGTAGACGTCAACTTTGTTATTTTAAATGGAACCTAATATTTTTTATTTTATTTTCCAATTCTACATGAAATTCTAGATAAAATTTGTGCACAATGTCCTATACCAAAAATAAAGTATTTTCGAGATATATGGATTTTTTTTTTAATTTTGAAAAAATCCTAGTCCACATTGAAAGATATCTCCATTAATAATGAAGCTAGTGACGTGAAATTGTAACCAATAAACAACAAGGGCTTGCCCGTTAACTCCATATATCCATCTCATTGATATTTCATACAGGGTATTTTAAACTTAGCCGCCCACATGCACAATTTAAATCATTTATATGTTGCTTACTTCAAATAGAACACCCTGTATTTTATTACATTTTCCGCTGTATTTTTTTAAGCCAATTCAGTATTCCCTATACCTAAATCCAACCACTTTTGAGATATTTCATTATCTTAGTTAAAACATAACAACACTTGATTATTTCAACATTAGTAAAGGGCAGGCCATGATTTCCATTATTTGAGGTGATATTTTGAAGGATTATTAATTGTGGATATCATTAAAAATGTTTACTTGGTATTTTGTATTAATTTAATTAGATAACTTACAAACAAAAATAACTAAATGTAATATTAAACCAATAAAGTTTTATAATAAGTGTTCAAAATTAGCACCATCTACTTCTAAACATTTATGAATCCTTTCATTAAGTTATGTCTTGTAATTCTGGAAATATGGTCGGGTGTTGGAGAATTAAAAGCAAGTAAGACTCTCTGTATCATATCTTCCTTTGTCGTCACAGGTTTGGAAAATACCTGATTTTTAATGTAACCCCAAATACCGAAATCTAAAGGAGCCAAATCAGGATAGCGAGCTGGCCAACGAAACGGACCCTTATTGGCAATCCATCTATCATCAAACATGTCCTAAAGATGCTGAGCAACAGGTCAAAAGTTATGAGGAGGTGCTCCATCTTGCTGATACCAAGCTGAAGCCGCTTCTCCATTTCTAAAGGTATGTAACGCCGGTCGTATGGCTTCTTCTAAAATGTGGCAATATCTTGTACCATTTAAATTTTCATCATACAATTTTAATGCTAAAATTTTATCGTCTTTTATTGCACAAAACACATTAAAACTCCAACTATCTTGGAAATAACGTTCTCTACTAACATGTGGATTTTCATTAGACCAAAAACGGGAATTATGTTGATTAAATAATCCATTTTTGGTAAACTTTGCTTCATCACACCATATAACTTTTTTTATGAAGTTTTCATCCTCTTGGGTCTTCATTAAAAACCATTCATAGAATTCTACCCTTCGAGGAAGATCACCTAATTGTAAGTGTTGCACCAAATGATATGAAAATGGTTTCCATTTTGTTTTTCTTAAATACGATGAATTGTTCTCGTCGACAAAGTAAGATCTCTCTCATATTCTTTAATGGAGGCATTTGGAGAGGCAGTAAAATAACCCAAAACATTAATTTCGTTTATGTCACTGTCCACTAGTGGTTTATTTTTATTAATTTTTCTCTTAAATTGACCAAACTGACGGCAGTTTTTAAGCAATCTTCTTACAATATCACCAGTTGCATTTGGTCGATTTGGATATCTTTCTGTATTTGCCATTATTTACTACGAAATACAAACTGGTAAAAAAAACTGTCAAAACAACATAAACAATTAACGTTCTAATTATCAAATCTTTGACAGCCATGGCCTACCCTTTACTAATGTTGAAATAATTAAGTGTTGTTATGTTTTAACTATAATGAAATATCTCAAAAGTAGTTGGATTTAGGTATAGGGAATACCGATACCAAACGAATTGGCTTAAAAAAATACAGCGGAAAATGTTACGATAAAGGAAGATATGATGCAGAGAGTCTTACTTGCTTTTAATTCTCTAACACCCGACCATATTTCCAGAATTACAAGACATAACTTAATGAAAAGGATTCATAAATGTTTAGGAGTAGATGGTGCTAATTTTGAACACTTATTATAAAACTTTATTTGTTTAATATTACATTTAGTTATTTTTGTTTGTAAGTTATCTAATTAAATTAATACAAAATACGTTTTTAATGATATCCACAATTAATAATCCTTTCAGGCTATTGGTTACTTTTCAGAATTAATAACTTATGAAAAAATAACAAAATATCACCTTAAATAATAGAAATCATGGCCTACCCTTTACTAATGTTGAAATAATTAAGTGTTGTTATGTTTTAATTAAGATAATGAAATATCTCAAAAGTGGTTGGATTTAGGTATAGGGGATACCGATACCAAACGAATTGGCTTAAAAAAATACAGCGGAAAATGTAATAAAATACAGGGTGTTCTATTTAAAGTAAGCAACTTATAAATTATTTAAATTGTGCATGTTGGCGGCTAAGTTTAAAGCACCCTGTATGAAATATCAATGAGATGGATATATGGAGTTAACGGGCAAGCGCTTGTTGTTTATTGGTTACAATTTCACGTCACTAGCTTCGTTATTAATGGAGATATCGTTATTCAATGTGGACTAGGATATTTCAAAATTTAAACAAAAATCGAAATATCTCGAAAATACTTCATTTTTGGTATAGGACATTGTGCACAAATTTTATCTAGAATTTCATGTGGAATTCGAAAATAAAATAAAAAATATTAGGATCCATTTAAAATAACAAAGTTGACGTCTACTTCCGGTATAACCGGAAGTGCCCCATTCAGGACAATATTATATTTGAACTCAGCGTCGTCCAAAACCTACAGCTTCGTAATTTCAGATTTTTAACATAACTGTATCCGCCATTACTTTTAATCAAAACTCTTCGCGCCACACCCTGTATATAATTTTACGTTGGTAAGTAAAATACGTCTGTAAATCTTACCGACGAGTTGGGTCTCGCAATCAGTAAACATATCCTACTGTCTTGGAAACAGATATGGTAAATAAACGAAAGGCTCAATCGTGCAAAAAAGACCTTTTTATTCACTTATAATTTAATATGCTATTCCAGTAGGTAAATGTCCAAAAGTAACCTTTATTGTTAATTTATCGATCAGTCAATCGTTCCAATGACAAACAAATGGCAAGAACAATCCTTTGACTGGCTGTCATTTTCAATTTCGTAGACGAAATTGCCTGAAACTTAGCTTGAAACCAGCAGATCGCACAAAGTGTCCTTAGTTAAACTTTTTTTTACAAGATTTATAAAACCTGAAAACGTTTGAAAACAATAATCGAAGAGTACGAGGACATTTTATAAAATTGTAATGCTTAATAATAATGATTATGTGGGATAATTTTTTTAACATATTGTATATTAGTATACAACATGGAAAGTAAAATAAATCGGAAAAGTACCAGGTTTATAGATTGGCTGTCAATCGGATTTCTAATTCGAATTTTTTTTTGTTATAGATCCATTGTGTATATAATATAAACTAACCAGTTTGTCCTCCACAAGGTACTTCTTGCAATTTATTTATATTTTCGTAATTATTTTCTAAAATTATGCAAAATGTAAATTGAGCTCAATTACGAAAATGATAAAATCTATAAAAAATATTCAAGTGCACAATCAAGCATGAAACATTCTCTTAATGTCGATAACAACACGAAACGTACATGACAGTTCGTTACAAATAAAGAAAAAACAAAGCCAGGAGCGCCGCCATATGGGTTAAACAACAAAATATAGTTTGAGGGCGTCCGCCGAGACGCACCGCGTGACACCCAGAGGGTGCACAAGCATGGGAACATGCCCTCCCACATACCGCCATCGCACCATCTCAAGAATGTGGAAGAATTCATAAATCTTGCTAGACCGACCGCTCTAAAACTGTTAAAGGTTAAATTATATTATATTCAAGTGTTTACAATATCGTGAATCTTAATCAATGGTGTCATAAATTATGCCATTTTCTACTTTATCTTCTTTGTTGCAGTATTTTTTCATTTTTTTTGAAATTTTATACATCTGCGTGAAGCGTTACAGATTTGCACATTAACGACCTAAAGCGGTTTATACACTTCTTTATTATTCTTTACTATCGAAAACAAAGAGTAACATAAATTTAAAAGGCATTCCACCTTCGAGATTAAAACAACCGTGATAATATCCAAAAATAAAACGCAAGCATTTAAGAACATTACCGTAATAATCTTCAAAGCTTAAATCACGATAAATTGTACTTAACCAAGGAATCAAAGGGTTAAGTATATTGGATTCTACTAACATAACAGTGTTGTCAACAAACAGGAAAACCTGGTACCTACTATTTGACCATCAGTCCTTGCATCCCGTAATTCCATAATCCCATAAATATTAAGAGCATTTTTATGTCCGAGTTTGTCAATTTGCGATTTTTTATATTTTTAATGCTGGAAACCAGACATGGTCAACAATACGATGAACATTTGCATAAATTGCGTCATCTGTCAGGTATGGAAAGATAGCCGGGTCATTTTTGAATAATGTGATTAATGTGTATAATTAGGCGCTAATTATGCGCTATTGAGTGCCGTTAAAATACGAAAAAATTTGAAGCAAAAGTTCTATAAGCGCGGAGTCGCGAACTTTTGGATAAATTATTGTTTTCCTTATGCAGTAATTAGGCGACAATTAAGCGCCGTTAAAATAAAGTTTTAAGCCTTTATAGGAAAGAAGACAATAAAATAACGTTGAAACGGTCGGGAGCTTCTGCATAAGTGAATTTTTTCTTATGCAGTAGTTAGGCGCTAATTATGGCCGTTTGGCCTTATTAACATAAAATTTTGCGCCCCGATAGGAAATAAGTGATTGCAAAAATTATATCGACAAGGCTTATGAATAGATTAATATATTTCTTGTGTGATAATTAGGCACTTATTACGTTCCGTTTTGCGCCGTTAAAGTCAAATTTTGCTCCCCTATAGGAATCAAGTTCTTGTAAAAATTACAACACACTTCGCCGCCGTACACTTCGGCATAAATTAATTTATTCTTATGTAATTAAGTGGCAATCATGCGCCTCCATCAACTAACTAACTTCATAGCCTTATGAATAAATTAATCTTTTCTTGCGCGATAGTTAGGCATATATTATGGTCCGTTAAAGTTAAATTGTGTTCCCCTATAGGAAGCAAGTTATTGTAAAAATTACATCAACACGGCTAACTTCAGAGCCGTGAACTCTGCATAAACAGTTTTTTTATGCAGTATTATAAGCTGGTGTGCGCATCTAAAATGTTACACCCCCGTAGCAAAATAATTAAGCGCAGTTAAAATTAAATTTTGCACCCTTCTAGGAAACAAGTCGTGAACTTATGGAAACAATTATTTTTCCTTGAGCATTAATTAGATGCTAATTATAAGCCGTTTTGCGTAAAACAACGCATTATTCGTGTCTAATCACAGCGTTGTAGTAGATAAGCAATCTTATGAATTAGCTTTAAAATTAAATATTAGAATATTTCATTAGGCCAGGAAAAAGTAATATTTGTTTAGGAATTTTTTTAGCCAGCATG